>CAMZMU010000042.1:71361982-71883058 GCA_947311845.1 Poa pratensis
ACACACTAATTTACACAACATATATATCCTACACAAAAATTAGCCACTACATATCTATCCTATACAAAAGAACTACTAACCACACCTAATTTACACATGCATTCACTATTTCTACAAAATATTACACCACAATTTTAGGTTCTACAAATTTGAACCAACATAACTAGAAATTTCATAATAGAATTGATGGAAGTGGATGGAAAGAAGGAGATTTGAGTGAGAATTCCTCCAAGAAGAGTTGCCATTATCTAATTTGAAGAAATCCACGAGTTTTGACTGGATTTCAAGTTTGGGGCGGAAAACAGGAGAGAGAGTGCTTGGGGGCGGCGGCTGTGGGGGAGGAATAGAGTGGGGGGAGAGGGAAGACAGCCGCTAGGGTTTCATCTGCGTGGTCGGCGCCATCGCAAACGGCGCCGAACAAACAAACAAGGTTCAGTTAACTCGCGTGAGTTCGGCGCCATGGTCCATGGCGCCGACCGCCACGTAGGATTTTCTCTCGGGTCCCAGTAACAAACTTCGGCGAGCGACTCCACTGGCGCCGACCTGCGCAACCTCGGCGCCGTCCGCGATGGCGCCGAACCGAGGGGCCAGATTTGGAAATAGTTTCCGGGAGCGGCCAGATTCGCTATTAGTCCGTGAAAACGGCCAGATTTGGCAATTTTTTTTGCCAAATCTGGCCCTTTTCACGGACTAACAACGCATCTGGCCCTTCCTGAGAACTAATTTCAAATCTGGCCCCTTGGGTCGGCGCCAACGCAGATGGAGCCGACATTCTGTAGGTCGGCGCCAGGGGAGCGACTCGCCGAAGTTTGCTGCCGGGCCCAGATAAAATCCTACGTGGCACTGTCGGCGCCAGGGGCATTGGCGCCGAACCTGGGAGCGTTAACTGAATGCGATCCTAGTGTTCGGCGCCGTCGTAGATGGCGCCGACCTGTTAGGGTTATTATTTGCCCGATCTGGATCCAAACCCGGCCGCACGCACTCGTCCTCAACCCCCGCACCTCCTCAGCCTTCTCCCCATCCCCGACGCCGCCGGTCGTCACTATCCCCGCCGCCGATTCGCCTATTCATTCCCGCTGCCGCGCTCCACCACGCCCTCACCTCCGGTCGTCGCCACCCCTGCCATCTTGCATCGCCACCGCACCCATCCACTCTTCGGCCGCCGCGTCCCACCGGAATCACCGTGGCCCCGCCTCCTTCTTCGTCGCCGCGCCGGCCAAGAGCCTGTCGGCGGCTTCTCCTCCTCCTTGAAGGTATAACGTGTGCCCACCGCCCCCCCTCTCGTACTGCAGACAATGTTCACCGATTTTTAAATTTTTATGTAATCCAGTCTTATTTTTCCATAAGGTATACCCGTAATAGTATATGTGAAATATTTTGATGCCAATATGGTCTAGATTGGAGATAGAATGGGTGACCATATTAGAAATTTGGGTGCCCAAATTTTGATTTGTGTTTCCGGTTGTAAATGGTGCTAATTGTGTGTAGAATAGATTTATTAGTTTGGAGAATAGATTTGTGAATTAAGTGGCAATGATGGCAATGGAATGTAGAATCGATTTGTTCATAGTAGCTATATTTGTTGGTATCGAATTTATTTGTTATTGAGAACTTCCGGATCAAGATAAATCATTATCTAATGGTAGAGCTATATTTTGTTTCCGATTATAGATGGCCTACACAAAGATTGTTCATGTTCATCACGGAGGCCGTGTGTGCCCTAGCTGCGGTGTTGAGTTTGTGGAGATGACGAGTAAAGTATTGTTCTTCCCGCATAGTCCAACTTTGCGTGAGCTTGTTGTGAAGATCGAAACGGCGTTGGTTGGTTAGGCATGCTGTTGGTTTGGAAGGAAGATACGATGCCGGTGGATGTAGGTCTTATACTCAGATGATACCCATCCGAGACAACGAAGGGTGGGAGTTGTACAAAGAGCTTGTTGAGAACTCTGAAATCAAGTCAATTGTTGTCGTTGCCGTGAAGGACATCACAGTCGTACCGTAGTTCTCCCTGATTTGAACAAGCATCCAACGGTTGTTAAAGAAAACAATGATGACCGTAGTGAGCATGATTCGGGTCCAAGCCAGCCTCCCTTGTGGGAGAAGGAGAGTGTTGACCATCAGTTAAAGTGGAGTTGCTTAGGGAGCAGAAACTAAAGGGTGCAGCACGACCTGCAACTCGTGTTGTGTCCTCTAGTATGCCTAGTAGAGAAGAGATCATTGAGGAGAAACCCAATGTTGCACACTTGGAGGCGGTGAATGACGAGTTTGTTGGTGTCTCTCCAATCGACATTCCAGCACCACCGTTTGTACCTCAGGTGGCATCCTCTGAACTTGATGGAGACCCATATACTTTCGAAGATCACAATCCCGAAGACGAGGGTTATGATCAGGCTATGCGGCTGACTCTGATGAGGATCGTGAGGAGCCCCAGTGGTCCGTGGACGAGACAGATGCCTTCGTCAAGGTATGGGGCAGACATCCTAGTATTCATGAGTTCAAGGATGTTAGGGAGGCTCACCTAGCCGTTTCCGACTCGAACCTGCGGGAATATGGCCCGCAGCGTCCTAACCCATCATCCAGGATGGGGAAGGACAATACGAACGGCCTAGGGCAAGGCCTTTGATATATGCGGGTCTAAATTCAAGGGTCTATTGGAATGCAGATGGCTGCAGGAGTACGCCGTTAGGCATCATCGGCAGTACATTGTGTTCAAGTCTAACCAAGAAAGAACGATATGTTGTGATGTGCGAGGACACTGAGTGTGACTGGAAGGTGAGAGCAAGGAGACTCCTCAAGGTTGGTGGAAGATAAGTAGCTACGATGGACCACACACATGCGGCGACAAGGTCCTTGCCAACAAGGCCCCTGGCGAGAAGGTTGTCCGGCGCACACACCGGCAACTGACATCTACTTTTATTGCTCACCGGTGCGCCGAAGCCCAAAGCTACGCCTACCCTCTCAGCGGCCTCTTGATGAAGTTTATACATCTCATCTTTGATACGTGTCACGTATGGAAGGCGTGGAGAGCTAAGCAGATGGCTATGAAGATGGCCTACGGGATTGGGAGGAAGCCTATGGAAGGCTACCAAAGATGTTGGCGGCTATGGCCCATCGCAACCCTGGAATGACAATCGAAGTGCAACCGCATCCACTTATACTCGCACAGTTAAGGCATCAATACCCAGTGTTTGGAAGAGCGTTTTGGTGCTTCGCCTTGTGTCGAAGCATTCAAGCATTGTCGTCCATTTCTTTCTGTGGACGGCACCTTCTGACAGGGAAGTTTAAGGGCCTTCTCGTTGCTATCTCTGTGACGCGGACAACCGTTTGGTCCCCGCTTGCATTTGCTCTTGTCACAGGTGAGAACAACTAACAACTGGAGTTGGTTCATGCACTGTTGAGGACTAAGGTAGTTGGCAGGGACAGGGTTGTTTGTTTGATATCTGATCGCCATCAGGGCATACTGAATGCCGTGAGGAAGAAATACCTGGCATCCCCTTTGAAGCACCGGTGGTGCATGAGGCATTTCGCGGCTAATTTCTACCGTGCTTGCCGTAACCGGGAAATGGCGAGTATCTTCGAGGCTTTCCATGGTGTTTGAGGATGTGTTCACCAGATGTATGAGAGTTGTATGGCTTGACTAATGCGAAGGGTAAGGCTTTCCTTACGGAGCATTTGCCGCACAAAGTGCTTTGGTCCCAAGCATTCGATGAGGACGGGGTTCGGCACGGTCACATGACAAGTAACATGGCTGAGGTATTCAATAATCCTAAAGGGCATTCGTGCGTTACCGGTGAGTGCCATAGCATCATTTACCTTTGACAAGTGCAACGAGTATGGGTTACGAGGAGGGATGAGATAGAAGTCCTTGGAATGACAATAAGAAGTGGCCAAAGACCGTGGAAGAAGAACTTGACTATCAGGAAAGAAGTCAGAGACCCAAACGTGGGTATGTTTCGACAAGGAGGTGTGGAAGTATGAGGTTTGCGAACAAGGAGGTACCAACGTTGGCGGTGAGCAATTCGGTGGCCGCAAATATGTTGTTGTCCTAGACTCTCGTCTTGCACTTGCCAGATGCCGTTACAGATCCATCTACGTGCTCACATATAATAACACATCACGTGCTAGGGACTTGACCAACTAGCTTGTCTTGTTTATCCCGGTTCTACAAACTCGAGGGTTCGAGGCACATGGTCAGGTAGATTCGAGCCATATTTAGACATGGCCCAATGGCCCGAGTACACGGCCCGGTGTATTTACCGGATTTAGAATTCATGGTCAAGACTAAAGGGCGACGACAGACCAAGAGGTTCAAGATGGACATGGACCGCGCACAGGGGGGCACACACTCGAAGAGACCGCGTGCAAATGATTATTTCGTGGAGGACATCGTGAAGAACCGTTGCTCCGCATGCGGCGAGGAAGGTCACAAGAACACGAAAAAGTTAAGTTGCGAGGACCGGAAAAAGAAAATAGCCGCCGAGGTACTAGCGGCCGCTGCAGCCGCTAGTAACCCTTCACCAAGTGTAGTGGAAGACAGCGTCCAAGGAACTAGACATTACAGAGGTAGTAGCGTCGTCCTGATGCAATTGGGAAGTTAGCTGAAGCAATAAAACGTAGTAGCAAGGTTATATTTCTTAACAATATGTTACACATCTAATTTATTTAAGCATATTTTTGATGCAATTGTGTTGATACTTTTCATTGCAATATTACTCACTTTGGCTTGTCTTTACATTGCAGAATGGAGGGTCGGCACCATCTTCTTGATGTTGGGTACGATAAGGATCACCGAGGTTGGAAGATTTCCATAGGCGTGGAGGTATGTACATAATGATGAAGTCAATTTGTTTTGTTGCCAAATGATTACTAACTTGTGTGCTATATAAAATGTTTTGCAGGAAATGAAGCATCTTCGCATACGTGGCCATAAGTTGAAGCATGATACAATGAAGTATTCAGATAGGTACACAGTACATTGAGAGGGCCCAGTTGCTTCCCTTTGTGACCATGGCGAGGCGTGGGCTTCCAATCTACAATAGCTGCGCCCTCACGGCACTAGTTGACAGGTGGCACGTGGAGACTCACACTTTCCACCTTCCGTGTGGAGAGATGACTGTCACTCTAGAGGACTGGGCCATGATCACCGGTTTGCCTCTCGATGGGAAGCCCGTCACTGGAAAGATAGAGGCACATAAATTCAGGGACATGGTTGAGCAGCTTCTTGGAGTAAGACCACCTGACAAAGTTGAAGGGGAAAAGGGTAGCAAGACTGGAGGGTTGAAGACCACTTGGTTGCAAACCCATTTCCGTGAGCTTCCGGAGGGTGCTGCCGACGTCACCGTACAAAGGTTGTATCTCTATACTAATTTTCCGTTGCCCACCTTTTTGTTATGTGCTTTTATTTCCATTTGCCGTCTGATTCGAGTCTTGTTTTTTATAGGTATGCTCGGGCATACATCATGTGGATCTTTGGGAAAGTGCTATTTCCAGACTCTGGGGGCAGCGACGTGTCTTGGATGTATTTGCCTCTACTCCGTGAGTGGGACGAGGCTGGGAGGTACAGCTGGGGCTCGGCCTCACTGGCTTACTTGTACCGGCAGCTGGATGAGGCATGCAGAAGGAGCAAGAATACATCAAACATGGGTGGTTGCGTGCTTGGGTTACAGGTATGGATGTGGGAGAGGCTTCCTGTAGGGCGCCCCCCTACGAGGCCACTTCGTGCTTGGCCACATGCTCATCCCGGCATGGCTCCCACCGTCGCGCACAAGTATGAGGATTCTGCGACCAATTGGGGCCCCTCCGAGAATCTGTATATGCAATACACCGATGAGATTGACTCTTTGCTTCCTAGCCACGTGAGTGCTGCACAATACATTCGTACATTAATCATTTCATTTTGCTTCACTTATGTTCTCAAATGTTTGATAATATTTTTGCTCACTTGCATCACAGGTTACGTGGAGGCCCTACGCCGAGGTCGTTGATGATCCCTCGTTCAACTTAAACGAGATGTGCACTCGTGACAAGGAGATGTGGACTTTGAGGTGCCCACTGATTTGTTTCTATGCCGTTGAGTACCATCTTCCAACAGAGTAGCCAAGCAGTTTGGGAAGCTCAGCACTGCCCCCCAGAGTCCTTCTCCACGTCCTCTGCGCTTCACGAGTAAGATCTCGAAGCACCATATTGTTGTCTATGTCTTTTCATACATGATTGCTGACCCTTTTCTCTACGTTCTTTGTTAGGCTTGACAGGAGCAAAAACAAGAAGATTACTGACTGGGAACATGAGCATCGAGAGTACATTTCTGAATGGCATCAACGCAAGGGTCCTCACATCGATCCCACGCCGCACAATGCACTCACGTTTGACAAGTATCTTGCTTGGCTGAATGGTGCAACCCGGCTTCATCTACGGAAGACTTGGACCGAGCAAGATATATTGGACTCGACATCAGACTCGGCCGATGATACCATCCAGTATGATTATACCCAGCGGACAGGAAAGCGCGTGGACCAGGGGCCTGTGCGAGACCGTGTGGTAAGAATCTAGTGCCACACATTTCCAACATGAACTACTTGCAAACTGAAAACTACACTAATTTTCTGATGTGTTCTGCAGGCCCATGAGCTTTTAAGAGGAATTACCGAAGCTGAAACAGCTCTCCAAGTTACACCGGGCAGCAAAGGTGAAGCATCCACACTGCGTGCATGTCTACAGGTTAACACTTAAAGCTTTTAGTTCACAATGGGAATAAATACGATGAGTTTCAAGTCTAAATTGTTGTTTACTCTTTGTTCTTGCAGAAACTGGTGAAGCGTTCCCGTAAGTTGGTCGGTAGGCTTGCATGCCGTGATCCTACCGAAGACTTGGATGAGGTGCAACCTAGTAGCCGTGAAAATTCTGCATCATCTGAATGGGACCTAGATGTGGAGGACTTATATGATGACCAGACGGTGTTGTCGCAGGTAATATTCTTGCTCTCATGTACTAGTTCAGGTTTTAGTTCACAGCAACATACATATAAATCACTAGATGTTATTGTCGCAGGTGAGGGGTGCACCGGAACCTAGTCAGATGAGCCCAGGTCCCAGCCAGCAAGGCAGGCGCAAGCAGAAGCGCCAGCAGCCCCGCGTGCCCCTTCAGACCAGTCAAGAAATGCCCCGTAGGGGATCTCGTAACCGCAAGCCAAACGTTCATCTCACCCCTGGTACCGATGCGCTAGGAAAAAGAAAGGGACGCAAATAATGTCGCCGACATGTTCGCAAGTGTTTCTTTTGTTATGAGATTGTTGCTTCCTTATGTTTCGGACCATCCGTGTTAGTTTGAGAACTATGGTTTGTGAATTGTGTGTGTGATGCTTTTGTGAACAAATCTGGTATGGATTGTGAGATCTACATGCGTTATACATGTATTGTGGAACTACGTTTGTGCTGCTATTTGTGAGAATTTGGTATGTTCTATATATATTGTTGTCACTTCTGCATGTTACAGGAATTGACTACAAAATAAGGGGAGACTCTGCCAAAAATTTAGATGAACAAATTAGACCAGGAGGATCGACGCCATCGCACATGGCGCCGACATGAAGCAGTTCGGCTCCAGGGCCATGGCGCCGACATCTTGAACACTGGATTTCCACCAAACCAGACATGTCTGGTACGCAAATTATTTTGGCCCTTACGTCGGCGCCAATGCAGATGGAGCCGTCGTTCTACAGTCGGTGCCAACTGCGATGGAGCCGACCTCTGGAGGCGAGACGTGCCCAGTTTTCGACGCCAAAGCAAACATTCGCCGAACTTCAGAACTTCGGCACCAAGGCAAATGGCGCCGACCTCTGGAACTCGGAATTTCCACCAAAACCAGACAGTCCAGTACGCAAATTGTTTGGGCCCTTAGCTCGGCGCCAATGCAGATGGAGCCGACATTCTACAGGTCGGCGCCAACTACGATGGAGCCGACCTCTCGAGGCGAGTCGTGCCCAGTTTTCGGCGCCAAAGCAAACATTCGCCGAACTTCATAACTTCGGCTCCAAGGCAAATGGCGCCGACCTCTGGAACTCGGAATTTCCACCAAACCAGACATGTCCAGTACGCAAATTTCGAGTTTCAAAGATCGGCGCCAATGCAGATGGAGCCGAAGCCATACAGGTCGGCGCCGGTTGCGATGGAGGCGACCACTGAAACTCGAAATTTTCAACAAAGTCCAGTATGCAAAAAGGGCGGGCCGTGATGTGCCTTTTCTGATGGAGCCGACCCACAAATTGAATAATTGCTGCAAACAGTATACTAATTGAAGTTCCTGCTGCAAATAGTAAATTGATTGAATTATTGCTGAAAATAGTGAACTGCTTGAATTATTGCTGAAAATAGTGAACTGATTGAATTATTGCTCGTTGCAGTCCGGCTCTGTCAATAAATAGCAATCCATAGGTATGTGTTTTTCATTACAATCGACCACACTCACCCATTCCAGTACACAAAACACAATGGCTGGTGCCGGATCTTCCTCAGGGAAAGGGAAAGGGAAAGAACCGGCACTGGAACTTGTAGGTCCTCGTAGTGGCTCATTCGTGCCACCGGACATGCCGCCAGCAGAAGAGCTACATGGTCATCATCCATGGATCATCCAGTGCGGTTGTGGTGTCGAGTGCTGCTACACAGCAGATGCTGAGAAGATCAAAAGTGGTGGATACGGTGGAAGCTGGGAATTTGTCTGCGGCCACACGACAGGTCCTGCGCCATATTTTGTAAGTGTTCGTTCGATTTGCAACATGTACTTAATAAGAACGCATGTTTCTAAGTGTGAGGCCTTTCAAACAGGAAGGAGCTCTGTGCAGAAAGAATTTTTTTTGAAACCGAAGGGCAGTACGAAGAATATTGGTATGGAGAAACATATGTAAAGAACCAAGAGGCCAAAAAACAAGAGGAGAAGAGGAAGAAAGAGCATAGAGAGTGCTACCAAAAACAATTTGAAGCTTGGGCTACGCAAAAGATGGCCAACCGAAGAAACCGTTAAAACTTAAATAAAAAATAGCCAAGACAAAATTATTTCCTTATCATATATATTTCATTCCATAAGGAGCTCTTGTATCTTATATTTGAAGAGGGTCGATGGTTAACATTGCCCGAGCACCACCGTTGTAATGCTTAATTTTGTAACAAATAAGTGTAACTGTCTGACATTTATGAACGATATTGTGAACTAGGAAACAGAGTACTCAACAATGCAAATAATTTGACATTAAGCTCCACATCAACTACGTAAACAGAGTACTCAACATTACAATGATTATCAAATATTCAGAATGGCATCTGAATAAAACATCTAGGTTCAACATTAAGTTCATCATGACCAACAAACCCACACCATTAACTAGGAACAACCTCACAAATGCTAAAATGGCCAACTCTTGAAATACCCCGCGTTGTATTTCTTCATGAATTCCTTACTAACATTCATCTCCTCCTCTTCCATTTCCTTAGCTTGTTCTTCCTTCCTTCTCTTGGCTTGTACCTCCCTCTCCTTTCGATTCTTCTCTAATTCCTCCTCCAAGAGTTGTCTCTCCACAGCATCTTCAGTTTGCTTCCTCTTGCGCTCCTTTGCCATATCTCATCTTCTTGCCTTTTTTCTTCATCAAAAACCTTCCATGACTCATCCAAAGTGTCGGGGCCGTAAAGGGGGCACCAACGTGTCATGTCTTGGCAATGCTCACACCAAACCAATGGAGGAGCCTTGGGTGTGGTTTCGTCTAGTTTCCATAGCGCCGGTGGAGTCGGAGGTGGACGCACAAGACGTTTCCAAGTCTCAGCGCGCCATGGCCCCGATAGAATCCCGACATATGGTGAAATAAGATAGTCATCATACACCTCAGGCCCATCAATCCATTGGAAAAAGTAGCATGTACAATATTCCTGTCAATTTCGTAAGCAAATAGGACATCAAATACAAATAAATTTTGAATTGACTATAAGGAAAATATGTAAGAAAACTCACGCGAGAATCGCTGCACATGTAAAACGCACGACCGGCCGTAGCGACGTGCATAGATTGTGATATTTCACAAGGTTTGCCGCAAGGACATTTCAGAACCGGATACCTTGGTGGCACCGGTGCATCTTTGCATGATACATTGGGATACTTGCCTTTGGTTGCTTTTACTATCTTCATCTTGCGTGCAATGTCTTTCCACATGTTCGTGGACTCTAGCAAACCAAAATTGAAACATAAGAAGCTATCCTAAAGCTCTACAAAGTTAGCCACTATGTACACAAAGATACACATACATATATATGCAAACAAAAGTCAAATATAACAAACTATACAAAGCATATAGTAACCACACACTAATTTACACAACATATATATTCCTTATTTAGCCACAAAATGTAAGGCATCTAGTAACCACACACTAATTTACACAACATATATATCCTACACAAAAGTTAGCCACTACATATCTATCCTATACAAAAGAACTACTAACCACACACTAATTTACACATGCATTCACTATTTCAACAAAATATTACACCACAATTTTAGGTTCTACAAATTCGAACCAACATAACTAGAAATTTCATAATAGAATTGATGGAAGTGGATGGAAAGAAGGAGATTTGAGTGAGAATACCTCCAAGAAGAGTTGCCATTCTCTAATTTGAAGAAATCCACGAGTTTTGACTGGATTTCAAGTTTGGGGCGGAAAACAGGAGAGAGTGCTTGGGGGCGGCGGCTATGGGGGAGGAATAGAGTGGGGGGAGAGGGAAGACAGCCGCTAGGGCTTTATCTGCGTGGTCGGCGCCATCGCAAACGGCGCCGAACAAGCAAACATGGTTCAGTTAACTCGCGTGAGTTCGGCGCCATGGTCCATGGCGCCGACCGCCACGTAGGATTTTCCCGGGTCCCAGTAACAAACTTCGGCGAGCGACTCCACTGGCGCCGACCTGCGCAACCTCGGCGCCGTCCGCGATGGCGCCGAACCGAGGGGCCTGATTTGGAAATAGTTTCCGAGAGCGGCCAGATTCGCTATTAGTCCGTGAAAACGGCCAGATTTGGCAAAAAATACGAGAGAGACACGAGCGAGGGCGATTAGCACCACCACAGCTATGCCTCGCTCCTATGGCCTTCGGGCCATGGAGGCGGGTGCCATGGAGGCGGGTGGATCTGGCCCCGTCGGTGGGAGGGCTCCGTTCCCCTGATTTTAGGGTTAAAGTGGGGCGGCATTCAGGTGGTGACGGCGGCGCCTTTTCCAATAAAGTATTTTCGACTTCTGCTCCATCTCGGCGGCGACGTCGAGAAGTTTGCGGGAGTGGTGTGGTTCTTGAGAACTTCTGGCGAAGGCGTTCTTCGGATCGTCATGTAGATTCATCGGCGGTTCATCCTTCTTCTTCAGCTCCGCTACGGATGTGGTCTTCTTTACCTGTTCGGCGACTTCCCGTCTGCAACCAATAACGTCAAGCCGGCTCTGGGAGGAGCGGCAGCGGCGGCGTACCGTCTACACGGTCTGTAGGTTGAAGACGAAGGGCATCACAAAAATCTCGTTATAATTTTCATTTTTATTGTGGTATTTTGTGTTGTTCGGTGTTTCTTTTATTGCCAATGTCCTTTTCGCAAAAATAATACATGACGGAATTATTGGTATGCCTCATGATCCCCTTCGCCATCTTGCATGTTTCTGATCATAGGGAGATATATATATATAACATATATATACATCTCAGCTATTCTACAACCACTTGTAGAATAGCTATTCTACAATCCCTTCTGAACTTCGCATGTCACATAAGTTAACTTCGCCCGTCCCAGAAGTGAACTTCGCATAAATTTCACAACTGAACTACTTGGTTGACCATAATTTTTTCCGAACTTCGCTCGTCAGATAAGTGAACTTCACAAGAATTTTCGCAAATAAAAATTTCTTGCCTGAGCATGATTTTTTTGGACTTCGCTCGTCAAAAAGTGAACTTCACAGAAATTTCAACAACAAAGCAACAATATTAGCTGATAAAAATAAACTTCGGAACAACAATAGTTTATTTCAGCTAAAAAGTATATTTTCTCACGAATGATGTTAACTCCCGCAAAACCGAAATGAACTTTACTGGGCAGTAAAAGTTAACTTCACATATCAGCAAAATTTTACATGAAAGTAAATAAAAGTGCATTGTTTTTCTAGCTGAAAACTACACTGTTTTGACACCTAACGAGTGAACTGACAGAAAACAAACAGGTGCACTGCGAACATCTTTTCTCCTTTTTTTTACAGGAATCTGAACCCATTCTTTGAGTCTAATCGAGCTGCTCTATTACAAGATGAAACCGCTTGATGTTGTCCAATAAAAAAGATAGAAACAGCACTCCGCTTCCTGCTGCTAGCTGCGCTCGACAGCGACGATCTTAAGACGAGGCAGCAAGACGCTGTCGACGACCCAGTCTGAACGGAAGTCCGAAGCGGCCCAGTCTGAACTGAGGAAGTTAACTTCCTAGCACAAGAATAAGAACAACAACTACTGAAGATCTGAACTGAAAAAAAATCAAGTGAAAGATGTTAACTTCCTCACTTCCTGCATGAACCGCCACATGACCGTGCTGTGAACTGCAAGGAATCGATCCATGGGTGGAGGTTCAGAATGATATTTTTTCCTTGAATGAATTTAAGTTTTTTGCCAAAAAATAACTCCGAATAATAAAGAATTGAGCTTCCTTGCAAACTAAAGAGAACTTCATAACCATCAATTTAAAACAGCAATTTTCTGCTGCACTTTTTAACTCAGTGGACGAAGCCAACTTCTAAACTAAATAAAAATAAACTTCGTGCATTTGATGAGGTGAATTTCTATTCTTGAAGCCACGGAATCAAATTGAGACAAAGAGTACCTGGCCAAGGATCGACATTTTTTCCCAACAGTGTAAACTGAGAAGCAAAGCTAGCAACCAAAATTGCTTGTAGCATCAACGCATCTGCACCTTCAATCATCAAAAAGAAGTCTCCTGCAGGACCTGCGCCACGAAGACAGCAGCTGGCCAGCTAGCAGCGAGAAACTGCAGGGAGACGGAGGTGTGAGTCCATACTGTCTCGAGCAGGAGTTCAGGCTGGCGGGAGCGCGGAGTCCACGCCGGCGGAGCAACGGATTTTCGGGCGGGGAACCTGTTGAAGGGCGACGGAGGTGATGGGTCGTCGGCAGGGCTCGAGCCGCGGCCGGCGCTGCGCGCGGGCATAAGCTGATTGTGCTAGGCGGACCAAGCGTGATGGGATCTCGGCTGTCGTCGGCCGCACGCGACGGATCTAGCTGGAGCCTGGATGTGGCGCGCGCGCTGGAGGCGTCGTAGTAGGCGGCCGCGCGCGCGGATTTTGGAGAGCGGTTTGCTGGGGGGGGCTGAAGCTCGACGCGGTGGTTGCTCCGATGGGTAAGTAGCAGAGGTTGTGGTGGGCGACCGGGGTTGGAGCCGGAGCTGGGCGAGATGGCGTGGTGGTGGATCTTCAGGGAAGGAGCCGGGGAGGCGGCACGGTGGTGGATCGCCGGGGCAGGAGCCGGAGAGGCGGCGACTGAAGATGGAGGCGGGGCGACGCATCAGGGACGAGGCGGGAGCGGCGTGCTGGAGGTGGGCCGGCGGCTCAAGGTCCGTGGTGTCGCCGGAGGTCAGGTTGGGAGGGCCGCGCGGCTGGATTGCGTGGAGAAGGTGGTCGTCGAGAGGTGGGTGGGGGTCGCGATGGAGAAGAAGAGGTGGGTAGGCCGGGTCGGGTGGGGTTAGCGGAGTGGGTAATTGGTATATTCGGTGCGGGGTTCAGAAGGTCTGAGGGTTGTAGAATAGTTATTCTACAATCTCTTAAAAGAGGTTGTAGAATAGTCCCACCCTATATATATAATATATATATATATATATTCCAGCTATTCAAGAACCAGTTTCTGAATAACTATTCAGAGCACCTTTTCTGAACTTCCGTTTCTATACTATGTTAACTTCCGGACGGACCATCCAGATTTTCTGCTTTTGCGGACAGTATTTCTAGCACGATTTTTGAACCGATAATCGGAATGACGCATGCAATATACCGTTGGAAAGGTACGGAAATTGCGCACCTTTTCGGTCTTGACGGATTTTTCAAATTCTTTATTATTTTAAAACAATTTTCAAAATACTAAACTCAGTTTTTACGAATTTCTCTGTTTACGTACTGTTGTTTGGCCACCATTTTCAAACCGCTCGTCGGATTGATGCAAATGATACGCCGTTGGAAAGCTATGAAAAATGCGCATCTGTTTCGTCTTGACGGGTTTTCCAAATTCATTACGGTTTTAAAACAATTTTGAAAATATACATTCGGTTTTCGCGAATTTCTGTGTTTTCGCATAGTTTTTTGGTCGCCAATTTCAAACCACTTTTCGGATTGACGCAAATGATACGCCGTTGGAAAGCTATGTAAAATGCGCACCTTTTCTATTTCTGGCCAATTTTCGAAATTCGTTACGGTTTAAGAGCAGTTTTAGAAACAAGCAATACTGTTTTCTGAAATTTAGATCTAGCGGACACTGTTTTGTCAATTAATTTCAAACCGATTATCGAAACTTAACAAGTAATATGGCGTTGGAAAGATATCGACAAGGCGGAACTTTTTTGTATAGAAAGTTTTTCCAAATTCGGTACAGTTTTTTGATTAATTTTGAAAATATGAAAAACGGAAAAACGATATGACATAGGAACGATTCAAAATTGACACGTTTTGTGTTGCTCGGATGGAGTAAGTCGGTATGGGATAGTTAAATTAGAGTCATATACTTGCCAATTGCACGTGGCAGCGGTCGATTAGGCCAACTGGAGCTCGTAGTGATAATTTCAATGTGTAGGATTTCCGCCGAACTTCCTCCTATTCGGCAGTGAACTTCTCGCTATGAGGCAATGAACTTCTGGCTATGAATAAATTATTTTTTCTGTAATCAAAAAGTGAACCTCTGACATGAATGAAATGAACTCCCCGATCTGTATCCGTGAACCTTCTCAGAAAATATGAACAGTTTTTTCTCACGAATAAATTTTAGTTTTATTGTTAGGAAAAATGTGAACCTCGGGTATGGACAAATCAAACTCCCGTTTTAATATTCCGCGATAAATATTAATTTCGTTTTGGAAATAAACATTTAGCAATCGCAGAAGTAAGGAAAATGAACTTCAGGTTGTGTTCAAAGTGAACTCCCGATAAAGTAGTAAACGTCCAACGCGTTTAATATGATTTTCCGACACCTTCATGTTGAACTCCTGCTCGGTACAAAGTGAACCCCTCGAAACTTCAGGATGAACTTCCTTTTATGATCCAGGCGAACTGCCAGGAAAATTGTAATTATCGGACACGGTCGAGGAGAACTTTCGACCTATTTTAAGTTAAACTTCCAACATCGTTGAGGTGAACTTTCGGTACCTTTTAAAGTGAACTCCACATACGGTCAATGTGAACCCCAATAAGTAATAAAATAACAATGAACTCCTATGCAAAGAAAAATAATTTTCCATCACCAAAGAAGAGCACAATTTTTTTAGTAGAAAGTATTGTATAACTGAAAACAAATCTCCGAACTTCAAAATTATATATAATTTATACCGTTGCAACACAATCATTTTGGTACTTGTGGTAAAAAACTAACATTGATTTATTTAACTATTCATTTTAGCTTATCTTCTACCATCACATGGTCCAATACAAAACAATATGTAGCATCGTAGACTCCACGGGATAACAGCATCAGGGGATGAACCGCCGTTGCGGCGCACGGTAGACTCCACGGGCTGGGCACGATGAACCGCCGCTGCGGCGCACGGTGGACTCCACGGCCCGATGCGATGAACTGCCGCTGCGACGCACGTGAACTCCACGGCCGGGCTCAAGCCGCGAGCAGCAACGGACGCAGTGGGAGGGAAAAAAATATTAATCTCATACACAATCTGTAAAAAAAAAACACTCAAGAATGCAAAGTTATAGACTTTTTTTTTGATAAGGGGAATATATTAATATCGAAATGATATGAATTACACCCAGCCTGTGCAACAACAGAATGACTAGATCAAGTCTAGACATAAAGGATGCACACAGCCGAAAAGTAAAAGAAAACAAAAAGAAAGACCCCGCCAAACTAATCAGAGCCTCATAGCAACAATAGCACCACAAGTGGAAACGACACCACGACTCCGAAAGAACTTCTTCAAAACGAAGCCTTCAACAAGGTAACAGTGCACAACACTGTCAACGTCCGGTCTAACCAGGTTGGTTAGGTCCTGAGTTTTCACCCACGAGAAGATCTAGTCTCCAAACAATGCCTTCAACAAGAAAATGACTAGGAAGTCACCATTGTTAGGTACAACCAGCAAAAGTCAGACCTAAGGTTTTCACCCCGGAAACTGAGACATGGAGCTCAAAGAGCACCGCCAAGAACGAAATCTGTCACGGGCACCGCCCCCACTTGTCGAGAACACTGCTACAAGATACTGTTCATCTGGCACACATATTCCTTCCAATACACCGTGAGAACTCTCTGGGGTCTTCTCGACTCACACGAGCATGCAAGATGAAACCTCCAGAGCCATCCGGTCTTCTACAAACACGATCATCTTTATCTTCATCAACACCTTGAAAATCGCGGCCATGAATGTGCCAAGGCGTACCCAAGGTGGATAAATGTCGCCACAAACCGTCGGCAAAAGGATCTTCACATCACCAGCGACACTGGCACATTTGGCCACATCGGTGTCTAGGCAGCGACGTCGTTAGCACATCTGGTCTGAGCATCCGTGGCGAAGACAGCACGAGCGATAAGCCCATCTCTCTGTCTACCACAGACATCAACCCGGCGCGCCTGTAGATCCAATCACGTGTGACAGTCCTGGGCGATCGGCGGCGGGCACCCGCAACCGGTTTGGATGGAGTCGCGCTGCCCGCGCATGACAGATCGATCGTGACCGCCACGAGCATCGCGTCGTGCCAAGTACCAGCGCACGCCCGGCCGCAAATATGGCGACATCAGCGGCGTGCCGCTGGCTAGCAGGGATGCACGCGTTGTAGTCCTTGGGCAGTAGAGGGCCATGGCGCACATCCGCGCATGGAGACCCTTGGCATACTCCCGTAGGACAGATCGATGCACTGGGAAGCCGAGATTTCGGCCAATTCTTCCTGCGCCGGAGTGATGGTCACCAGACCAAAACACTTCTCGATCCAGACGAGATGGGGGCCTCCAGATCAGAGAGGAAGACTGCTAGGGCAAAAAGAGGCCTGGACTGGGACGCCCGCCGCCGCCGTCCGCCGTCGGACGGCTTCCTCCGGCGGCGGCGAGGAGGTTGAGGCGGCTGTAAGGAGGCTTTAGTGGCGGCGGAGGTGGGGGCCTCCGGAGTCGCCTGTGTGGCGACCCGGGAGGCTAGGGTTAATCCGCTTGTCGTCAGCAAGGGCCCGTTTCAAGTTATAGACTATCTGACTGCTCACAACTTTGCGTGTTTCAACAAAATTAATCATAGATTTCAGTACTGAAATCACTTCATACTGACGCAGCACAGAAACGTTGCAAACTTTCCCAAAACAATTGGGAGTTCACCACCAATCGAAGCAGTACAAAATTTTCTTGGCTGCTCAAAACCTTGCACGTAGTCCAACAAAATTGACTTTCTTTTCTGGACAAAGCCTATTCGAAGTAGTACACCACCAATCCACGGAAACAATTGGCACTTTCAGCACCAAATACAACAGTTTAGAACTACAGATCGTTGGAGATGGGCGGTCCAGCAGTGTGCTCGGGAGGCCGAGGCCAATGTGTCAGGTGCTCAGAAGGGGAGGCAAGCACGCAGCGGTTGTTGCCTGCCGCTGGTGGGATTGGGAACAGCGGGGGTTCGTACCTGCGTGCACGGAGGTCCAGATCGTGGCGTGCGGGGAGGAAGATGGTTCGGCCGCACGCGCGATGCAGACCAAGGGGATGGCGCCACCCGAGCCGCGGGATGCAAACGACCTCCGCCGGGGAACGGCAGCGCGCAGTCGGCGCTGGGGGCAAGGAACGGTCCTGGAGCACGACGAGCAGGACCGCACGGCATGGAGGAGGCACACCGATGGTCGATTTGGGGAGAGCACTGGGAGGACAAGAGCCTGCGCGAGGGGATACGAGCATAGGAGATGCCCCGCCGCTGCCGTCCGCCGTGGGACGGCCTCCTTCGACGGCAGCGAGGGAGATGGGGGCGGTGAGCAGAATTTTTTGGTGGCGGCGGCGCCGGCAAGGGCGGCGCGCGGGGGCTGCTGGCCAGGGGCGGCGCTCGCGGGCGGAGGTCGATTGGGCGTGTGGTGGCGGAGGTCGCCGAAGGCGCGCGGGGGCGGGATCCCGCTGTTGGCTGCGGGAAGAAGATGGGGCGCGGATGGGGATCGGGAGGAGAGAAGGCGGCTGGGAACGTTGTGGATTCGGTGACGTTGTGGCTGACACGTGGACCCCACATACAGTGGGCCCACTTGCCAGTGACTCAAAGTCGGGTGACGTTGAGCCTGGCAAAGTCAGCGAATACGCGCCCGAGAGAAGGTGGGTGGGGTAGGTGGGTGTTGCTGCGGGTCAGGCTGGGATTGGGATAAGAAGGTGATTAGATGGGAAGGTGATCTGAATAACTATTTAGAGCACTCTTAAGGGTAGTTTCTGAATAGTCCCACCCTATATATATATATTATATATATATGTATATATAGGAACATTGGAGAGCACCAGCTTCCAAAATCACCATCAGGTGAGTACACCGACTTCGACTTTATCTCATGGATCTCATTCAAAATTTATTTCTAAGCAATTAAACTAGCAATGCATACATGAACAATTCCTGAACTAAAACTTGTAGTCAGTGGACCTCATTTATCCTCTGAATGGTTAGTGCAGTACTAAAATAAACTAAACATTTTAGTGGAGACAGATGTATGTTCGCAATTTTTTAAACACTAATGATTAATTACCAATAAGAATGATTACCAAGAACCATGATGCAAAAATTCAACCAACTAGGAAATACCATGAACAAATATTAACATCAGCGAGTAAAACAGATGATATGTTTCGTTGCTCTTATCAATAATTATTAACGTCTCATGCTTATTATATTTTGCACATACCAATTATGTTATTTTGGCTAAACTTAACATGCACCCAACTGATCACTGAATCTGACTAAGTGTTGGTAACAAGAACACATTTTTATGTAGATCAGGTCGTACAGTGGTACAAATATAAACTACATCAAAGAAGAGCTGAGAACAGTCTTCTGTCTTCACCATATTTACTGTATTTTCACAATAGGGCTTCTATCTTCACCAGCAGGCCTAATTGTAACTTTGTTAATAGGAAATTTGACTAAACTGGTCAATACAAGAACCAAGGCACGAGACTCACATGTGCTTAGTCTTGGTAGCCATCCGGAAAGAGGATGAAGCCAAGTAGCCAACCAAAGGGAGCAAGACCTTTGAGCAGGACGAGTGTAAGAAACATAACGACGAACGAGACGAGCGGGAGAGGAACAAGACGGCAAGCTGGACGGCGACGGGGACAGGAACCTGGGCGGTAACCAACAGGCATGACAAAGAGTGGGACATCGAGCAGAAGGAAACGCTGGCAGCGGCAGAGATGGTTGGGGGCGAGCTGTGGCTAGGGATGGTCCAACGAATAATTCGTCCTGAGACGAATCAAAATAAATAAATAAATTACTAGACTTTTATACTTTTTCTAATCTTACTTTTAACATGTTAGAGTATTACAAGTATAATTTTCTATTTCTTATCATAGGTTAACCACATAACCGGCAATGCTACTGAATAATAGTTGTTGTGTTTTTGTTTGTACTGAATATTATTGAGAGGTATTAAACTATATTTTGTAACATAAGTATGTTTTAGAACTATTATTTCTACAATGCATAATCTATACTCCCAATCTTCCCATTTATAAGGTCCACACATATTTTGAGTGGAAGTTTTGACCAAAAAATTAAGCAAAATAATATATCTATTATTTTGTACAAAACTGATACCGTCAGATTAATATTGAAAAGCATTTTCTATTAGTATAAAATATTAATCAAACATTTCTCATCTACCTATACGAATTTTTGTTCAGGTGTAAATCTCAAAAAGCGTGTGCACCTTATAAATGGGAATACGGAGAGTGCAGTTTATACTTTTTTTTTTTTGCGAAACACAGTACAACGCAAGCGCTCATATACACGCGCACACACTCACCCCTATGAACGCACGCACGCACACCCTACCCCTATGAGCACCTCCGAGAGACTGAGCCGGCGGGTCGAGTCTTGAGATTGACGAAGTCACCACGGGCGCCTCGCTGTTGACGGGAACGTCGCCTCCCACTGAAGAATATTCCGCCTTAAATGAGAAACACCAGCGTCAAACCTGGGGTTTGAACTCTGGTGGGCTGGGGTACAACCACCCACCTAACCATCTTGCCACAGGCAAGTTCTCAGTGCAGTTTATACTTATTTATAGCAAAGATCTACAAAGAGTACAATCTGACAAATATGTCAATAGGGGTTTGTCGTCTATGCTTAAGTGAGCATATTTATATAAACTTTTAGAATATCAACTGAAATAATAACATTATTATTTACTCTTTTATGGTCAAAGTTCTCTAGCAAGTCAAATAGCGTGCATGCTCTATACTTGCTATTGAAACAAAATTATTTATAGTAATAACCAATGAACATAAAATGGTGTGGGTTCTAATATGTTTTCATATGTATATTTTATTATTTAATATGCTCTTATGAAATGTGTTTGTTATGTTCGTATATACAGGTCACCCCTCAGTTTATGAAATAAAAATGGGAGCGCCTAGGTCTCACTCGAGTGAGAATTAAGTTAGCTCTCACTCAGATGACACCATCCAGTTACATGTGCAATTGAGAAATTTTTAATTGTAACTCACGAATCACGATGAAAATCTGATGGGATTAGAGTTGAGTGAGCTCTAACTTAATTCTCACTCGAGTGAGGAATAGCAAAACCGAACAATTATTGTAGTTGCCGATCTGACATTTTTTTGGGTACTTTTGGGCGCTTTTAGTCTAGTACCTCCTATTTTGCGACCGTTGGATCTGAGTGGATGGACGGTTTGTAAAAATGTCATCATTGTAAAACTTGTAAAAAATGTATCACAATGAATTAAGCATGGAAATCAAGTTACATAGATTTCCCGCAATACTTGCCACCGAAAAGAGAATAGAATACTAACTAAACATGTTTTTGTCGGGCACCTCGATTTGTATTTACGTGCCAAGAGGCTTGTGGTGTTTGTTTATTTTCACTAATTAAACATTTTATATGTTAAGATATTCTATGTCCCAAAATTTAAGGCGTGCATGATTTCTCACCATCTTTAATCCACTCTTTGATCATTATACTCTATATACTAAAGTATATGGATTGAGTTTGTATTAATAACACCGATGCATTTTGTCTAGTGGAATAATTTTATTCATATGTGTTTATACTATTTTTTAGACATAATATAAGTGAAAATCATAGTCAAATTTGTGTTGTTGACTAGATTAATTCATTCATGCTTTAATTTTATTATAAAAGGGAGTATTAAATAGATTCTTGGGTGTAGTGGAAAATAGTATAGCGATTACAATACATACTTTTACGTTAGGACCCTTCTCTTCCCAGGGCCCAGGGCAGTTCACCCTTCTTACCAAAACTCTCGGTCGGCCCTGGCTATGGCGTCTAGGGCATAGGGGCTGGGGACGGCGTCGACAAAGACGAAGTCGATTGGGTTGACCCCTTTGATATGTGGGTCACATGGTGCCGACTCCCTTGACCCAATTCTAATTCAAGGCCGACCCACCTAGCCCATTGGTCTTGATTTTTTTTGGGTCGGACCAGCGACCCGGCGGGCCGACCCAACCCATTCCCATCATGAATTCCATCTACGCTCTGAAAATTCAGTGCTGAAGTTTATAGGAATAAGTACATGTCCAATGAACTTTCCATGAAGCAAGAAATGCAGTTTTGCTGGTTCATTCCTGATTGCATTCAAAAATATCACTGTGAGAATTACGTTGAAATGTTAAAATCTGAAATCCCTGGAATGAAAGTCTGAAACCCTCTGCTGCATCGAGACTTCATCTAAAGATTGTAATCCTGAATGCCAGTTAGCATAAAAAAATACCACCAACATTTTTCTATTTTTTCTATGTTAACTGAGTTGACAGACCGAATTGCTTGATATCGATATGACTAGGGCTGCTTAAGATTATATCAATTCGGAAGATAAAAGGACAAGAATAATTACGTTTGTTACTCCAAGTTATGAGAATTTTTTTCCTCTCAATTTTGAGTGCTTGATAAATCTGCAAACTACCTTCGTCGACACAACCAGTATGTTCATGTTAAGGAAGATATTTCCTTAAACTTCCAGAACTATTTGTTGATCTTTTCTCCTCTGGAAACCTTTCTTCTTCCTTTTTAATCTTAATGATAGGTTGATATTCTTCAACTCCAACAAATATTGGTGTTTGACACTTCTTACTTAAAAACTTAAGTAACAATCAAAGGCTTTAGGATATTATTTCTGAGCAGTTTCTACTTGTAAACTGAATTTTATTCACGGAACGTCCGTCCTTCTTTTCTTGATGTTAGCATTTTCCTAAGTGCCCTGTATGGAACCTTTATCATCACCAAAACTAACCTTTCCTTACATGACGTCACAAAGCAGTACTAGCATAAAGAGGCTGCACTTAATTACCAGATGAGCCCTTACGCAAACATGTTCCTTATATGCATGCCTAGGCAAACAATGTTTCAACATATGAGAAATAATCAGAAATGCATGCCTTAACTTGAATAATGGATCGGTTATGTTCAGTTATACTACTACTGTTATTACTTACTACAGTAGTTTTTTCTTTTTTCTTAAAGATAAATGCTCAAAAATAGACAATCATTATTGGTACACTTACTGGTGGCAAAATGCCAACCTGCAGCCCATGAGCAATTTTTTGGGCGAAAACTAGATGATCAACAATATCAATTTAAGTGTGGCAGAATTCGTGAGTTGCAGCTTTACAAGGAACTTACTAACTCAATGTACAAGGATGAGCCTTCCTTTTGAACATGAACTCCAAATCTGAAACAATAAAAAAAAGTTCCGTATTACTGCGTTCCATATCGACAACTGAAAGGTAAATCAATTTAGGAGTTGGTTATCCAAGGTAGTGTAAAACAGGTACTCCGTATAAGAAATAGGCTGCAGAGTAACAGAAGGCGGTGGATTTCAACCTTCCCCATAATGTGCCATTTCAATCTACAAGGGGGCAGTATGAGTCCACACATATGCATTCATCGGAGGTGCGAATACACCGTAATGGAATCTGCGACAGGTTCCTCTACACATTTTCACTATGACCTATGCCCAGAGAGCTAATATAGACATAGAAGCAGATCCAAGCACCAACGCTATGTAAGAGGCCTTCTTCAGTTTTATAGATGATGTCATCATCTTGTTATGGAAGAAATCAAGAGAAATCAGATCAACGAGCGCCATGTAAACAAGGATTCCGGCAGAAAGCGAGCCCAGAAGGCCTTCAATTATTAGGGCGTTTGGACTGCTATCGTCATAGCCAGTCATATGGAAGACCCCCATCCCAAGAAGTATTCCCAGTGGTGTTGTAACTGAGAACATTAAGCACATGTAACCCACTGTTGCCATCCCAAAACCAGCCTGTGAGAAATAGACCAGTATGCGTTCAGTCATCAATGAACATCAAAAAAATCTCTAGCTAGTGTTCATGCACTATTACAATTCCAGAGAACTTGAAAAACAGGCCATGATATGTCAAGTATGGATGATTATATACATATACATATAAAGAAAGCGGTACAATATACGACTGGAAACTGCTTGGTAGTGCCATATAAAGTTTTGTCTATTTGACACACAAACGTACAAAATGGATGTTGCAGGCGATGACAATGTTTGATACATCATGACATTGCTTTGTCGACTCAGAAAAAATGACAGGTATTACACTAGTGCCCTTGCTAAAACTAGAGATTTCAGTTTTGAATCGACTGTCTGTTCTACCATTTGGGCAACCTCTCCCCTTTACTTTCTTATTAGCATGTCAGACTGCATTATCGAATTGCTCTCCAGCAAGATACCACCAAGCCAAAAAGAACTTTAAGGACCTAGCACGGACCTAGCTAGTGCTACTCTTCTTTCCCTCCTCTTATGTGCATAACACATCAACCTCTTTTTTTTTTTTTTTTTTTTTTTTTTGGGTGCCAACATAAGATGGATGTGGACGTGGACGAACAGAATTATATGGAAAAAGGTTGTCTACAAAGACGATTAGTCCTGCATGGCAGCATGGGTTCAGGTGAACAGAAAATTAGGCCTCGAAACTATCACTGCTAGAGCAAATGGAACAGTGAGTAAAAGGGCCTGGTACCAGTGTACAACAAGGATCCTTCCATAAAGAATCATTGTATTGTTACACAGAGGATTCAGAGTGATACGAAAAGCTTATCAAATCATTTTCAACAATAAAATATTTTCTACCTTTTTTTTTGCGAGGGAAATTACAGCTACATCCAGCCAAGTTTCTTACAGAAAAGCCCAGAAAACATAAGAAAATACAACGAGGTCCTTCCGAGCTCTGGCTTCTTCTTCGTCGAGCACGACGCTGCGCCGGCGAAACTCACCGCACGACCTCCGATGGCTTGGACTGGGAGGCTCCCCATGGCGGAGAAGAAGTCGACGCTCCTCGGTGCAAGCACCTCCACCCTGCACAACGCACGAAGAAACCACCTTGGCCGCCCGCAACTGCAACTCCAGGTCGTCAGACGCCGGATCCGCCATCCCGCGGCCTCCGGCGAAGGGGATACCCTGTCGAGCGCTCCGGAGAGCCGCGAACCAGGGCGCGACGGCAGATCCGCGGCGGAGCTCCTCGGAGCCGCACCACCGGAGGGGAAGTCCACCGCCAGCAAAAGCTTCTCCAGCACCGCCTCTTCCACCACGCCGGCGCCGGCAAGCACACACCCACGCACACCTAATCTACAGCCATACCTGGATCCGGGGATCCCCCGCCCTCCCGCCGCCGAAGCGGCCGCCGGAGGGCGAGGAATCCGACGAGCCGCCGATGGAGAGCTGATGCGCACGGGTCGGGGGAAAAATCGCCCCTCTCGTTACTGTAGATGGGGAGAGGGAGACGGTCCAACTCGTCTAAGTAAAAAAAAATATTT
Source organism: Poa pratensis (assembly GCA_947311845.1). Lineage (NCBI taxonomy): Eukaryota > Viridiplantae > Streptophyta > Magnoliopsida > Poales > Poaceae > Poa > Poa pratensis. The sequence continues at coordinate 71,387,235 of CAMZMU010000042.1, forward strand.
TCTACCTAACAAAGTGGCAAATGCCAAACTTATCAACTCCGATTAAAACAATGGCATGGCATGCTTACTCTGTGAGACAGAAATCAAATATCTAAACTAAGATAGAAGGGAACAATCTCTCGTCTTCTCTAGGCGCAAAGCATTAGTTTAGTAACAGATATCAACATAGGTAGGTATCACATATTATAATCAATCCATAAAGTATGACCACAGGTCAATGATACACTGACATGGAACATTCAAATAAGCTGCCAGCTTCCTAATTCATACTGCTACAAATATGCAACACTAAACTCACACTAAAAAATTACAATATGAACAATCTGAGGAATCTCAAATACAAATCATACTGAACTAAAATATTTTCCATAAGACAGAGGTATATGCCAGAATTTCCAACTGAGCTAAAACAACGGCATGGCATGCTTACTCTGACAGATTTGAGACACAAAATCAAGCATCTAAATCCATAGTAACTCAAACTGAAAGTCGCAGTAATGAACAAAAATACAGTAGACTAAATTAGGGAACTAAATCTCGTTCCATGGACCCCTATAGATCACAACTTCACTATAGTTAACCACCACAAACCAACACCGCGAGCTAAAACCATTTTCGTGATAACAATTCAACCAATTGCACACAGAGCACACATAAATTAAGATAGATATCGATTCTCACCTGCGCGATGCAGCCGCCAAGGCCCATCCCCTCGAATACCTGGTGGAAGGAGAGCGCGACGACGAGGGGCCGGATGGCGCAGACGTCCTGCGACATCCCCAGGGTGACCCCAATGATGACCGAGTGGAACACTATCCCAATCTCCAGCACCTTGGACACCATCTTCTGCTTCTTCCTGGCCTCCTCCTCCTCCCCTTCCCCAACCTCCACCACCTCATGATGCCCACCCCCATGGCACCCGCCGCCACTAGTGACCACAGCGGGCTCATCGCTACGGGCCAACGGGGCGCCCTTCTTGGGCCCGTAGAGCGCCACGTCGTCCCGGTCCGTGTCGGCGCGCGGTGCAAGGTCGTCGTCGTTGTCGTCGAGGAACGCGCGCTTCCTGGGGCTCATTTCGCCGGCGAGCTCGAAGACGGGGGCCGTCTTAGTGGTGGGGATTGGGGCGTAGGGAGTGTGCTTCTCCTCCTGATGCTGGACGTGGCCGTGGGCTTCGAGGTGGGATGAGGCCGAGAGGTCGACGAGCAGCGCGAGCAGCGCACCGACGAGGCAGAGGAGCCCCGCGAAGGGGAAGTCCCTCCAGGGCCGGTGCGAGGCGACGGCGCAGTCGGCGAGCGCGGCGTAGGCGTCGGGGAGGACGTGGACGAGGGAGGTGGAGAGGATGACCCCGGCCGCGTAGCACTTGACGAGGAGCAGGCCCCGGGCGTAGCCGTCGCGGCCCTTGAAGGCCCTGGTGAGCGCGACGGGGAGGCAGACGCCGACGGCGCTGGCGACGAGGATGGCGAGCAGGGACCCCGTCTTGAGCCGCGCCGCCGCGGCCCCGTCGCGGCAGATCCTGGAGAGCGCGGCAAGCTCGTCCGCCGGGAGGCACCCCGCGCCGGACATGGGGCGGCGGCGGCGCGCGCGCGAGGTGTTCGGGGAAATTACACGCCCGCGCGCGCCAGTGACGGCGACGGACAGGAGGGACAAACAGCGAGGCGTGGCACGGTCGGCGGGCGGTAGGAGATGGAACGGAAGCGAGGACTCAGACTTGATGAGTGGTTAAAACGAGCGGGGTTTCAATGCGTGGTGGGACCGTGCGCGATGAGGTTTTGTGGAAATTTATGAGAGAGGAACGATGGTTTAGTTGACGCTGACTGGACAGTGGGTCCCACGCTATGGTGTTGATCACTTTCCTTTTCATTTTGTTTTTGTGGAAATGCAGTTTGCACCTAAAGACCGGCCCTAGGCAATCTTTGCACGCTGCGCCTAGTGAGTAGTAGTTCAATGTTTACTTGCTAAAACTTTACGAAAAGAAAAGAAAGTTTACTTGCTACAAATTGCATCTTTTGCAGATCAACATCGAATACCTCTACATGAGCAGTACATATTCCATTGTAATGTTTGCGGATTTCACCAATCGCGTCATTCTAGCCCAAGATAGTATTGATCGCAACTAATCAATCATCATGAGCTATAACTCCTTTTTCCGCAAAAAAAAAAAAAAAAATCAATCCTCATGAGCTGATTTTCCTCGGGAATGATCTCTTGCCTCTTCAAAGGCCATCTTACGCTTCCCTGTCTTCATTTTCTTTAATTTGTTGCCACCTTGTCCTCTTTTTTGGTACTTCTTCTCTGCTAACTCCATTTTATTTGTAAAGATTGAGTCTCCATTTCTTTCCTTGCCTTTATCAACTCATAAATCTTCTCTCTCATGTTTTCGTCCTTGACCCTCTTCGTATTCTCCTTCGACCTCTTTCTTCCATCCGGTTTCCCATTACTCGCCCCCGGTGTTGGGTCCCGTCCTTCCTCATCTTCACCATCCAAGTTGATGGTGGGGCTACTTGATCTTGTTTTGTTCGGTGGAGAATCTTCTTGATTTCTTAATTTCCATTTCTCACTATGCAAACAATTTCTAACAATGTGGACCACAAATGATTTGCCTTTGGACACGGCCATTTGCTTATACCATTCTTGTGCAATGTGATCCCATTTGTTGACTAAAACTGTAAGAACACTAGTTTTAGCACATTCATACAAGATACACTCACACAAAGAAGACAAAATAACATAAAGAACAACTCACATAGTTATCAATAGTTCAACCATTTGGAGGAGCATTTTCCACTTGTTCCAAGCAACCACTCCACCGTCTACAAAAAGATTTCACAACATCATATTGGCCTTGTAGAGATCACACTGAGCGAGGAGATGGTGCCGGCATAAACTGGTGAAACTTGTCATCAGTACGTTGCCAATAGTTCTTTCTGGTTTGACCATTGCCAGTTACCGCATCAAGTGTCCCACCTCTTTCATGCCTTCAGCAAAAATATCCTCATCATTTGTGTAATTCACTTGTCTCTTCCCTTCAGATTACCTTTAGTTTGATTTGAGTAGCATCAAACACATCCTCAACACCCGTCGAATCATCATAATTTGTACGGTCGTTCAAATATATCATGGCATATCAGGATTAAAGTTGGCATCTTCCAACATGCTCACATATATGAACTAGGTATCGTATGCAGATTCATACTACATAATGCAACAAGCAAATAAAGTAAGCAAATTCTCTTTTCACGCACACTTGTACATTTGAGGAGTAGGGGTGAAATTTATACCTCTCTCGGGATTCATGGAATCCGTTGTAGCACCGGAGGCGGTCACAACTAAGGTGCCGAACCAGATGTTGGAGGGGGTACCCTGTCGGTACTAGAGGAGGAGGTCCACGAGCAGGCATGTTCTTCCTCTTCTTCGGACCGGAGCCGGTCGATTCTGTCCGCCGATTCAGAACCGCTGGCGGTAGACCGGAAGATTACGCAGGGAGGAGCTCAGAGGACGTGGCCAGGGACAACTCGGCCTCCGTGACGATGTGCTCGCCCTGCCGTTTGCGCTTGTGCCCGACAATACGAGTTGTAGGCGGCATAGTTTTGACTACGGCGGCGGAAGGCACAGGTGCCACGGGACGGACCGATACGAACGTCATGACCGCGGAATGAACGGGCGGCGGCGCCGTAGGGAGGTCCATAGCGACAAGCAGCCGGTGATTAGAGGTCGAAAGGGTGGAGGCGAGGGGATTGACGCCGACCTTCTCTAGGTGATCCACTCCTCTGCAATGGATGGCATGCACCGGTTTGAAGTTAGCCATGTTGTCTACGTATTCTATTTTGGAGGCTTAAACGGCCTTCACAGTACAAGTTTAACCATGGTTTTTCGTCTTCCATTTTCCCTCCGTCGTCAACTTGTAGTGTTTTCACCTGATATGTCCCCGTCGTCAATACCCTCCATGCAAAACTAACACGGGAACTCAGGGTAAGAAAAGGCTAGGGGTTGCTGTTAACTTTTGAAGCCTATAAAATCAAATAGTACCTTCTTCTAGGAAAGGTGGGAGTATTTAATCTACAAAGTTTTAGAGATTACTCAAAATTTCAAAACTTTGCCTCTCAGCTTATCTGTACTACTATTAAAAAAGCAAACTTGTGTTGTGCTATGGTTATACATTAAATCTGAGCCGTTCCTGTTGATCAACGATCCAGATCACATCCCGAAACGGTATGTTCCGGGAGCGGGTTCGATACATAGTTTAAAAAACCGGACCGGCGATCGAACCGGTGAGGCTGTCGGTTCAGGTTTTTATCGGTCAGACCGCTGGTTCACTGGTTCACTGTCCGGTTTTTTAAGATATAAAGTATTATATTTTATTTATAAATGGTGCAATAAATAAAGAGTTATATATGAAAAAACATTTCAAACTTGCAATTTTTTTAAATAATAAAATAACAGATAGTCAAGGGATGATCATCAAGCTAGTAATAGCCAATGAGCCAAATAAATAACACCGCATGTATGCATGTTGCATGCAGCTCAAGCTGCAAAAGCCGTTAGCTATCCTGTAATTTGTCCGTTCCAAAAAAAAAAATCCTGTAACTGCAGTGAAGATTTTATGCTATCGTGTAGGTACTTATATTATACTGTCGTGTCTCTGCCAACTACATATAGCAGTAGATGGTCAAGTGGTCAGTGGAGTGGCACCACTGCTCGCGCGCACATGAGGTACAGGGTTCTATTCCAGCTTTCGTCAATAAAGTTTTGCCAATGCACAGACTATTGAACCGGAATGCCCGGTTTACTGCGAAAACCGGCGGTTGGGTTCGATTCCAGCTTTCGTCAATAAAGTTTTGCCAATGCACAGACTATTGAACCGGTCCAACCGGAATGCCCGGTTTACTGCGAAAACCGGCGGTTCGACCGCGGTTTACCTGGTTTATCCCGGTCCGCTGGCGGGGACGGTTCAATGCGCCTAGTGAACCGGCAGAGACTCTGGTTCCGGTTTTTTCCGGTTGAACCGGCGGTCCGGTCCGGCATTCCGGTTTACTGCGAAAACCGGCGGTTCGACCGTGGTTTACCCGGTTTATCCCGGTCCGCTGGCGGGGACGGTTCAATGCGCCTAATGAACCGGCAGAGGCTCTGGTTCCGGTTTTTTCCGGTTGAACCGGCGGTCCGGTCCGGTTTTTAAGACTATGGTTCGATATCCACCTTCACCAAGCATAGTCCGCCTCGCCGCCACGCGTCGGGACCCCTCCACGGTGTTCTCCTTCGTCTGCCGCATGGCTGCCGCCGGAACCCCGCCGCGCCTCCGCAGCTACGTCCCCGCCCTCTTCGTTTTTTGCGACGCGGGGACGCCGAGTCGCCGATGGGCCGGTGAGGTCGAGGCCCACATGGGCGCCGGAGGGGTCGTGCCCGAGGAGACAGAGCTCACCGCGGGAGTCCTCAAGCAGCCCGTCGCAAGGGGCTCTCCGGTCGTCTTCAACTACTCCTGCGAGGTGCTGGCTCCTAAGTCCAGCCCGCCAACTGGGAGGATGACCCCGCCACCAATATCACCGACAAATCCCCTCTCATGCCGGCTTCAACGTGTCTGCCCTGCCCCGCGGCGGTGGCTGCCGGGAAGAAGGACCTCGCCAAGATCGCCACCGAGCTGGTAGAGCTCTTCCTTGAGGAAGCCGAGCCGGCGTCCGCAACCGCGTCGGCCCAGATCTGCGAGCTGCCCGAAGCCACCAAGCCTCCCAGGCAAGACTAATCAACACATCAGTTTGCCTCCTTTTTCCATCCTGTCGACATGGCCAGCAGGACAACATCGTCTCAGCATACAAGCCTACATGACTACATCACACCGTCCTGCTTACTGGACATCAGCAACTCGAATTGCCTCCCGTCAGGTTCCAATCTTGATGTACATCCATGTAATTGTTGTTCTAAAAACATGTGTATTGTCCCAATTCTGGACCGCCAAAGGAGACGATTTCACCTGCGTATCTTCAGATCTAAATCTAACATATATTTATTCCTTCTACTTTTTCTAATTATGTAGGGAAAAGCTTTGGGAAGGACGAATCTGAACTAAATTCTTGCTGCCATCCTGGATTTGTTGTGCTTCTATTTAGTCGATTGACTTGGCCTGACATAGCATCAGTGGCCGGTATCTCAAATCAGTTTGTTTTTGCAAGAAATATTGTTATACAAAGGTGATGCTCCACATTACGCTCACAATCAGAAAACAGTGATCGTGGATGCTGATGCCGGCAACGGTAAACGGAAAAAAATCTTTGGGAACCACATCAGAGATCAGACTCCACCCAGCAGTCTGCTTGCCCTCCTCCTACCATCTGAACATTAGGCAATGCAAGTCGTTCACCTTCTCACTACTTGATTATGTTATACTAATTAATTAGAACCAGATTATTATTAGCGTCAAGGTGAAGTGCAGGTGGGAGCATCTCAAAACGTTATGTATTATCCCTCTGGACAGATGCATTGTTCAATTTTTTGATGTAGGCACTTCCCTTTAATTTTATGTTGTTTTGGTAAAAAAATCCTGACTGAGTTGCAGCCTTTCAGGAGAAGGAGGTGTTGTGGTCACCACGTTTTTTGTAATTTCGGTAAGAGGACAACACCTGATTGAGTTCCCAAATCCAATAAAATTTTCTTATTTCACTCATTAGATTTGGGTATAACTGCGTTGGCAGGTTCTTCCTTTCTTCAAGCAACATAGGCCATGGAAGTGAGCTTATTTTGGATTGTGTTTAATAATTTGATGATGAATTCTATTTCCCAAACCAACTCCGTGTTTATTTCTCATGAACACTTAACATCAGCACAAATGTTAGCACTGAATCAGAATGTGCCATGGTTCAGTGAGCTCAGATTCAGAATTTCAAGCAGTAGAACTTACCATGATTTTCTGCTTCTTGGTTCCAATCGATGGACTTGATGGAGAGATAAATATAGGTAGATACTGTTAGTACATGGTGCTCTGTTGTTAACCCTGATAGACGGCCATACAAAGAACTATGCTATACAATACTTATGCGCACCATGTACCTATATTACGTGGACAATCAGACATGGGTGTATTGGTGAATGGTGATATTTTATAGTTTCTGTTCGTTTTACTAAAGAAACCAAGATATTTTTGGTGGGCAGTGGTGTGGTTTGTTGAGGTAGCCACGGTCCTTTACAAGTGTCAGCAGAACTGTTGAATCAGGTTAGGGCATAAAAACTAAACTTTAGCATTCTATATCCTTGAAAATACTTTGGCATTCCAAGTGAGATGCAGTTTGTTTAGTCTCAGCTATTGACTGCTGGCCTAGACTTAACCTTTTAATTAAGGATGCTTTGCAGGTGCTCCGTTAATCGAAAAAATGTTTTATTTTAGTATTGATTTCGGTGTTTCTATATTTAGTGCTAAATGTGTTGTGTACTGTCTGACAAGTTATTTATCATTGACAGAAGAATATGAACTTTCTACTTACGATCGGTCGTGAATGGAATTACAATAAAATTGCCTTAAGTTGGTTACCAATCTCCATGAGGTGTATATGAGAAATTTCATTATTTTTTCGAGTAAACTTTTGTGTAAGAATAGGTTTAGGAAAATTGCACCATGCTAATAAGACTTCTTGATTTCTCGCCGCTTGAGTGTGGTCAAGTACTGGTGGAGACGTGCATTGCACGTACATGGTTACTAGTATGTCCAAAACAACAGGTTTTCAGAAATACTTTGTAGCGCAATAACAACATCAAACGGATACGGCAGCAGCATATAAGCATCCAGAACATCTAAGAGTATTTCATTTCATGAGATGCGTAATTTCAAGTACGGATGGAGGGTTAAGACTTCTAGAATTCAGACCATTCTAGCTATTTTGCATTCCATTCCATGAGATGCATGGTTAAAAGTGTGCAACTAAACGAGGGTCTCTACAACTCTGGACCATGCTGAGATGTTGGTTTTGCTGTACATAGGCGCAAAAGGAAGGGGTGAGAAGATGAGCCCTAAAACTGCTTTCCCAGAAAACATTGGGTTACTGTTCCTCGCATGCTGTTAAGCGACTGAGATGAGCACTGTACTCCTGATCACATGACAATTGCGGATGCGAAGGATCTCTTCCCAATTGCATTGAAACCTGGAACTGACCAGCCGGAGCTCACGTTGTAGACCTCCACCTGCAACAGAGTGGAAGAAACTGTCATTGAAAGAGAGTGCAGATTTGTGAATGTAACAGTTACGCTTTCAGCACAATGTTCACGTACAGTGTCCAGTATCTGTTCGTTGGACCGCAGACCGCCAAGGACAAACAAGCTATCATCAAAAGTAACTGCGGAGGCGTATCCTCTTGGGTTGCTCATGGGATCACCCATCTTCCAGGCGTTGAGGCGAGGATCAAAGATCTCAACACTGGAAACCATACCCTCTCCATCATATCCTCCGATAGCATATCTGAAACAGTCAAAACCTCCTAACTCATTTTGTTGCGAAGATTAAAGCCCAAGAAGTCATCAGCTGTGTGTTTAGTGAGATCTAAAAAATATGAAAATTTTACTCACATGACTTCTCCCAAGACAGCTACAGCATGGCATCCTCTCCTTGCATTCATGCTTGGAAGCCGAACCCAGAAACCTTCCCTTGGATCATACCTTTCTGCTGACCTGTACATGATGCGATGGTTATTTGATAATATGTACTTCCTCATATCATTATATGGGTTAGTCAGCATCAAAGAAAAAGAATCTATGTCAGTCAAACATATGTAGGTTTGACTACTAATAATATCACATTCATATTTTCATGATGCATAATATCTGAAGAAACAAATTCTTACAGAAATTGATGACAGAAGTAGTATTTCATGATGTATAATATCTGAAGCAACATATTCTTACAGAAATTGATGACAGAAGTGTTTAATTGGTGTCAATGCCTTAAAAGTCATCGCTCAAATTGTGAGACACATGGAACAATAAAATGGAGGATAATATCAGGAGAACTTACTGTAAGTACTTGCTACCATCAAATCCGCCAGATGCATAGATAACACCACTCGATTCTGCAGCTGCTAGAGCAAATCGCTGGAACATAATGCAGCATGGTTAAGAGATCAGTGTCAAAATTAGTCAACTAACTGGACTATTCTCTTGATTACAGCTAATATTAGAACAATTAGTTCAATGACATGTTTTCAGTTATCCTATGTTATTATAGCAACAAAATTCAACCTAAGGTGTCTAAATGATGATGCAATGCAGAACTCAATTGGTACAAAGCTATGCAGAAGATGATCAAGTTGAAAATCTAAAGTAAGCCGATGTCTCCACTGAGCCCATCACAATGCAATTGTCACAATTCTAATTGATTCAATGACACTTTTCAGTTATCCTACGTTACATAGCAACACAATTCTAGATAATGTGTGTACATGAGGCTGCAATGCATAACTCAGTAGTACCGAGGGTATGCAGAAGATGGTCAACTGGAAATCTAAAGTAAAGGAATGTCCATATTAAGGTCAGTGAGCTCATCACACTGCAAACATGACTAGACTAGGAGAATAAGTTCAAAGTGTTCGAAATTGGCTACAAACATATCAAAGGACACCAAGTAATCATAAGAAGCAACTGGGAGGCTGAGAACATACAGAGTGCAGCATAGACGGACTACATATCCACTTCCCAAGAAAAGGATCAAACATCTCAACTTCTGAATAAGTTTGAGTTCCATCTCCTCCACCCATTGCATAGATTTTGCCATTAAGACTTACTCCAGCAAGAGATCCTTTCTCATGGTTTAAACAGGGGCATATCATCCACTCATTACTCCTTGTATTATAGCATTCCACTACAAGAACATAAGATTACATAGATGAAGTTTGAAGCCCAGAAGAAGAAGTAGGGAAGCACATTTAAATACCATAGTATACCTGTGTTATACCACGAACTACCATCCCCACCACCAAAAACAAATACACAGCCTTCCATTGCAGCAACAGATGCATATGAACGCGCAGAACCCATCGATGTGAGAGGCACCAGGGTGTCTTTTTTTGGAGAAAAAGAATCAAGAGATGATAGCCAGGTCACACCATTGTAACCACCAATCAGAAATATTGATGGTATGTCCAGGCTATCGCACATGCTTCCTTGAAGAGACAATGAGGAGTCAAATTTGAATTGTAACTCATCTATACGATATTCCAGTTGCTGAACTTTTCTTCCAGAGTCTTTAACTACTTCCTTCAGTGAAATTATTTCTTGATCTGATTTAAGCTGGAAAATAACAGGACCATAATCAGAATATATATGCAGCGAGTATTTAAATGAAAATACAAAATAGTTGCCAACACAGCTTGGATCATGGATATATCTGGCACGAAAAGTAAGGTAGGCAGATTTAGTATACGAGCAAGCCAGTTCAGTCTACGGATTGACAAAAATAAATACTGTGAAGATGAAACAGATGGTCCATACAAGAAAACATAATGTTCCCACTAAATGGAATCACATCAACTATCAGTGGTAAGAAAATAGAGCAATGTAACTATATAGATATAGGGAATCCTTAATTCCTTTTAACATATTATTTTTTTCAATGTATGGAATAGCCAGTAGGATTCTCTCCTACTGTCTTTTTCTCAAGAAAAAAACCCTACAACTACATAGTGCCCAAGTCCATAAAAGCACAGATGATGTAGGATGCAAAAAAATCAAAAAAAAATCTTCTTTTCATTATCCAGCAAAGTAATGAAGACGCCAATCAACATCTAGCAATGTAATAAGGACGCCAAGCAACATTTACATTCCTCATGTTCAAGAAGAGATGGTGAACCTGATTCTTTTCCAGTGCAACAGCCTTCTTGGCTAAGTCGGCGATGATTCGTAGAAGCTGCACAAGAGAATATTAAGAATAATGTGAGAGTAATATAAATGTTATCAGGCACTAGGTTATGAACTGTAATAAAATAATGAAAAGAAAAAGAATGCAAACAGAAATGAATAACATAGTCACCTCAGCCTTTCGATCATGTTGCTCAAAAGATGTATTATCTTCCCCGATAGCACAAACTGGGTTGTTGGAAAGGCTTGGATTGGCCTGTGGTTCTTCAGGTACGCAATGACCGGGGGTAAGGCTTGCAGTGGCATGTACTTCAGGTACACAATGATCTTGACTACGAAGGCCAACATTGACCTGTGTTTCTTCAGCAACATACTGATCTTTGCTATGGCTTCCCTTGACCTGTGTTTCTTCAGGTACATATTCATCTTGACCACTGACCTGTGTTTCTTCAGCAACATATTCATTTGACTAGGAAGGCATGCATTCACCAATGTTTCTACAGGTACATACTCATGTTGACTAGAAAAGTTTGCATTGATCTGTGTTTCTTCAGGTACATACTCACCCTCTTCAGGTACATATTCACCCTGACCAGAAAGGTTCGCTTTGACCTGTGTTTCTTCAGGTACACATTCACCCTGACCAGAAAGGTTTGCATCAAGCTGTGTTTCTTCAGGTACATGTGCATCTGCACTAGGATAAGCAAAATCCTGAGAAGATAATGTTGCCTGCTGTCGTAAGTCAAACAACTCCTTCAGTTTTTTCAGGATTGACGATCTTTCAAGCTGTACCCCAACATCATCTGGTTCATTCTGAACCTCATTGCCTATTCCATCGTGTGAGTTCACAAGCCTGTCTTCATCAGAAGTGTGACTTCCTCCATTCACAGGATTGACAACCAGTTGATTGGATTGCATAGACTCCATACCTTCAGCAACAGTTTTGTATGAGGAATGTTGACTGACATCATCTGGATTTGAACCAAGACCAAACTGGTGCTGAAGATCATTGTCATCCAAATCCTCCCAGTCAGAAATTAGCCCTCCAGATGCCTTCTCATCAGTGTTGCTATCTGATGTTGCACTAGCGCTACCACTGTCTGCATCAGAATCAACCGAGTCATCTGGAACAATTCCACCTGAACTTGACAGAACACTAAATGGATTGATGTCCTTTGAACTGGTTGTGCCTTTCTTCTGGTTAGATATGACTGATGACATCCTTTTAGTTGATGGTAAAGAACTTGACAGAACACTAAATGAATTGATGTTCTTTGAATTGGCTGTGCCTTTCTCTTGGTTAGGAATAAGTGATGTCATCCTTCTTGTTGATGGTAAAGGTACATCTAGACTCCTTTTGCTTGGAACAGCTGGGACTGGCTTCACACCATTTGACTTAAACAAAGCAATTAAAGCTTTTGTTTGTGCATGGTCCAGCTCAAAATAGAAGTAGTGATGGGTATAATAGTTATCTTGAATCACTTTTTTGTATTGGCCCTCAAGCAGTGGCAAATAGCGAGTCCTTGTGCAAATACGAACCTTACAAACACAAGCAGTTTCTTTATATTAGCATGATAAAGTGGAACAAACTTATTTATACATACACCAAAACAGTGAACATGGTTTAGAGATTCACAATTTATTGATACCTGTGCAGGAAAAGGTGTCCGTAAAGTGCCATCATTACTCCAAGCATATGGGTCAATAGAGTTCTGGCCAGGACTAGCAGCCTCAAAAACACCATGCAGCCTTCTATCAGTGTAATTGAATAGAAACAAAGGTAGGCCAGCTTTCACATTCCTCACATATGAATAATGCAACGCAGGGAGACCTATAACAAAAACAGCGTGAACTAATTAAGGTGAGAAATTCAACAACAAAAACTAAGGTTATGCAAGTCTATATTCATACACCACATACTGGATCAGCATGTATGGTCTATATTGTCTTAATAAACTAACAGGATATTGTCAAACGCCAAATAATGTTGTAACAAATAAACAATAGAGTAAAGCAAGAAGTGAAAGGCGGGTTTCACAAACCAAATAGCTGTTTACTGAAGCACTCTTCAATTGTTTCATGTTTGCAGCCAAAGATCACTCCTCCTAGCTGGTTTTCCCGAAGATTACGGGTCTGTACCACAGTCTGCATTGCAAGATCTTGGGCGGTCTTTTTTCCAACACCCTGCAGTTAAAAAAAATCAGAGTATGCAAACCACACAGTCAGTAGATGCAAGGATACGAATTTAAAAGATGTGGATATGAACTGATATTTAAGGGAGAACTACAATTGTTAATGCCAAGATGTAACACTGCAAATAACATTAGGTGGGATGTAATCAGCATTGTTATGCAAGATGTAATAACTAGATAAAACCAGTATTAGTTCAACAATTGGTCAAGGAGCATTCCACGCTTATAAAATCACTCAACTATATCTAGTAGATGCAAGGATATGAACTCATATTCAAGGAACATTCCATGCCAAGGAACACCACATGGTTCACATTTTTTAAAGTATGCAAACCACACATTTAGTTCATTCAAGGATAGAAATTTAATAGCTGTGGATATGAACTCCATTATTCAAAGGAATAAAAACACAGAGACTCAACAATTGGCGGCATGTGCTTTGCACTGCAAACAACTTTAGGCAGGACGTACAGATCAGCATGTTATGCAAGATGTAATAACCAGATAAAACCAGTATTAGTTCAATAGTTGGTCGAGGAGCATTCATGCTTACAAAATCATTTAACTTTGGTGCAGGGTAACAACAAAATTCGAACTGAAACAAGAACTCCAAGATGCAACAATACCACTACACAGTGTGACATAGAATGAACTCCCAGTTTGATCAACAGGAATTCAATGGTCGGCCAACGCAGCACCTCAGAAGTCAGAAAGCAGCCAAACTCAAAAAAAAAAAAAAAAAAGCAGCCATCCGATCAAAGACTGAATTCCGTCCCATAAACAGGCCCAAATTTACCATCCAAGCATCAGGAATCTCACAAAATGATCTAATACATATATTAGGGGCTACGCACACAAAGTAAGTGGAACTACTCATTGACTGAAGCCACATTAGAAGCAAGTGTACATCGTTCATATATGGAAACCGCACATTCAGTCACACTACCAGACAAGTACTAATCATCATGCAACCGCCATCTCATCACAAACCAATTAACCACACAGGTGATTTACCAGGACCATATCTGGTACCCACAAGCACTAATAAGTACTCCCTCCGTCCAACAATAACTGTCTTAAATTTGTCAAAAAGTCCAACAATAACTGTCTTAAATTTGTCAAAAAGTGGATGTATCTAGACATGAAACATGTATAGATACATCAACTTTTGTGCAAACTTGAGACACTTATTTTGGGACGGAGGGAGTACCAGAAATCCCTAGCCGCCGCACCCAAAATTCACAAAATAATTAAAAAAAGCCCAACATTTCGCGCTTAGGCGCCTGACACGAAATCCACCGAAAACAAGCGCCATCCAGTGCAGGAAATCGCCGCATGAGGAAAGGAATAATCACGATTGGCGCAAACCGAAACCCTAACCCCCGCGGAACCCGGAACCCGGCGCCCTCTAAAACCCTAACCCCCGGTGATCAGTGACGCTAAACCCCCAAAAAAGGTACGCAACCCTCTAAACCGAAATTTCGAAACCCTCGCAATCCGTCGCGCGCCGGCAACCCGCATTCGCGCACCATCCGGCGGAAGCGCAGGAACGACCGGAACCCTAGAACGACCGCCCGAGAAAACAGTAGAAAATCCCGAAACAAACGCCAAAAAAAGAGGAGGAAACAGAGCCGCGCCACCGCGGACCGTACCACGCGGCGGCGCTCGATCCTAGCGGGCCGCGAGGGTGAGGAGGGATCGAGCACAGCGGGGTGGTTCCGGCCTCACCTGATCGCTTGGCTTCCCGGAGAGGAGAGGAGAGGAGGAGAGAAGCCCCCTCCTTTTGGTTTGGTTGCGTTTTCCCCTTGTCTCTGGACTGCTGCCTCTCTGCTTTTCTAGCCTGTACTGCTGTGCTGCGCAGCAACGCAGTGTGCGTGAGGAGGGCGATTACTGTGTAGGTGGTGGCGGGGTGGGGATTGGATTGCCGCCGCGGTCTCCGATCGGGGAGTGGTTGAGCCACTGACAGGTGGGGGCGACGGATGGGACCTGCGAGGTAAGCTGCAGATTGACTGACCTTGGATGCTTCCCTTTATACCCACATCGAAATGGCTTCAACATTTTACTTACGCATACAAGTAAATAAAAAACATTTACTTACACTGTTACGCATATATGTCTTTTGCATTTTCTGGCTTGGGGCTCACATATATTACTCCTCCGATCCGTAAAAAAATGTCGGAGCCAAACAACTGAGCGCGTACAATTAAATAGCACAACCGGGATTTTTTTTGGGGGGGGGGGGGGGGGGGGGGGATTGGAGAGAGTAGTTTGTTGCTATTTTTCGTGGTGTATCATGGCGCCTACACTAATATTTTGATTCAGCGAATGTCACATAGCACGTAGATAAAGTTTATCTATATGTTGTGACCCTTTATGGGAGATTTTGATAGGATTGTTGGTATGGATGTATCTCGCAGTCTATACGATCAGGATTTGAGCTTTGAGAACTAGTTATCTTAAGCCTCCAACCGTTGAATATGCAAGATGGTCGAAGTTTTGTGTCCTTAACACATTGATCTCTACTGATGCACATCTGTTGACAAGCTGGGATGCTTTGCTTACGAAAACTGAATTATAGTAGCTTCAAATGTTATATCATTCACTATCGTGTACAATGAAATTGATAATATTTATGAATTCTCAGGCTTCATTGTGCACTGGCAAGCAGGTTTTTCGCATGATGTTTCCTTCCAACGTGAATTTAAGGACTGATTTTACACATCATAGACAGTGAAGTGCTTGCTTGCTCATCTAAAGCTTTTTACCATAGAATAATACATATATCCTTTTCTTTATTATGCTCAAACAATACAGTGCCAAGACACTAATCAGAGGAAATTAAATGTAATTGTGCTTAAGAGGTGGGGGTTGGGACTAATTGTTTTGGGGTTGTGCCCAAAAAACTGGGATGGAGGGAGTAGTCTATGTTACTACCCACCATGTGTGATCTACACAGATGGTGCAACAGTACATGAGTGAAGATACTTCAGTGATGATTAATCCAGGAAAGTAAGGTCACAAACTGCATGTGTCATTCTTCAGCTTCCAACAAGCAAAATTATGTTTAGAATTCCTTTAGAAATCTCATGTGCTCGCTGGAATAGACATAAATCATTGGATAGTGACATTGTCACGAAACGGGTAATGCTTGGGAGGTCAAAACTTTAATGATGTGATGAGGAATTATTTTGTATTGGGTTTAAATTCATTAGTGTCTTTTGTATTCCATTGTTGGCAGGGAAATTTCTTCTGCGAAAATGTAGACATTCCCAAGGCATTGAAGTTGTGTATGATGGGCTCCCATAAGACAATTAAAGATGAAATTGTTCCCCTTGTTGGTTCTTGGGCTGTTGGCTCCATTCACAAGCTGGATATGGAGTGTATGGTCACCCAGTGAACAGTTTAGAAGACTCTCCTCTCATTAATTCGTAGGCTATACTATGTTACTCTTTGATTTGGTAGGTCAGCTATGGATTTATTGACCTTGTGTGCCTCGCTTGACCAACATTAAAATGTCTATAACATTTTCTTCCTTAGCTCACATATATGGTTTGTTGTCATGTTTTTGGTGTATCGTGTCACATACAGTAATGTTCATATTTAGCGAGGGTCACAAACGAACAATAGATACAATTTGTATATATGACTTCGTCCATATGACATGTCAATATTGTACTCCTTTAACAATCATATTCTTATCAATATGTCGTTACTGCACTATCCTCAAAATTACTACAAGTTTAGTCGGTTGTTTCCGTCAACTAGTGTATTGTGCCTCATATATGAGACACTTTCATGGGAATGTTTGCATGGATATTATCCACGGTTTATATGATCAAGAGTCGATCTTGGAGATCTAGTTAGCTTAAGCCACCAACTATTGAATGTGCAAGATGGTAGAAGCTTGGTGTCTATAACACATGGCTCTCTAGATGCTACACATGTGTTAACAATAACAGATGTTTTACTTAAGACTGAATTCCAACAACTTCACATCTTATGTCATTCACTCTCACTAACACCAATGCCATCAACACCTAAATCTATAAACTTTCACTCGTACATAGCGATACTAAGTAATTGCGAGTGGCCGACCAGGCCTGCCAGAAATGGGCCGGCGTACGTCGGTCAGTTTCTGCCCCCTCTACAGCTAGATTTGTTCCTTGATAGCACCGGAGCATGTGGTAGAGGCTGGGCATAGCGTGTCGATCCGCGCACGGTGTTGTAGTCTTGGAATGTGTCGTACCGGAGAAAGACAATGATGGAACATGTCGGACGGCGTGTGGTATGTGCAAGAGGTTGGCACATGGCGTGTCGATCCACGGACGGTGCTGCCATATCAGAGGACGGCGCCGGCAGAACCTGCCGGTCAGCGTGTCGCAGAGGTTGGTGCATGGCGTGTCAATCCGTGAACCTGTTTTCTCGGAACCTACCGTATGGAGGAACAGGACGACAAAGTACTCCCGTCGAGTGGAAGGTATAAATCTTTGTGTGACGGGATGTGCAAATGAATTAGGGTTTCTCTGGTTCTTTTTATCTTTTATCTTCTATTTAGATTATTGTGATTTTTTGTTTTAGTTATTCCGAAT
The DNA here is from genome assembly GCA_947311845.1 of Poa pratensis. Lineage (NCBI taxonomy): Eukaryota > Viridiplantae > Streptophyta > Magnoliopsida > Poales > Poaceae > Poa > Poa pratensis. The sequence goes on from CAMZMU010000042.1 coordinate 71,404,840, forward strand.
TTTTCTTTAATGTTAAAGGATGAGTATATCCCTGCTACTCCCTCCGTCACAGTTTAGGGCACGCATGTAGTTTAAGAACACACTTTGACCATTAATTTAGTCAATAATATTTAAATTTTATATCTCAAAAATTATATCATTAAAAACTTATTTTTAATATAAATACAATGGTATAATATTTGTGACTTATAATTTATATTTTGTTGACCAAATTTAATGGTTGAACTTTTTCTTAAACGGCGTGCGTGCCATGTAAACTGTGAGTATCAATATCACTTCTAAGATTTAATCCAATTAATATTGAATGATGAGTATCAGTATCCCTCCTAAGATTTAATCCACTTAATGTTGAAGGATGAGTATCAATATCCTTACTAAAATTTAATCCATTTAATGTTAAAGGCTGAGTATCAATATCTCCGCTAAGATTTAATCTAGTTAATACTTAAGGATGAGTATCAATATCTCTGATAACATTATTATGTACTTTGCAGTTACACTCTAAAAATACAGAGACATAAATCATCAACAAATATGTACGGAACCAAAGGGTTGAAGAGTGCCATTCTCAGCAAATGACGATAATGCATTCCGGATTACTATGGTCGGTGATCCTAAGATTAGATTACATGAATTGGCATCCCTATGGATTTAGCTTTGAACTTGGTTGTTTTCGAGCATGTTAGTTGTTTTTTGAAAGCGCAATGGGGGGCGATCGCCCACCTGAACATTTTCCATTAAAATCAATATAGCGGTACAAGGGAGGGGCCCCACACGGGGGGGTTTTCACACACAACATCAAAAGCATAAATTCGAAGTGCGATCTTCACCTTCCTGCCAAGGAAGGTATATTCCCGGTGTAACGGACAGTTAATTTATCCTCGGAAGGCAAAACAGCTAGAAATTGGTGACATTGTGTATAGGCCATTGCAGAATTGTGATCTTATTCTTATCAATAGGCCACCTTATGTATATTAACACTCTTATTACACTATCTTCAAGAGATTACCAGTTAAGTCAGCTGTTTCAATCAACCCACTGTATTGTGCCACTTTTATGAGAGATCTTGATGGGGATTGTTTGCATGGATATGTCCCACAATCTATAAGATCAAGGGCTAAGCTTGGAGAGCTAGCTTAAGCCAACAAGTGCTGAATGTGCAAGATGGTCGAAATTTGGTGTCTTTAACACATGACTCTCTAGCTGTTGCACATCTGTTAACCAGCTCAGATGTTTTACTGAAGCGAACTAAATTTCAGCAACTTCAGATGTTAAGCCATTCACCCTCAGTGACACCAATGCCAACAATAATTAAACCGATTAAGTCTGAAGCTTCACTGCGGACTGACAAGAAGTTGTTCGGCATGCTGCTTCCTTTTGATATGGATTTCAGTATTGATCCTAAGTTACAGATCGATCATGGTCGATGAAGTGCTTGCCTGCTCATCTGAAGCTTTTTGGCTACAGAATAATGCATCTGGCCTTTTTCTCTGCCATGTTGAGACAATATGGTGCTGAGGCTCTTGAATTCTCTCGTCTACTCGGGATGTACTATGTGAGTTCTTAACCATGAGGGGTTTAATTGTTTCTCTTTGAGATGTCTATCGGGTCTCGGATAATTACTCTAGGAGAAAACTTGCTGATAAAGTTAGTCTAGCATTGGATGAAGCTGAAGAGTTTTTTCGAGTCAAACATCAATTGCTAAGTCCAAATTCCATACCGAATTGAAGTGTTATGATGATTGTGATGATCTATCATTTTTAACAAACAATTTTATTTCATTAACAACAGTCTACCAATCATCAAATCTTCGATCATGGCATTTAACAGTGTCTCCAGTGATCTTCTAAAGATGGTGCAAAACACACGAGTGAATATAACTCAATGATGCTGATGATGAATGCAGGCAGTAAGGGTAGCAAAATTCCTTTTACAATTCCTTCAAAAATATCATGTACGTGCTAGCTGGAATGTACACAAATCATTGGATAGTGACATTGCCGAGGGAACATGTAAATGCTTGGGAGGCCAACACTTATATGCTGTGATCAGGAATTCTTCCATGGATGGTTTAAATTCAGTGGAGTGTCTTCTGAATTCCATAGCTGGCAGGGCAAATTTCTTCAGTGAGAATGCAGATGTTCCCGGGACATTAACAGAAAACTAATGAATCACTTGAGAGATACAAACGAAGCTTATGACGAGGCTGTTAGGTGTTCTTATGGGCAGCAAATAACGCAGTTCACTTATGATACTTCTGAAAACATGTACACTGATGGCAATCCGGAAGGTGAATTTGGTGCCCATGTTGGTTCTCAGGCTGCTTGTTCCATTTCTGAAGCTGCATATGGAGCCTTGGATCACCCGGTGAACAGTTTAGAGGACTCTCCACTCATGAATGTGCAGGTTACATTCTTTTACTCTCTTCTTTCATGGCCCATGATTATTGTGTGAATGCTTTTCTTTCTTTCTTATACTATTTGAACTTCACTGTCAGGATGTATAAAGTGCCAGAAGGGTGCTAATTATCTGGATCATTTTGGTTTGATTTCGGTGTCAAAGAATCTAAAGAAGTATAGATATGCAGTATGCATCGCTAGAAGTTAAGGATCATTAACCAGTGAAGTTCTCTGATTTGGTTAATGTCGTCATGATCCTGTTAGTACATTTGAATCATCTTTTTTTGTTATCACTTGACCTGTAATAGTTTTGTTTCATTAAAAAATCACATTTTGTTTTGCAGATATGGCGGAAGTGGTGTACAGAAAACAAAACCCAGCCCATGGATTACTCATTTTCACATAAGCCAGGTTTTGTTCTATTAGAGTTAGATGGTATGTGGTATATAGTGGACATTACATTGATGTCATTATATTTGTTAAAACTTGTACATACATGCAGGAAATAATGAAGAGAAAAAATTGGGATTAAGATTTGTTGTAGATGAGCTTACTGAACAATACAATGACAGAGACCAGTCAAACAACCCGCTCTCTTCAGTACAACTTTGAAAGCATAATTAGGAGACGCAAACCTTTTGGGCTATAGAGTAACACATCTAGCATTTTCTCGGCTATATTCAAACAATATGGTGCTACTTCTTGAGTTCTTGTCTTCTTCTAGGAATATACTGTGTGAATTATAATCGTGAGGGGTTTAAGTGCCTCTTTTCATATATGTTCTAATGTTATTATTCACGGAGAAAACTTGATGATGAAGTTAACCTAGCATTGGATGATGTTAAAGAGGCTTTTGATTCAAGCAACTATTGTTCATTCCAAATTCCATAATATGAAATCTTATGATGACTATGTTGATCAACAAATCTTTTGTTCTGGTATCTAAGAGTGTATTTTGTGATCTCTTATAGTGGGGTTAACACAAGTGTTATTCTGTAACTTGAATAAACTATCATGATATTGGGGTGTGTTCGTTTTTGGAACCGGGTGGAATGGAATGGAATGGTTCCATTCTACAAAAATAGAATGTCACGGTTCCATTCCGTCCGGGTGTTCGGGTGGCCGCCGGCCGCGCCGCTGGCCGTTGCGCCTCCAGCCGCCGTCGCGCCGCTGGCCGTCGCGCCTCTGCTGGCCGTGGCCGTCGCGCCTCTGCTCGCTGCCGCGCCTCTGCGGGTCGCCGCGGGGAACAACCTCCTGCTGGCCGGCGCCGCCTCGGCCGGCGCCGCCACGCCTGCTCGCCGGCTCGGCCGGTTCCCCGCCGTCGCCTCTGCTCCACCGTGCGGCCGCAGAGAGAGAGAGAGGTTAGCGAGGGAGAGAGAGGGGTTAGCGAGAGAGAGCAGCCCGTTCCACTCGGTCCGGCCGATTTTGGCCGGACGAGTGCGTTCCGCATCTACACAGAATATTCGCTTTTGTGGAACCACTGCGTTCCATTCCACTTCTTAACCGAACACAGGAATGGGCTCTCGGAATGGAACGTTACATTCCGTTCCACCCCATCCGAAAACCGAACACACCCTGGTTAATGAATAAATAATTCAGTTGTGAAACCCATTGTCTTTATGATGTTATATTCTAAAAAGGTTCTAGTCAACAATCATATGAGGGATGCAGATGAGTTAATCACTAGCACTTTGTATTGATGGATGACCATGTTTTGCGGGTCATTGACATGGAGATGTCGATCAATAATTAATGTGGACTCATGTTAGAGAACATAGAGTTGGATTGACCCACCATGAGACACTGTGAGAATAGTATATTCTTTCATGTCATCAGCGGATCTCATACAATGTGTATGTTGATTCCTTAGATCTGAGATCTTCACATGTGCTTGCCATACGTAAGGTCTTACCTTGGGGCTACCAAACGCTACACCGTAAATGGGTAGTTATAAAGTTAGCTTTCGGGTTTAACGAAAGACGCTACGAGACATGGTTGATCAAGATGAGATTTGTCCCTCCGTCAACGGAGAGATATATCTTGGCCACCCGAATGACCGGATCGAGAAAATGTATGTATGTACTCTCGGTTAAGTGTTAACCGTGTTTCAGGATTCCGAGTCATGGAAATCGAGAAATATGATCGAGTTATTAGCAAGGGGATGAGAAGTTCTCACCTTGATCTTAATTAGTATCGTGAGGCAAAAGGAACAAGTAAAAAATATTGTGAAAGGTTCGACTGGTATGATATTTACATGTATTTGGGAGTCGACATGTCTTGCTAGAGGCCACTACCGATTATTGGTCGAGTAGTGTACTCACTCCATGTCCAAGGATGTATGAGCCTATAATGTCACACACTTAAGGAGGCTGGAACAGAGTTTGGATGTGATCCATCTCTGATTGGTTTTGTAGTTCTAATAGGCCTCTATGGTAGAACCCACTATATATAAGTGAGTGGGTGGGCAGCACAAGTGACACACTAGTGCAAGACCTAGGCACCGCACTCTCTCCACCTAGATCGTGCCATAGAAGAGAGCACCCCGACCTTGAGGTTCAGCGTCTTGTACGTGTGGATACCTTAATAAAGGCGCTGCACTTGTGGCGCTTGGACGAACCGTTCATGAGATCCGCGAGGAGATGTATGTGGGATCGCGAGGAGGAAGATAATCCCATTGTCGAGAGACATCGACAGTCTTCCGTTGCACTGCGTGTCCAGAGGTAATTCATGCCTCCGTAATCAACTACTTGCAGGGGTTTCTGCATAAACGCGGTACAAAATCTTGATTTATGCTAGCGTAGCCGACCCGTTACCGAACAGTTATATCATAGCATAACCCTATAGACACCGGTACTATGACTACACAAATTAATAAATGAATCTATCTAAGATACCCACATATGATACGATACAATATGGAGGTAGTATAAGGTTAGCATGTTCAAGTTTGTGCACAAACTGCATGTGTCGGTCTTCAACTTGTAGCAATCAAAGTTTCATTTAGAGTTCCTCTAGAAATCTCATGTGCTAGTAGCATCATTGGATAGGGATATTGGCGAGGGAATGGCTAAATTCTTGGGAGGCCAAAACTTGTATGATGTGACCAGGAATTCATTTTTAGATGGTTTAAATCCATTGGAGTGACTTCTGCATTCATTGCTGGCACGGAAACTGCAGATGTTCCTAGGACATTAATAAGAAACTATTGTATACTTGGGAGATATATGTTGATTAAGAAGGAACTATTAAAGTTCTCACGGGGCAGCAAATAATGCAGTTAACTTATGACACTCGGATGGTATGTACATTAATTGCAATATGGAAGGTGAACTTGGTGCCCATGTTGTTTCTTGGTCTGCTGATTCCATTTTTCAGAATTTACCTATGGAGCGTCGGATCACTCGGTGAACAGTTTAGAGGACACTCTTCTCATGAATTCGCATGTTACATTATGTTACTCTCTTCTTTCATGGCCCATGATTATTGTGCGGACCCTTTTCTTTCCTTCTATTTTTTTTCAACTTACTGATGAGTTACCGTCGGAACGTACTAAAGTGCTAGTAGGGTACTATTTTCTATGGATCATTATGGTTTTCTTTTCTTGCCAAAGACTCTAAAATAAATATGGTTCAAAGTATCCATCGCTAAAAGTTAAGGATCATCTTGAACTAGTAAAGTTATATGATTTGGTTCACACCATCATGATTCCGTTAGTATATTTGAATCTCCCTTTCTTATCACTTTACCTTGCATTGTTGTTTAATAACTAGTGTTTTTCACATTTAATTATGCAGATATGGCTGATCAACAAGGCCCATGTATTACTCATTTCGTTTAAGCCATGTCTTGTTCCTTTGAAGACAAATGATCCCATTTTACATTAGGGCACAATAGGTTGGTGCATTATATTTTTGTTTATGCTTACATATATACATGCATGAAATGGCGAAGAGAAAAAATTGGGATTATGATGTACCGTAGACAAGCTTACATATCGATAGGATGCCATGAGAGACCACTCAAACAATGTGTATCGTAAAGTATATATTTTAAAGGATTGTGTGTTTCCCACATGAATAAATTATTTGTGTCATAATTATTAGTTATATGATAATGGTTATCATTTTGGCTATAACACTATTTGGTGCGCCAACTGCTTCCATGTTCTCCCTAACCTTAAAAGGAAAAAAAAAGGTATCGTCCATGTTCCATAATACTCAACTCTCAGTTTGAGCCTACATTTATATTTTAAATTGTTGGTTTCAAGTCAAGTGATTAACATAAATGGTATATTTTAAACTTATGAAATCGAGCAAAGAAAGAATCATCGTATGCTTCATTATTTTGTTGAAATGAGCTTGCATGATTCAGCGGGAGGGAGTGGGGATTTAGGGTCAGGATATTTTTATGAAGGATAAATACCACCGAGAAGATGACTTGGTGGTATTTATTTGGAAAAAGGAGTTAGATTAGATATTGAGGGAATAAATTAGAAAAGAGATATATTCTTATTTAATTTGAGCCTTTGACATGTGGGCAATGCGTTAGACTTGGTAGGTATGTTGTGGATTTATTGACCTGGTGTGTCTGGGTCGGCCAACATAAAAATATCTTCGACATTTTCACATATAAATGTCTTCACTATTTTCTAGCTTGACATCGGTATTATGTTTGTTAACATATTTTTAGCGCATCAAGTCAAGTTCAGCAATGTTTACTTTTAGCGAATGTCATAATACCACAATAGATATTACTTATCTGTATGAATATGTATCTAAGACCTGCCACATTTTACTCCTCTAACATTTTCTCTCGCTAAGTAGTGTCTCCCGTTTTTACAAGCCCTTTTTTCCACTTAATATTTGGATAACTTCGCCAATCACTGTCTTTCATCATCTCCTCACACCCCAGAAATGGCTTTGCTCACTCGATCACATGCAGATGCATATAAACTCCACTCCAACTCTTATTCGACATCAATTTTTTTTTTTTAAATGACTACTCAACATCACATAATATAATAAACATTTCAAAGGCATAAAAAAATTTGAAAGTTAAATTTTAAACAATTTAAGGTAAAAAAGCATGACAAAACTTAGAACAAGTGCATGGACAAACAAAACAAACAACATCGGCCGCCACTCCCTCCCAATATAACAATCTCTCACCTTCCATCATGCTCATACACATAAGAGGCTTTGCAAATCAACACTACACAAAACAATTTTACAATTACAACTGGTACAAAATTGAACGCATACAAGTATACAATGGGCTGAATTTTTTATACCTAGGCAACACTTCATCTTTGAACATGTTGGGGGAGGGGGTGTGGGCACCAATCAAGGTGGAGGCAGCCATCACAATGGAAGGCGGGGGTAGGTGACAACTCGGAGGCAATCGAGTCGGCTCCAGAGTCATGCGGGAGGAGCGGTTGCTCGCTGCACCTGTCGCCTTCCACTTCTATATTGGTGGAGTGCCCTTCGGACCCTCCTTGGGTTGCCCGACCAGTGAAGGCTAGCAGACCGAGCCGACGATGCTTTAGGCCTCCGACTTGCACCCTAGTGCAACAACAGTGAAAAAAAAAGTGACAATTAATGTCGGTGGCGGTGGGGAGAGGGGAGAGCGGTAGTGAACGGAACGGTAAAATCTCTATGCACGATGTACTTTAATGTTACAATCTAAAGGTGATGTTTAGATGGTTCTCTTAAACTTGTCTGGAGAGAGGATGAGATAGAGAATCTGCAAGATCGGGTTTTTTTGCCTTCCGTCATGAACTAGTAGCTTTTAAAAGGAATATGTACTTTTAGTTTGCGATATTGTACGATTTTTGTGTTTTACAGGGATTTTATGCTTGCTGTTTGTGTAATCCGAAGTGCACTCTCCGACAGGCCGGGATTATATTGGGCTTTCTAAACAGCTGTGAGCGTTGTCACTGTATAACAAACACATGGGAGACCAATATCATATGGACCTGATTCAAATGCTTCGAATTTGGTTCGCTTTACGGGCCTCAAACTTCACGGTCTACAACACGAACAATCGACCGTACTCACCATAGTTATATTACAGAAAATGCTCTCTTAATAGATTTTGAGTTTTAAACTCTTAACTTACTACAAAAGAAAGCTCACAAATAAAAATAGAATTGCTGGTCCATAACGGTGGATGTTTTTTGTTATCAGAACTTTTAAACAACGAAGAATCTATCAAGGTTTTTTTTATTATGTGATATGCTGAGCTACTCATGTGATCATTTTAAGGTTTCTCACAAAGTTCCGAGACCATGAGCTCTCTCACGCATTTGACCGGCGCTCGAGCTCTATTGTGAAATCAATCAGTGGAATTAGGGTTGGCTTGCCTTCAGAGTGACAACGACTTCCAGCATTCTTGAGATGTAGTTTGCGTCGTGTGCCGAGATGGCAATGACAATTTTCTGGAAGCTTCGACATGTTTGAGTGTCATGGTGCATCTTTAAACTAACTCTTGAAGGTATGACATGATCTAAATCTCTATCGGTAATTGCCGACTTCAAAGTCCAATGGTGTTGCAATATGTGTCGAATATATATAGGAGTTGTAATATTCTTGAACTTGTAATTAGCGGAATGTTAGCAGTTTGAGTAGAACACGTGTAACTCGTGCCGGACCTAATACATAATGCACCGTGAGGTAGCTAAAATAGACTAGACAACATTTGGTATGCTAGACACAAGACCACGAAAGGGGTGGTTCGACGCATGTGGCAAGAATAGCTGGACTAAGTGTGGCATGGTGGTATGATGCGTCTGATGGCCACAACGAGTTTTATCGTTATTCTACTATTCAGTCTAGTACGTGGGGGAGCAGATGTGGCGGATTCGCATTAGCAAATCCTTCATATTCATGTGTGTTTCCATGCTAAAAGAATCTAAAATTAAACTTGTGATAACCTTGCTCTGACCCCACAGGGTTAACGTACTATCTCTTCCATTGGGGAGGATCGTTCGTAGTCATGGACCGATGTGTAGACAATATCACCGAATCTCGTTAACAAATCTCAGTGGCGTGACTGCTTGTTCTCATATGATCAATTGTGTGACCGTGACAAGAGATATCAGATGTTCAGATATTGTTGTACGGTGGATCTAGAGGAAAGCGGCATGCAAAAATTGTAGGTCGTCACGGTGCACATGTGAGCTAATCGCAGGAGTTGGGTATTGACGCGCGAAAGGGATCGGCAGCATCAGGTCAGCGGATTAAGAACGCGTGCATGGCGTAGCAAGAGACGTTCGAAAGAAGTAGGATGGATCAGGCGTGTCCACGGTTTGCGATGACAACTACTCGTACAAATGTGTAGACAAATGCTAACTTGCATAGCCCGACCCCCCGTCGCTCCGCTTGAGCGACACAGGGGACCCAAATCGCGCCGCCGCCGGCCGGCCGTCCTCCCCTGGCCCTCCTCCGCCGCTGCCGTCGGCCTGGCCGCGGTGGCGGCGCCCCTAGCCTCAACAAGGCGGCGCGGGGCGAGCTCGCGGTGGACGCGCGAAGCGGCTTCCGATCTCCCGCGACGGCGACGATGTGTTGCTGCGGCGGCGCTGCTTCTGCAGCGAGCTCGGCACGGCTCGACGTCAACGTGGCCGGGATGGGTGCGGCAGGTGGTGGCGGCGACCTTCAGTGCGGCCGCCGGTGGTTTCGGCCAGGGCCCGATCTGGGCCTCGATGGGCTCGGCGGGCCGCTGCTCTCGGTGGCCTCCCGTGCATCGCACCGCAGTGGTGCCGCACGGGGCTGGCTGCTGCTGCGTGGTGGTGTTCGAGGAATTGCAGCGTCGCCGACGGGAGGTAGAGGCTCCCCGTCCGGTTTCCCTTGGCTGACACGTCGCGTTGGCTTCGGGGACGGCTGGGCGTGTGGCTGTCCTGCAGCACTTGGACGCCGGGGCGGCGGCCCCGGACTGGTGGTGGCGTCGAGCTGAGCTAGGAGGTGGCTCAGCGCGAGACTGACCTAGACCCCGGTGTCTAGCTCTGTTTGGTGGCCGTGGACCGTCGGGCGCGCCGCGCCCGACGGTGTCTGCGTGCGGGTCTGCGTTGGTGGGTTGGTCGGTCCCCGTGTGGGTGGGCGAACAGAGACCGCCGGGTGAAAACCTTGCCTTGGTCGACGACCAGGACAGGCGACGGTGACGCTTCCGGGCGCCACTTCCTACTTGTAGGCGTCGTTGTGGCGGTGCTCCTACTCCTCCGTCCGGAAACTTCCGGGGGAAACCCTAGATCCTCGATGGATTGGGCGAGGGCGGCGCTTCTACGTCGTATTCTCCTTGGGACCTCGTCTTGGATGTTTTGCCGGTCAGAGGGACCCGTGGATGTTTGGTGGCCAGCGGCGACGATCTTCTCGTCTTCGGCTAGGTGGTGCGTGGCCCTGGGGCCGGCGTGGATGTCGGAGCGGCGGCTCCGATCTCGCCTCCGATGCGTCGCGTTGAGGTGTGTGTGGGTGTCGACCTTTTCTGCTTGGGCGGTTTCGTCGTCGACCTGTGTGGAGCGTGGCCCGTGGCCAGCGTGGATGTCGGAGCGGCGGCTCCGGATTTCGCCTCCGTTGTTGCGTTGAGGGCCTCCGCTGTGGCGTTGAGGGGTGTCGGCCTTGGCTGCTTGGGCGGTTAGGCCGTCGACTTGTGTGGTGCGTGGCCTCGGGGCCAGCGTGGTGTGTTGTGTTGTTGTATCCGGTTTTCAGCCAGTTTTCCTTATAAACTGGCCAATTTACTTCTTCTATATAAATGAAAAGGCAAGCCTCTTGCCCGGTTTGAAAAAAAAAACTACTTGTACAAATCAGCGTGCGGTAGTAGGCTAGCAGCGTTGTTCGGACAGATCCTATATACCGCTCGTAGGCGCGCCAAACGGCTTGAAGCATTCCTACGGCGGGCCGGCCACTTTGGCAGTTCCGCCTTTTATGTATTTCTTTCCGTTTCTCCAATTTTTCGTTTTTTCTTTTTTGTCATTTTATGATTTTGAAAATGTTTAGATTGAAAAATGTTCAAATTTGAAGCATTTGTAGATTTTGTAAAATGTTCAGATTAGAAAAATGTATAAAATAGAAAAAAAATCAGATTTAAAATGTTTTAAATTCAAAAAATATATAAATGTTTGGAACTAAAAATATTTTAATTTTAAAAAGTCCTGATTTGCGAAATGTTCAAATTTCAAAATATTCATTTTAAAAAGATATTTAAATTTATGAATATTCAGATTTTTTAAAAAAATGTTCAGCTTTTTGAAAAACGTAAAAAGAAAAATACCTCCTTTTATCGGACCGCATTTTAAACCATTTTAAAGCGGCTCATTTATGTTTCCATTTGGCGGCCGGACGCCTCCGCGCCGCAACGGGCCGTGTACAAGAGCTCCCTTGATCGGGGCAACACTAGCTTGCGCGCGCGCAATCGATTCCAAACAATCGATCGGTTTCCGACCAACCGTTCTGTCCATAAACGGAAGGAGTAGGATAGCGCACGATTCCTTTTTGGGCCTACACATGTACGTACGTGACAGAACGTTTCAGTTCCCTTTTTCCGTGCGCGGCAACCGTTCGAGCCAAAAAAAAAACGTGACTTAACCGTTAGAATCTATTCCCTTTTTTCGGGCGCACGGATTTGACGCGAATAACGTTTCCGCACAGTGAATTTGAATAACGAGAGAGCAAAACTATTCCCTTTTGGCGACAAGACAAGAAAATATTAGATTTTTTACTTGCAAAAAACCTTCACGGTCTAAACTATTCCCTTTACTTGGAGAAGGACTAGAATTTTCGAATTCAAATAGAATATGGATGCAAAATCAATTCCCTTTTTGGGCAAGTGATATTTTAGGGTATATAAAATGGGAGGGAGATAGGAAATTCCACTTCCAACTAGTTCAAAAAAATTGTTGAAGTAAAGAGCACCGCTTCCAAGTAGCTGGCAGTCTCTTTAGCATTTTTCAAAATTAGGCTATTCCCTTTTTGGGACAGTGGTATTTTAGGGAATAAAAAAGGGTGGGGAATATTAATCCACTTCCAACTAGTTCAAAAAAAGGTGGAGAATATTACAAATCCACTTCCAACTAGTCCAAAAATAGAATGGGCTGATAATTTTAACATGAAACAAGCAGGTAATTTCACTCCGACTCGGCTTACCCTAAGCCGCTGCTTCCTTGAGACGCACGGCTCGTCTTCGACTCGCCAACCATAACCTCTATGGGGACCTGGCGTTACGGGCTCGTCTCCTTGGACGTCGGCGCGATACGCGTCGCTATCACGCCGACGTCCAATTACGACTCACTCATGGCTCGTCTCCGTGTCCGTCGTCGCGGTAAACCGCGCCGACGTCCACTCCCGACTTGGCTAACCCTAAGCCGCTGCTTCCTTGAGACGCACGGCTCGTCTTCGACTCGCCAACCATAACCTCTGTGGGGACCTGCCGTCACGGGCTCGTCTCCTTGGCCGCGTCGCTATCGCGCCGACGTCCAATTACGACTCGCTCACGGCTCATCTCCGTGTCCGTCGTCGCGGTAAACCGCGCCGACATCCAGTCCCGACTCGGCTAACCATAAGCCGCTGCATCCTTGAGACGCACGGCTCGTCTTCGACTCGCCAACCATAACCGCTGTGGGGACCTGTCGTCACGGGCTCGTCTCCTTGGCCGCGTCGCTATCGCGCCGACGTCCAATTACGACTCGCTCACGGCTCGTCTCCGTGTCCGTCGTCGCGGTAAACCGCGCCGACATCCACTCCCGACTCGGCTAACCCTAAGCCGCTGCTTTCTTGAGACGCACGGCTCGTCTTCGACTCGCCAACCATAACCGCTCCGGGGACCTGCCGTCACGGGCTCGTCCCCTTGGCCGCGTCGCTATCGCGCCGACGTCCAATTACGACTCGCTCACGGCTCGTCTCCGTGTCCGTCGTCTCGGTAAACCGCGCCGACGTCCACTCCCGACTCGGCTAACCCTAAGCCGCTGCTTCCTTGAGACGCACGGCTCGTCTTCGACTCGCCAACCATAACCTCTGTGGGGACCTGCCGTCACGGGCTCGTCTCCTTGGCCGCGTCGCTATCGCGCCGACGTCCAATTACAACTCGCTCACGGCTCGTCTCCGCGTCCATCGTCGCGGTTAACCGCGCCGACGTCTACTCCCGACTCGGCTAACCCTAAGCCGCTGCTTCCTTGAGACGCACGGCTCGTCTTCGACTCGCCAACCATAACCGCTATGGGGACCTGTAGTCACGGGCTCGTCTCCTTGGCCGCGTCGCTATCGCGCCGACGTCCAATTACGACTCGCTCACGGCTCATCTCCGTGTCCGTCGTCGCGGTAAACCGCGCCGACATCCACTCCCGACTCGGCTAACCCTAAGCCGCTGCGTCCTTGAGACGCACGGCTCGTCTTCGACTCGCCAACCATAACCGCTATGGGGACCTGGCGTCACGGGCTCGTCTACTTGGACGCGTCGCTATCGCGCCGACGTCCAATTACGACTCGCTCACGGCTCGTCTCCGTGTCCGTCGTCGCGGTAAACCGCGCCGACGTCCACTCCCGACTCGGCTAACCCTAAGCCGCTGCGTCCTTGAGACGCACGGCTCGTCTTCGACTCACCAACCAACCCTAAGCTTTTTATTTCGTCCCAAATTGTGAAATTCCTGGTTAAAAACTATTCCCTTTTCTCATGAAGAACAAACAATAACTGAACTTTTTTAGTTCCTTTTGATCAATTCCCTTTTTGGGCTAGTGATATTTTAGGGTTGAAAAAATGGGTGGGAGCGCGAAAATTTTCACTTCCAACTAGTAAAAAAAATTTGAACAGAAATATAGCAGCACTTCCAACTAGTATAATTTTTTTATCAAATAATACATGCACTTTCAACTAGTACAAAAAAAGTTTATCAAAAAATAATACTGCAATTCCAACTAAAAATCACAATTATTTATTTTTAAAACAGAACTATCTGATTAAAAAGGAAAAATAAACTCTAATTGAGTGTTAAGAAAACAACCGACTTACCTTTGTACCAGCACAAAAAGAACACTTATTGCTACCAAAAATAAAATTGGATTGTTTTGAAATAATACAACGTAAAACACACTGCACTTTATTTTAGCACAAAAAATGGATAAAAACCCAACAAATAGCGAATTGATACACAAGTTCATTGAGATACAAACAATAGTTGGAATTAAGTTATAGAACGAAAAACAGAGTCCCAAGAACATGTCAAATATTACTAATCACATAGCAGACAAATTATCAGGTGGGGGATACTAAAAACATTATTACCAATACACTAGCATATTAGTTATCGACAAGAAAAAACTAGTCAACTATTACCAATCACATAGCAGATAAATTATCAGGTGGGGACACTATAAGCATTATTACCAATGCACTAGCATACAAGCTATCGATAAGAAAAAAAACTAGTCAAATATTACCAATCATGTAGCAGACAAATTATCAGGCAGGGGATACTAAAAATATTATTACCAATACACTAGCATATAAGTTACCGACAAGAAAAAATTTAGTCAAATATTACCAATCATATAGCAGACAAATTATCAGGCGGTGATACTGAAAATATTATTACCAATACACTAGCATATAAGTCGCTGCTAGAAAAAACTAGTCAAATATTACCAATCATATAGCAGACAAATTATCCGGCGGGGGATACTAAAAACATTATTACCAATACACTAGCATATAAGTTACCGACAAGAAAAAACTAGTCAAATATTACCAATCACATAGCAGCCAAATTATCAGGTGAGGGATACTAAAAACATTATTAACAATACACTAGCATATAAGTTACCGACAAGAAAAAACTAGTCAAATATTACCAATCATATAGCAGACAAATTATCAGGCGGGGATACTAAAAAATTATTACCAATACACTAGCATATAAGTTACCGGCAATAAAAAACTAGTCAAATATTACCAATCACATAGCCGACAAATTATCAGGTGGGGAACATTATAAGCATTATTATCAATGCACTAGCATACAAGTTATCGATAAGAAAAAAATTGTCAAATATTACCAATCACATAGCAGACAAATTATCAGGTGGGGGATACTAAAAACATTATTACCAATACACTAGCATATAAGTTACCGGCAATAAAAAAACTAGTCAAATATTACCAATCACATAGCAGACAAATTATCAGGTGGGGAACACTATAAGCATTATTACCAATGCACTAGCATACAAGTTATCGATAAGGAAAAAATAGTCAAATATTACCAATCACATAGCAGACAAATTATCAGGTAGGGGATACTAAAAACATTATTACCAATACACTAATATATAAGTTACCGGCAATAAAAAACTAGTCAAATATTACCAATCACATAGCAGACAAATTATCATGTGGGGAACACTATAGGCATTATTACCAATGCACTAGCATACAAGTTATCGATAAGAAAAAACTAGTCAAATATTACCAATCACATAGCAGACAAATTATCAGGTGAGGGATACTAAAAATATTATTACCCATACACTAGCATATAAGTTACCGACAAGAAAAAACTAGTCAAATATTACCAATCATATAACAAACAATTTATCACGAAGCCGATACTATAAAAATTATTAGTTTATTACCAGTACACTGGCATACACGTTACCAATAAGAAAAGACCTTTCAAATATTATAATCACATAGCAAACAATTTATCCGGTGGGGATATTAAAAACATTATTACTAATACACTATCATACAAGTTATCGATAAGAAATGAACTAGTCAAATATTACCAATCATATAGCAAACAATTTATCACGAGGGGATACCATAAACATTATTACCAACACACTATGATACAAATTATCGAGGAGAAAAAGAACTAGTTAAATATTAAAAATTATCGAGGAGCATAGGAGCAAAGCGGCGCAAACGTCGGCGCTGACAAGGAGGAGGTCGTCACCTCTCCCACTGGGCGATGGGGATTTTGTGTAAAAAGAAGTCAAATATAAATGACATTTGCCTATTTTGCTGAGTTTCGTTAAATAAATTTTGAACCGGTCGTTGGTGGTACCAGCGTGGAAAGCCACCCAGAATAGATTGGACAAGTGTCGAACACAATTTGAAATGTGCTGGAAAAAAATTAGCGTGTCCGTGGAGATGCTCTTTAGGTTCTGATTTTAAAGGCAACCGCAGTGAATATCGAAAATGACAAAAGGAGAAATTGAAATGCAAAAATGAGACGTGCATGCATTAGGCAGCTACTCCCTCCGTTCCAAATTAATTGACTTTCATTTGTCCAAATGTGGATGTATCTATACTTGTAACATGTCTAGATACATGCACATGTGGGTAAAAGGAAGTCAATTAATTTGGAACGGAGGGAGTACATGCATGCATGGATTATGCGGCGAGATTACCAAATGATATAGGATAGGATTAGTAATTAGCCGGTCACAGCACGTGCATGCAGTTCCATGTACTGAGCAGGACCACGCCTTCACGCCGCGACACTGGCCATCACAATCACGCGCATGTTCTCTACGCTCGCCTGAGCTGAGCATCCGCGAAACGACAAATCTTCAGTAGATGAAAAGGAGCACGGAGCGGACAGACGCGTCACACGCGCAGACGTACCGAGCGAGCGCTCGCGCGCTCGACGAATAGCCATTTCGATCGGAGTGGGGAGGTCCTATATAGCGCGGTACGTGTGCTGGAGTACCGTCCGCGTATCCCCCAGCCACGCCACGACGCTATTGGGCTTGGCCCATTTTCTTGACTTCGCGTAGGTACATTCCCACGTATGTTTCGCTGCTGCGTGGTCACTTTTTCGTTGTTTCGTCGTAACGTTTATTCCTCACGTGCGTTCATGTTTCCTTAATTCTTGCGAGATAGTAAGTCGAGAAGAAGCTGATCATATAGGTGGTAGCTCCTATACGATATACAAAAAGTGCTAGCTAATACAGTCGTAGTGAACAAATGTATAAAACAAAAAGTTGAATTTTTCTGGTTGTACTTGTTGCTCAATTTGGATATTGTACTACGACCGGCGAGTGAGCTCGCGCCCATAAGTATCTAACATATTTTTCCATTTACAGAAATTTGTACCATTTTCAAATCTTAACGATTTTTTTTAAAAATGAACTTTTTTTCAAAAATCGGAACCATTTTTCGGAAATCGGAACCATTTTCACCTTTTTTAAAAATGTAAACCATTAAATCTAAACCACTTTCAAAAAATCGGAACCATTTTCAAAAAATCAGAACCATTTTCGGAAATCGGAACCATTTTCAAAAACGGAACCATTTTTCACCATTTTCAAAATTGGAACCATTTTTCACCATTTTTAAAAAAGGAACCATTTTTAAATCTAAACCAATTTCAAAAATCGGAACCATTTTCAAAAAAATGGAACCATTCAAAAACCAGAACCATTTTTCACCATTTTCAAAAACCGGAACCATTTTTCAAAATCAGAACCATTTTTAAATCTAAACCACTTTAAAAAATTAGAACCATTTTAAAAAATGGAACCATTTTTCGGAAATAGGAACCATTTTTCACCATTTAAAAATCCAAACCATTTTTAAATTTAAACCACTTTAAAAAATTGGATCCATTTTAAATCTGAATATTTTTAAAATCTGAACCATTTTTCAAAATTAAATATTTTTCAAAAAAACATACCATTTTCTAAAAGTCGGAACCATGTTTGAAATTTTGAACATTTAAAATACGGAACCAATAGTTAAAATCTGAACATTTTTAAAATTTAAACATTTTAAAAAGAACAAATTTCAATAATAGAATATTTTTGAAAATCAAAACTATTTTTAAATCAAACCACTTTCAAAAATCGGAACCATTTTAGAAAAAATGGAACCATTTTTGGAAATCAGAACCATGTTTCACCATTTTCAAAAATCGGAATCATTTTTAATTCTAAACCACTTTCAATAATCGGAACAATCCTCAAAAAATGGAACCATTTTTGGAAATCGGAACCATTTTTCACCATTTTCAAAAAACGGAAACATTTTTAAATCTAAACCACTTTCAATAATCAGAACCATTTTTAAAAAAATGGAACAATTTTTCGGAAATCAAACCATTTTTCACCATTTTTAAATCTAAACCACTTTAAAAATCAGAACCATTTTTCAGAAATAGGAACCATTTTAAAAAACCGGAACCATTTTTCACCATTTAAAAAATCGAAACCATTTTTAAATCTAAACCATTTTCAAAAATCGGAACCATTTTAAAAATAGGAACCATTTAAATCTGAATATTTTTTTAAACCTGAACCATTTTTCAAAATTAAATATTTTTCAAAAACATACCATTTTTCAAAAGTCGGAACCATGTTTGGAAAATTTGAACATTTAAAATACGGAACCATTTTGAAAAATCTGAACATTTTTATTTGAACATTTTAAAAAGGAACAAATTTCAATAATAAACTATTTTTGAAAATGAAATAGGAAAAAGAAAACCAGAAAGAAAAAAGATCGAAATAGATAAAACCGGGTGAAAGCCGACTGGGCCGGCCCTTTACGCGGACGGTAGTACCGTCCGCGGTACGCGCGTTATAGGATTTCCCATCGGAGTGGTGGGACAGCTTATGCGCAGGCATGCGGCCCGGCGGAGCTGCGGAAGGCAGGCAGAGCAGGTCGGGCCGAGCAAGCTAAAGGCAGGAGCCCCACTGAGCCCAGGTGCCAGAATGCCTAGGGGTACTGCTTGGTGGTGGGCTGATGCTGGACCAAGGAAGCACGGCTGCCAGAGGCGCGCACCTAGCTTGGTGCTGTTTTTTATTTATTTTAGATTGAGCTTGGTGCTGCTGAATCGGCTAAGGCAGCATGTGAGTTTTTTTTAGAAGAACAAAAAGGTTGCCAAGGGCCAGCGTGTGCACGGGAGCAGTTTGGCTGGATTAAACTTTGATCTATTTGATATGGTGCACGGAGAAGCAGGATTCAAAATTGACAAGTGAAAATTGTGGGAAACAAGTTTGCACAGAGGTTTTGTTCTGGGCCGCTTTGTTGAGATCAGATGACATGATGAACGAGCAGGGCGACAAGCGTATGCCGTAGTCTAGAGTGCGCCATGTAGTCCGACAAGTTTTAATGCGGGCAATGCGAGCCGGCTAAACAGTCCAGCGGATTGACATGAGATTGCTCGGATAAAAAAGGACGCTGAGAACACATGGTGCATGGATTTGCACACTCCAACATGCGGTGGCGAGAGGTTGATTCTAAACTATGTACGAGCGAGCTTGACGTCAACGGATGAGGGTGGACCGATTGTTTGCCATGAATTCATGTTGAACGTGGAGCTGATTTCTGAACAAAGACTCCACTTGTTTGATGGAGGATTTACAGCGTAAGCATGCGAAGAGTCGAATCCTATTTCAGGGAAAAAGTAAGTAGCACAGTGTTAGGACAAGAGCTGAGGAGTTTGAGAGATACTTTAATTCGGAATTTGATCCTTGTGTTCAATAGTGAGGGATAAAGAGATTTGGGTTCACGGCCCAGACATCCATGAGGCTTGGCAAGGGTTGTAGATGACACATGGCGACAGAGCATGATATATACTGGTGGTCAGGCATGTGTTCAGGCTGAGCGGTGTTCGCGAGTACCAGGTTCAATATGGCGATTATGTCTATCGAGATCGAGAGAACCCACCACAATCGCTACTTTCTTTAACAATTTTGGCCGCGGTGCTGCGGACTGTAGGTGGACACACTAGGACAAGAAAATGCACTTGCCACCCTAGCCATTTGGCGGAGGTCCTATTTCGATCGCATCTAACTTGACGGTAACAAATTTATAGTTGATTGAAACAAAATGTTATTGTCACAATGTTGAAAAAATACGAAGAATGTCTGTAACATAAATTAAATGAATTAACACCATTTTCTTGAGGTCATTGTAAGAAGTTGTATAAACATTTGTAGCAATGGTGCAATGCAATAGATTAATAATAAAGTTGGACATGTATATCCAACAAATAGTTGCAACGAAATCATCCAAAGTACCATTCAGCGCATTGCTCTCATCAAAACGAAGTTGTAATATTAGTAAGAATAAAAACTGGTGTTGCAGCAAAATCATCTAGTATATGATGGAGATCATGGCTCTGATCACAACAAAATCAAAATATTATGAAACTAAAATAAAAAAATCATTGCAAACAAATCATTGAGCACATGATGCAGATCATGGCTATGATCACACTAAAATCGAAGTATTATTGCAACACTATCACATTTTGATCGACAAATCAAAAGACCACCATCAACAATCAATAAACTTGCATACAACATCTTCCCTACCCGACTGAAAAGAATGGAGACCATTGACTTCCATGGGGGGATATTCACGCACGCCTTCATTGTTGCATCACCCTTCCTCTTTGCCATCTTCGCTTGGAAAGACACATGTCAAGGGAGACACATGGAGTAAGGCAACCGCATCTATAACGGCTTAGAGAATTTTGAACCGGAATGGACAAACATGAACATGATTCCTTATGTGTCTGCAGACATTGTCCGGCCATGTCCACGGATACGGCCTGGACAACCCCTAAATTTACTCTCTCACAGCCACACGCCTTATTTTGAGACCCCAAAATACTACAACTTACATGGAACGTAGATAGATTGCAAATATACATAGCAACGTTGATATGACCGACATAGCAAAATAAACTAGGATCTACAACAACACATCAACCCTGCTCGTCGGATATCACCATGATGGATATGGAGATGGCATCACAACTCTTGCTGTCAGCCGTGTGAGGGCCAAGTGTCGCAAGCAGGAAGCGAGCTGCCGGTACAACATCCTCCAAACCATGGCGGCATGTACTCCGTACTCCTCCAGATAATTCGTAAGAATCCCATTTATACTGATGAAACAATATATAGGAAAACTCTAAGGACCAAATCCCTCCGAAGATTCTATAAAATTCATTAAAAAGTTCAAACCCAAGGAGCCTAACAATGAACCGGAACAAGTTGTGATAGAGAGCTGCATGACCTATTGTGTCTGTAGCGGAGGCAGGTCTGTCGTGGCACGCACCATCGGGGCTCAACTCAAGCGAATCTCCACGGCAGCGAGCACGTGCCCTAGGCGCCGATCGCTGCACATGGACGGGACCCAAGCAAGCAACGTGAGGCGAGCGGGGATCGAGGCCGAGCTGCCCCGGCTCCCATGCGTACGACTGGCTTTGACCGTACGGCAGCTTGCAACCACCGGAACACGGGAAATCGGCAATTTTGGCGTGCACAAGCAAACGAACCAAGTGCCGTATCTTATGTAAAATGTGTGTTCGTGTCACAAGAGGCAGTCGTGCAATTAAGCTAGTCTTTAAAACAACAACTAAGAGCATCTTCAAAAAAAACTAAGACGACAGGCTAGTGTTTAAAACAACTAAGATCAAGACCCCTTGATCTGGACAGTGCAGCGCAATGGCAGGCTATGCTTACGGCGTTGGATGTTTTGCCTTGCAAGAGGGGTCCGATCAGATTAGTTGGGCGCTGGAGCCCTCTGGTGTTTACTCTGTGGCTTCTATGTATCGTGCCATCTCAATGGGGTGTCGGTTGCGTTTGGGCGGGACATCTGGGCCAGACTACCGCTCAAGCTCAAAAAATTTACTTGGCAGTTAGCCTTAGACCGCTTGCCTGCCGGAAAACAGCTGGCGGAGCGTAGGGGCCCCTCGAATGGCCGCTGCGCGATGTGTGGGGAGATTGAAGACGCAACACTTTTTTTTTCTCGTGTGCGCTTGCCAAACTTGGGTGGAGTGTGGTGCGGCGGTTGCTAGGGTGCAACTGGTCTCCGGCCAACTTCCCCCCAATTTCATGCGATTATCCAAAAGCTGCTGGGCAGCTGTTGAGTATATATTGTTGTATTTACATTACTTGTATGTCAAGTCACCTTGTACCCATATATATGTGCGTTGCACCTGATCAATACATCAAGAGTTGCAATCCTATTCTCTACATGGTATCAGCTTAACTTCGATCCTATCCCCTAGCAACCCTAGCCGCCGCCGCCCTTCTCCCTCCTTCAGCCGGCCGGCCGCCGCCTCCTCCCCACCGCGTGCGCCTTCTTCCTCCTCGCGCCGCCCCTCCTCCTCTCCCGCCGCGCGCTTCTCTTTTCCCTACCGCGCCCACCTCCTCTCCAGCTTCCGCTGCCCAACCCAAACCCTAACCCTAAAACCTCCCGCCGCCACACCACACCCATCCCCTGCGCCATGTCTACCTTCTCCAACTCCAGCAATCCCTTCGCCTCTTCCAGCTCCTCCTCCGTCGCCCCCGACCCAGCCTCTCTCCGTGACGTCTCCATCGCCTCCCATGTTCCATCACCCTCTCCCACACCGCCTCCAACTTCTACGCCTGGAAAACCTACTTCACCCTCCTCTTCCGCGAGTACCACCTCTCTGACCACATCGACGGCACGGCTGATCTCCTCGCCATGCGCCGTGACTCCGACTGATGGCGATCGACGCCACCCTCACCCGCTGGTTCTTCCTCACCGTCTCTCCGGACATCTTCCACACGTCGTCCGGGATGGCGACGACGCGTACACGGTCTGGACCAAGATCACGGGGCTCTTCACCGACAACAAACTTCAACGTATTGTCTTTTTGCAGCAGGAGTTCTTCGGTTGTCGCCAAAACGACCTCTCCCTCGATGCCTACTGCTTGCGCCTCAAGACTCTCTCCGACGAGCTCCATGACCTCGACTTCAAGATCGGCGATGCGATGCTGCTCTCCACCCTCATCAACGGCCTCGGCGAGGACCTCGGAATGCCGCCTCCAACCTCACCCTCATGGCTAACCCTACCTTCGAGCGCGCCATCGACTACCTCCGTCTTGAGACCGGAGGCTGAGGAACGTCCGCGCCAACGCCGCCCACACCGCCCTCGCCGCCGGGGTCAGCCGAGGCACTCCCGCACCCGTCCTCCTGCATCGTCACCCGCGGCGCCTCAGCCTACCGCCCCCACGCCGCCGCCCCCCCTCAGCAGTGGCGTCGTCGCCGCGGACGCGGCAATGGTGGTGGCAACGGCACCGGTGGCCGCAACGGCGGAGCCGCCCCGCGCCCCGGCACCCTGCAACCCATCCCACCGTGGAGCGGTGCAGCCAACCCTTGGACAGGGGTGGTCCACGCCTACACCATGCCGGTGCCCCGCGCGCCCGCACCGGGACTCTTTACCCCGCGTCCACCGGCTCATCAGGCCTTCTACGCTGCACCGCAGCCAGGCTATGGTGTTGCACCCCCTCCCGGTTACAGCGGCCTGCTCGGCGCGGCTCCACCGACTGCACCGGCCTCCTACGACCCCGCGCTCTACACCGCCCTCCAGCAGGCGCCCCTCCTTCCACTTATGTCGGCGGCGGTGACTGGTTCATGAACACCGGCACCTCGGCTCACATGGCTGCTCACCCGGGTATACTCTCTCATTCCTCTCCCACTACCACCCCCTCACGCATCATTGTTGGCAACGGTGCTAGTCTTCCTATTTCTCACATAGGCTCCACTCAATTTCCTTCCACTGATAAACCCTTGTCGCTACATAATGTCATCGTTTCTCCCCACCTCGTTAAGAATATAGTCTCTGTTCGTCAATTTTCTCGTGATAATTCCGTAACTGTTGAATTTGACGCTGTTGGTTTTTCTGTTAAGGACGCCGTACTAGGATGGTGCTCCACCGGTGTGAGAGCCCCGGCGACCTCTACCCCGTCCAGCCGTCATCATCTTCTGCCGCTGGACCCCGGGCCTTCTCCACTAGCGTCGATCTTTGGCATGCTCGTCTCGGTCATCCTAGCTCCACCACACTCCATCAAATAATGAGAGGATTTTCTTTTTCGTGTAATAAAACGGAAGCTCACACCTGTGAAGCATGCCGTCTAGGCAAACATGTTCGTCTTCCTTTTAGTAGTTCTTCGACAGTTGCGTCTTTTCCTTTTCAATTAATTCATAGTGATGTGGACCTCACCCATTCCTAGTAATTCTGGCTTTCTGTACTATCTCGTTATTATGGATGATTACTCTCACTTTGTGTGGACGTTTCCCCTTCGTAAGAAATCCGATGTTCCCGCCACTCTCACTGCGTTTTACTCCTATGTCTCCACGCAATTTGGTCGCCCTATTCTTGCTCTCCAAACTGACAACGGTAAAGAATTTGATAATCTAGTCATTCGCACCCTCCTCTCCACCCACGGTACCATCTTTCGCCTCACTTGTCCATATACATCCCAGCAGAACGGCCGCGCTGAACGCGTCCTCCGCACGATTAACGACTGTGTCCGCACCCTCCTCTTTCACGCACACGTCCCTCCCCTTTCTGGCCGACGTCTTAGCCACCGCCACTCTGCTCATTAACATTCGTCCTTGTCGTACCCGTTGGAACTATGCCCCTCATCATCTCCTCTTCGGTTCCCCACCATCCTACAACGATCTCCGGATCTTCGGCTGTCGCTGTTATCCCAGTGTCGCCGCCACCGCTCCTCACAAACTCGCCCCTTGTTCATTACCCTGCGTCTTCCTCGGTTACCCGGCTAACACCAAAGGATACCGCTGTTACGATCCGGTGTCTCATCATGTCATCACCTCCCGACACGTTTACTTTGATGAGTTGTGCTTTCCCTTTGCCCAGGTTCCTCTGACAACTGCTACTCCCTCCCCTGAGGTCGAGTCGCCGTGGCGTCGCGTCCCTCCGGCGCTTGTCGCACCCTCTGTGGTGCCGCCGGTAGCACCGACCACGCCACCACCTGCGCTGCCCTCGAGCTCGGCCTCGGGCACCGCCTCGCCGACAGTCCTGCCTCGAGCCTCGACTCGGGCGCCGCCGTCGCTGCCTCACCCTCGAGCGCTGTCTCGGGTGACGCCGTCGCCGCCTCGCCACCCTTGGCGTCGACATCCGCGGGTCCTACTACCCGCGCCCGTGCCGGCATCTTCCGCCCGAGCACCCGGTACACGACGGACGAGTACGCCTACGCCGCGTCTCCAACGGCCTCTTCATCGACTGCTACACCTTCGCCGCTGCCGGCCTCTGCCCGGGCGGCCCTTCGCGACCCTCTCTGGCTCGCAGCCATGCAGGACGAGTTTGACGCCCTGCAGCGCAACAAGACGTGGACGCTTGTTCCCCGCCCTCCCCGCGCCAACGTCATCACCGGGAAGTGGGTCTTCAAGCACAAGTTCCATCCGGACGGCTCTCTTGATCGTCATAAGGCCCGCTGGGTGGTTCACGGCTTCCGCCAGTGCGCCGGCGTCGACTTCACCGACACCTTCGCCCCGGTTGTAAAACCCGGGACGATTCGCACCGTTCTTCAGCTTGCGGCGTCTCGCGCTTGGCCGTTGCACCAGATGGACGTGTCCAATGCCTTCCTCCATGGGCATCTCGAGGAGCAGGTGTTTTGCCAGTAGCCTACGGGGTTCATCGACACCGCCCACCCGGATCACGTCTGTCTGCTCTCACGCTCACTTTATGGGCTCAAGCAGGCTCCCCACGCCTGGTACCAGCGCATCGCAGCGTTTCTGCACCGACTCGGCTTCTGCTCCACTCGCTCCGATGCTTCGATGTTCGTGTATCACGCGGGCGGCACCACCGCCTACCTGCTGCTCTACGTCGATGATATCATCTTGACGGCGTCCACCACTGTTCTTCTTCGATAGCTCACTGATCGTCTTCGTGCTGAGTTCGCTCTCAAGGACTTGGGTCCTTTACACTACTTCCTCGGGATCGAGGTGGTACGTCGCGCGGACGGCTTCTTTCTCCACCAGCGGAAGTACGCCCTTGAGCTCCTTGACCGCGCCGGGATGCTTAATTGCAAACCCGCGGCCACGCCTGTCGATACGAAGACCAAGCTCTCCGCCACCGCCGGTTCTCCGGCCTCGGACGCTGCATTCTATCGGTCCATTGTTGGTGCTCTTCAGTACCTGACTCTCACCAGGCCCGAGTTGCAGTACGCTGTTCAGCAGGTGTGCCTCCATATGCATGCCCCTCGCGATCTTCACTGGACTGCGGTCAAGCGGATTCTGCGCTACATCTGCGGCACTATGGACCTTGGTCTCACGCTTCACGCCTCCGCCACTATGGAGATCACCGCTTACTCGGATGCTGATTGGGCCGGCTGCCCTGACACGCGACGCTCTACTTCGGGATACTGCGTCTACCTTGGACCATCACTCATCTCACGGTCGTTCAAGCGTCAGCCTATGGTGTCTCGCTCCAGTGCAGAGGCGGAGTATCGCGCCGTGGCCAATGCGGTTGCTGAGTGCTCCTGGCTTCGTCAGTTACTTCAGGAGCTTTCGTGTACGATCACCAAGGCCACCGTGGTCTTCTGTGATAATGTGTCGGCTGTCTACCTCTCCGCTAATCCGGTTCATCATCGCCGGACCAAGCACATCGAGCTCGACATCCACTTTGTACGGGAACAGGTGGCTCTCGGTCATGTACGTGTTCTACACGTACCCACCTCCCAGCAGTTTGCGGACATCATGACCAAAGGGTTACCTACGGCGCCCTTTGAGGAGTTTCGTTCCAGCCTTTGCGTCGGCCCTGGCGACGCTTCGACTGCGGGGGGTGTTGAGTATATATTGTTGTATTTACATTACTTGTATGTCAAGTCACCTTGTACCCATATATATGTGCGTTGCACCTGATCAATAAATCAAGAGTTGCAATCCTATTCTCTATAGCAGCGACGTAGACTAGCTTGGGTGTTGGTCTCGGTGCTGTTTTGGGCTCTTTGGGTTACCCGCAATAAAATGGCTATTGAAGGCATTGTGCCAAAACACCATCTGATCTTATTTTTTAAACCATGAGGTTCATATAGATGTGGGCGAATCTCGCAAAGGAGCAGGACAAGGCGGAGCTCCAGGGTCTATCAAGCGGACTAAAGGAGATCTACATCGGGCTCAAACCTAGAACTGATGTGTAGTGGATCTCTAGCTGTTCTGGCTGTTGGGGAGTTGGCCAACCCCGGTATCGTACTTGCTTTCATTTCTAGGCGAAGCTGTAAGCCTCAGCATGTGTAACACCTTATTGTGGATTGCTTGCTTTATTAATTTAAAGAAGGGCGTGTGCCTTTGTTCTAAAAATAGGCAAGTGCGTTCGACAAGTGTTATCGGACGCGCCGACACGCGTTGCCGTCTATTGGCAGCGCGTCGTCTCACATGTCGCTCAAATAGACGTCCCAATAGTTTTTCGATCAAATTTGACAAACGAGCCGGTAATATTTCATTGATTTCCAAGGACATTTAACAAACGTAAACGAAATTCTACAAATGACATTTAACAAAGTAAACGAAATTTAAACTAAACCCTATACCCTAGATCTAACGGTGCCGCCGGCAAGCGCGAGAGAAGGAGCACTATCCGACGCCGGTGAAACCTGACAGCGCCTCGCCAACACACGACAGCATTGAGAAAGATGACTTTCCCAGCGACGACATGACTTGCATGTATCAATGATCTTCCGCTGCAGGAAGTGTCATCTGCTATGACCGGCTTTGACCATACGACACATCATTCCGAAGCAAACGAACCAAGTGCCGTATGTAACCTGTGTTCATGGCACGCAGCGCAGACGTGCAATGAAGCCAGTATTTAAATCAACTAGTTCGTGTACATATTTCTCATCGAATTAGACCGTGGACAACTGGCTGTTTTTTTTTTTTTTTTTTTTGTCATCGTCTCTTTCGATCGCGAAATTTGCTGACAACAAAATGAGGCCGGGAAGAAAATATCATCTCCACCCCATAACCACCCCTTGCCACCACCGCCCATGGCCGCCTCGTCGCCTCGCCCTTCCAAATTGTGGCCTCCGCCGGTCCGTCACCCCCGACCATCACTCTAACCTGTCCCTACCGTTAAGTCCATTGCTCTATTGTCGCCTCCCTCCGGCCTCGCTAACCGCCTTCTCGTCACAACTCCCTGCCAGTAGTAGCGGGGTCGACATATAGCACTAATTGGATGCATAATCAGACAATGCAGCCGGGAAAAGAAGGAGGGGGGGGGGGGGGGGGGGGGGAGGGTAGGGAGCGTTGCACGTGAGATTGAGCCCGCGCTTGACCGCTCGAAATAAAGCATTTTACCAGTTTGACTATGTACTCATTGGATGCACAAGTCGAGCTTTTTCTAGTCAGGATCTTGATGGGAATTAATCACACCAAGTCATTCTTGCGTCAAATACTCCTTCTTTTCCACAATATAAGGTTTTGTTAGCAAGCTAAACTAGTTTGCTTAAAGGACTTACATTATGGAACATAGACAGTAGTTATTATTCATTCGGAAAGTGCTTTTGGCTCCCGAGCACCAGTGCCCTGCCAGCTTAAAAAAATTGAAAATCATATTTATGAGTTCAAAAAAATTCTGAAAAAAATCACACATGTTCTTCATGAAACTAAAAGCGTGTAAAATCTCAATGCAATTTTTTTATAATATGGGCTACACAAAAATGACACAAGTTGGAAATTTGAAACTATACATTATACGCCATACTCAGATCTGTACATTTGTTATTTTTGTGTAGCCCATCTTACAAAAGATTTGACATTGAAATTTTGCACGCCTATACTAGTATATTTCATTAAGAACATGTGTGATTTTTTGAATTTTTTTTGAACTTTTATATATGATTTGCGATTTTTTGAAAATGGTGAGATCACTGGAGCCCGGGAGCACCAAATCTCTACTCACCTCATTCGTTCAGATATGAGCTTATCTGTCTTGCAGATAATAAACCCTGAACCATTCCCGTCAGCCACAGCCCACATCCATGGGTTTTCTCCAACTTGGTAGAACCGTCAGCGCATGTCCCGAACTAAGCGCTGCAAGATACAGTACATATTTCACCGTGTTCGAGCACACAGTTAATTAATCACCTCAGTCCTAAGAGACTGTATCAGGAAGCGAATCATCTCTTGAGTCGTGTGCACGGCTATCACGAGAAAGATCACGCGGAAAAGCAGAGCAAATCGATCATCAGTAACGAGATATCGACAGTAGTACGTAGTACAGACAGGCCAGGATGGTTGCAGTAGCTTGATTGTTAACTGATTAACTATCTGTGCAATGCATATCACGATCTCGTGGTGATCCTGCGACTGAGATCCACATGATATGATTCGTATAGTTTTATAGTATGAATCGCGACTCAATCCCGCCGGATTTGGCGCTGAAATGTCATCGTGTCTCAGTCATTGCAGCACAGTGTTGTTTGCCCCCATTCCCATCTTACACGGATTGGAGTACAGGGGATTAGACCACTACCAATCAGCCTCGATCCTTGAGCCGACTACTGGAATCATTTGACATTTCCAAGTCACTTTCTAGGTTTACCCTTTGATTGCCACATGGTGACAATATTAACCTCAGAATTTACCCGATTTGAGCAATTTTCTTCCACTTTTCACATGTTTTTTTAATGCCTCTGCCATGTTTTGGTCTAGCCGGGGCCGCATCAGATTGATGTGGGGAGCTGACTTGGATGCCACATCGAATTGTGTATTTTGAGAGATGTTTGCAACTGGACCGGATAAAAATGTGTCAAAATTAGTTCATCCTAGGTTAAGAATCAGTTTGAAATGCAGGATAGGAAAAATGTAGAAATAGAAAAAGTATAGGAATACATGAATTGATGTCATACCTCTCAAATCCTCTAAAAAATACAGGAAAGATGCAAAGTATCTATTTGGATTGCTGGATAGGAAATGCATTGGAAACTTTTTGAATTCAAACCTCTAATCGTTGCCTTTTTATTCTCGACAAGGCTTTGTACCCATAATCAAACTCCGAATCAACAATATGGAAGCCAGGCTGCTCAAGTGTACTACGCCGATGAGACTTAGTTTAAAAAACACGTAGAAAATCGATTGCTGGACCGTTCAAAATAAGAACTTAACTCATCACAAGATCACAAGTTAGAGGTAAAAATATGACTGCAGATTTAACATATATAAGGTTGTCACAAATCACATATGAAGGTACATGTATTACAAAAGTACATTTCATGATAGCTTTAGTACCATCGACACAATATAATAGTTAATAGATGTTGGTGCCTTTTCTGTATTGATGACCAACATTTTCTGTGCTTGCACATCTTGTGAAACAATTTAAGCATCAAGTAATACAGCCCCAAAACCAATGATCTATCAGTTATTGAAAGTTATTGAAACAGAGCATCTGAGTCTGGCTTCCGACAATGAAACCCATCAAACAATGTTCTGACAAGTGGATGCGATACGTGTGTTCTACATAGACCAATACTCCTGTATATAGCTGTGTAGTTAGCCGACTACACAGTATTTTGGCAATACAAGCAAAAAATATTTCAAACCAAAAAAGTATTGGAAATACATGTATTTGACTACAAACTTTCGCACTGACTACACAGAGTCGAAATCCTGAGTTCGCCACTGCGTGTATAGTAGCCTAAGTTGCACTTTTCGTTACTACCTCCGATCCATATTAATGGCCTCCACTTTATCTAGATACGGATGTATCTAGTTAAGTGTTTAGACTAGATGCATCCGTATCTAGAATGTTGAGACCATTAATATGGATCGGAGGGAGTAATCAATTATTCCCTCCAGAGAACCCAAAAAAACAGCTCATAAACCTCCCATGAAGCGACAAAAAAACAACAATAATTCGAGTGTACGTGTGCATATGTATGTAGGCATCCAACCTCCGTTGAAGAGAATGATTAGTTTGCCCGTGCAAAGTATGCAATCTAGGTGCATCACGTACGGTTGCACCTAATGCTGCTTACTTAGCTGGGCTGATGCATTGACCAGGACTGCAAATGACAGATAATCTTACAAGCCACTTGGCCTGCAATCACGCCTAGTACAGCACACGCACGGTGGCGCGTGTATATATATACCTCTAGCATTAAGTACGGATGCATAGTTACTTACCTAATCGATTGTTACGTACTCCCTTCGTTCCTAAATATAAGATGTTTTAGATTTTGTCCACGTACACATGTATCTAAATGTATGTGGATATTTTAATGTGTATGTACACTCATTTGGATTTGCATCTATCCAATGTGAGTAGCTAGACCATCTTATATTATGAAACGGAGGGAGTATATATCATGTATATGAATCGATTGTTTTTTTTTGTTATTTGTGCTATGTATACAATGCGTGTGATTTGTGCACATATATGTGCAAAAATACATACTCTTAAGACGACAAAAGAAACTATTGGGCGAGTGTTCAGAAATGGCCTATTATGTGACGCGTGTTTCGGCGTGAGCAGAGGAGGATGAGGGAAAGAGGATGGATAAAGAAACACGCCTATCACACTTGGTTAGGGAATGGATGGACAAGCTAACCGCCCGTGTCTAAGACCTAAATTGTAAAACAAGTACTTCGAATATCTTCTCTGCCGCTTCAAAAACGAAATATAAACCGAAGCTTAATGACACCCACACACTAAGCTGAAGAAAGCATGACTATACCACGACAACTCATCGCTACTAGAAGCTTCGAAAAACTTCGGAGAGGGACGATAAGCTGGCGAAGCTCACTTCAAGCTCTTGTGAGTTTTCCTAAATGTTCTTTATTAGTGCATAATAAAACATATGGCCTCTTCTGAAACTTCTTTGCTCTTCTGGCCCTAGAGGTGTTTCCACTTATATCGCCGCTTCTGAGAGAGGGTGTGGCGCCACCTATATAGATGTTTTTGATATCGCACCATCCTCGTTGGCACCTCATCAAGCGCCATCATACACCGTCCTCCAAGACAGAGCGATTTGAACTTTGGAGGCTTTCTTACCGTCCTCGAAATGTATATAAGTTATACAAGGAGGAAGGAGAAATAATCACTATTAAATGTTTCTATCAAACTTCAAAGAATCCTATATATCTCGGGTGCAAATTTACATTCCAGTTTGGCATTATCCAACAATATCATTAATTGCTTCCCTATATGGCCGGTAGTTTTGGATAAATGTTCTGCAATAAAATTAATGAGAAAAATAACTATAGCTAGTCTCTATTCCTTTTAATGTATGATATCAATCTAACACTTTTTTCAATGTAGATTTTAAATTAACCATGGTTAACAATTTAACATATGCAATCCATGTAAAATGGACACAATTGACCTGTCACCCATGGCAGCTCTCTAGGATCTCTACATTGGCCCACAGATTAACACTAGTCTTTTCTGCGCACTTTGTCCTCACTCGGGTAAAATGGACACAATTGACCTCGTGGCGAAAGAATAACACAAAATAAACTCCGGGCGAAACTATTTCATGCCTCTAACCCTTTCGGGTAGCGCCCAACGATCGGTCGCTACACTCTACGGGGTCAGGCGCTACACATCTGATTAAGTAGCGCCCGCGTTTAAGGCGCTACACGCACGACTGTTTCAAAGGTTATTAGATACGGTACTCTTATAAAGTCATAAGAATCTTGCAGCCTGGCCGGTCTCGCCTATGTGTGCTGTAGGGTTGGTCGTGCGTTCGAATCCTGCACAACACAATTTTTTCGTTTTTTGCTGTTTGCAACTCAAAAAATAGTGACAACCAGGATTCGAGCAATGGACCTATTGGTAGCTGAAATACATCACAACCAACTGCCGTTCTGGCGCGCCGTTCGCCGGCGTGTTGCCGCTGTTGTGTGTCGTTCGCCACCCTCTATGTCCGCCCGCCGCGATTCCCCATCTCCGGCGAGCTCCATGTCCGCCCCACGTCACGGGGATCCTCCGCGCCGACCTCCGCAGGTCGGTGGCTCGCAATTTGGGCGCGGCCTGACCGGCCTTCCGCACGGGCAGCGGCCAGGATTCAGACCGACTCCGGCGGGCGGCACGATTCCGGCGAGCGGAGGCGCGATTCCGACGGGCGGCGACGCGATTTCGGCGGGCGGCCAGGGATATGGCAGGGGCAGCTCCGTGGGGCGGCGCCGTTGGCGGAGAGGGAAATTTTCGGGCAAATGGTTTTCGCGCGTCGTCTCCATTTCGCCCCAGCGCGCTGTACGCCGCGCACCAAATAATCCCGCCTACGGTCCAGCTTCTGCCAGCGCGCTGGACAGTTTTTACAGCGCGCTGAATTGTGCAGCGCCTGCTGGAGTGATGTTTTTAGCCCCGCGCGCTAAAAGGTCGTTATTTCCAGCGTGCGGCTTATTTGGTGCGTCTGTTGGAGATGCTCTAACAAGGAACCTTCCCAGATTTTGCAGCCACAACTTGCACGCACACGAATTCAGTCACCTACTTTACTTATCCTTCAACTCCAAAAAATATTCGTCATAGGATTACTTTTTCCTCTAAATGCATAGTGCATCAGTTGTACTATATACATTTTCTTTTCTGCTGTTTTCCACATTTTCCTTTCCTTTATATTTTCGGTGTTTTGGTTGTTTTTTGTTTCTATTTTATTGTTTATGTTTTCTAATTCCTTCTTCTTTATTTCTTCTATTTTTATTCGCACGTAATAAATTAAATAGTCCAACAGCAAGGGCTTCAGTGTGATGTATCAAAAAGATACGCAGTCAACAGAAGCCGTCGCAGACGCATCATCACAGCCAGGCCACCATGAGTAGGGCTGGACTAACGAGCTGCTCAGATCGTTAAGGCTCGGCTCGTTATGACTCGTGTTCGTTAAGACTCGGATCGTTAATCTCGTTAAGGATAACGAGCTAAATTTAAAGATTTGCTCGGTTCGTTATATGTTCGCGAGCGCTCGCGAACAACTCGTTAAAGCTCGTTAAGAAGATGTATCAGGGTATTCAGCTAATTAAGCAAGCTATCAAGCAAGCATAAGGAGCAACAGATTTTTTTCGTCCATATAGAGAAGATTTTTTTGTTCTCCTGATGGGCTATTTGCATATTAACATTAGATGAGCTACACTTTAAAGCCAGTCATGCTGATTTGCAGCCTGCTGCAACGATGTTAACGAACTTAACGAGTAGCTCGTGAAACTCGTTAGATTGATTGTTTAACTCGTAGTGTTAACGAGCTAAAATTGCTGCTCAGCTCGGTTCATTAGGAAAACGAGCCGAGCTCAAACGAGTCGAGCTACCGAGCGCTCATCAAGCCTGTCGAGCTTCGAGCTTTATGTCCATCCCGAACCATGAGGAGTGAAGCTATGCACGCATGCACGCTCGCCTGATCGAATTTGTGATGCGGACAAGGGCAGAGCTCGTTGAGTTGCAAACAGCAAAAAACAAAAAAATGTGTTGTGCAGGATTCGAACACGCGATCAACCGTACAACACACATAGGCGGGACCAGCCAGGCTGCGAGATACTTATGTCTATATAAGAGTACCGTGTCTAATAATGTTTGAAACAGTCGTGCATGTAGCGCCTTAAACGCGGGCGCTACTTAATCAGATGTGTAGCGCCTGATCGACAGGCGCTATCCGTAGAGTGTAGCGCTCGATCGTTGGGCGCTACCCGAAAGGGTTAGAAGCGTGAAATAGTTTTGCCTGGAGTTTATTTTGTGTTATTCTTTCGCCACGAGGTCAATTGTGTCCATTTTGCCAAGGACTCTCGTACGCACCCGAGAACGAGTTCCCGGTCGGTCACCCATCTTTGGATTGCTCCGGGCCAACCACGCTTAACCTCGGAGTTCTTTTCAGATGAGTTTCCGAAAAAGAAGTTGCAACTTGTTGATATGAGTATTCTATCAATCTTATTAAGCCCTGAGCCAGGATCTCACAATCCACATTCCAACAACACGACACATAAGTGTTTTCTCCTATAATTTTTGTTTGTTTTTCATGTTTCTTTTCATCCAAACGGGGCGTAGGGTGTATGGTCAATTCCTTTTGCTCAGGCCATATTCTCATTTTAATTGAAGTCAGACAATATAATATCGATGAAATATTTGCTTTTCACACGCCTTGGGTTTGTCTGAATTATACATCTTGAATTTGAAAATAAGATCTAGTGCCTTTAAAGAACTTCTGACAAGGAGATAAAATTGTTAAATATCTTATGTCGAGGTTTATGACGACGCATTCGGTAGACAGAGAAATTTATCTTAGCTTTTAATTTTTTAGCATTTGAGATCGATGTATACACAATGCAAACAATTCATCTAAATATTATTTCATTGGTGTTTTATGTCCCCAAGTTTGAAAATATATTCTTTTAGTGATTACGGTCTGAACAAAGTTTTATTTTGCATACGAGACAACTATTCTGAGAATAACGGAATAAAACACCGCAAGGTGCGAGAGTTCAAACAAAGTGGTGTTTTGGTAGCGTGTCTCAACGATAGCCTCAAAATAACAATGTCCTGCAACCCATGTGGCCCTTTTATGGATTTATTTTTTATAATTCTTTGTGTATTTTGTGGGGATTTCATTTTTTTATTAATAGCAGACTATGCAAAACCCATACTACCGCAAAATCAGCACCCATCTACACTGGCTGGTCTACCTCTACCTATACATGCATGAAGAGCACCACTCATTGTGCACAACCAAAACACAGCAAGGCAGCGTGGACATGAATGTGCTGTGGGAATAATTGAGGCAAGATTAGAGAGATCATAGCAACAAAATTAAACAAATCGCTCCCATAAATTCCACTGAACATGCATGGGGGCTGTAGTTCTACTGCCCTTGTCCTTTGATTAGTACTTTCGATAAGGTTAGCAACCATATGATACCTTCTTTTGAGACACCTTGATTACACCTAAAATATGTACTTGAATAATACTTCCACACCAAACCAAGCACAGTACCTTCCCCATCTTCCATTTCCTCTTTTGCCCTCCAATGAAGCAATGCAAAGGCCCTGACAAAAAAAAAGTGTTAACTTCCTTGGACATGTTGCGAAACTCTGGCTATGTAGGAAGGCCACTATATAAGAATTGGCCACCCCACATCGTGAAGAGAGGGAAAGGAAAAGGACTTGAGACAGAGCTAGCCTCAAAGAGATCGATCGAGGAGGCAATCATCAGCAGGCTCCATCTTGAGAGAGAGGAGATTTGATCGATTTCTCATACAATGGGCAATAGCTTGAGATGCTGCCTGGCTTGCGTCCTCCCTTGCGGCGCGCTGGACTTGATCAGGGTCGTCCACCTTAGCGGCCGCATCGAGGAGTATGGTCGGCCGGTCGCCGCCGGCGAAATCCTAGCCGCCAACCCGAACCACGTGCTGAGCAAGCCGTGCTCGCAGGGCGGCGTGCGGAGGATACTCATCGTCTCCCCGGAGTCCGAGCTGGAACGTGGGGAGATATACTTCCTCATCCCGGCCTCCTCGGTGCCGGAAAGGAAGAAGACCACCCCGCACGGCGGCGCCGCAGCCGGCCACGGCGGCAAGACCAGCAACCATGTCAAGAGCAAGGCGTCGTCGGATCATGGCAGTGGCCGTCCTCACATGGGCGATGTGCTGACGGAGAAGAGGTCGTCGCACCGGCGGCGCGTGAGCACCGGCGGCCGGACGGCCATGTGGAGGCCGCACCTTGAGTGCATTGTGGAGGGCACTTGACTAGTAGTAGTGGACTAGTCAATTTTGTTCTTTTCTTTTCTTCCATCTTTGGCATGGGTGTCATTTTCTCTCTTGTGCGCAAGCATGGTTAACGCTTATGCTTCTTTGTAACCCCTTTTTGTAGGTGTACATCCATGTAATGTTTTCCCTTTCCTGCGTATATATTATGGACATGGAGAGGGGGAGTTCTGAGTTATTTCTTCTTCTAATTACTGTTTTTTCTCCTTGTGAACTATTAATATGCTGTTCCATACAATCTTTAGGTTTTGTGGGTGAGCTTTTGATTGGCTCAACGATGATAACCAATGAACATGGGCATGGGCTTCTATTTCAGAAAAACAAATTCTAGCAAACTTGTGTATGGAGTTGTTTGTAGACAACCTTCAACCTTCAATCTGCCCATCTCTAGTTTTCAAACATGTCGCGGTGTCCATCAATCCCCATAAGTTACCTTCAAATAATCTATGGAGCCAAGCACAAGTTCGCTCTCTTCTCACATGCCACAAGGGCGTGTAGAAGGCTAGATTAGAAATGAAGCCTTAATCTCCAATCATGCCGTAGTTTCTAATCATCATTTGCTAACTAATAGTGGGAGACATACATCATTGGATCATCAACCATTTATGGTTCTTGCTTAATTTTTTATGGAGGTTGACAAAAAGACACCCTAGCAAGCAACATTTTAAAGTAAAGCCAGCTATTGGGCCATAGTTTAGTGTTTATTCTAGCTTTGTAATTGATGCCTCTCTCTTGAAAGTTGAAATCATGCCTTCTCTGCCAGTAGTACTACTCAGTCCAGGCATTCGTAAATGAATTTGATTGGCAATCTCAATATATGTATCCAACTAGAGAGCAATTACCAACTAATTATGTATACAAAGGAGAATGACCGAGAATGTCAATGATCACACCCTGTGAAAAGACATCAGGTAATATTTACGAACGTCAGAATATTACACTTTATATTAGCTACCTGAAAAGTGTACTGAAAGCATTTTAATTTCCAGTTTTAGAGCCACTTCGATTGTTCTGTGCTAGAGAATTTTGCACTTTAGTGTCATGCCCTAAAATATATTGTGGAGTACTCCCTCCGTACTAGTTTATAAGGCATCTACGTATCCCTAGGTCTTAAATTTGAGCAAAATAATATGATATATATATTATAAAAAATGTATCATTAGAAAATTCAGACTTTATATTTTCTAATGGTATATTTTTTGTATATTAAATTTTATATTATATTAGTTAAATTCACGACCTAGGGTACGTAGATGCCTTATAAACCAGGATGGAGCGAGTAGTATTCTCGCAATATTGATTATAGGCACAAGCTTATATTGATTATAGAACTGTTCAAAAAAAAAGATTATAGAAATTCTGGGAATCGCCAAAAAGAAGAAGTTTCCACCTATTTTGCCAATCCAATAAAATCACTTCAGAAAAGACAGAAAGCCACAGTTGTTCAATTGTCACAGTAGAGTGGTCTTCTCATATCAATCACCAACAACAATAATTGGTGTTCTGATTGGAGAGGGAATCAATCCTGTGCTGAAAACTAGAAGTCTCCCCACCCTTTACCCTGACATGATACAAGACATCCTATCCTATTCAATAGTCTGTCCCAGAGATACGAAAGCTTCAGTATTTCAACTCATCAACAGAATGACATCTTCACACAATCATACATATACACTGAGCTCATTAATTCATCTAGCTAAAAAAATCAAATTTAGTGGGCTGTTAATGCCAATCTTGTAGTGGATGTTTCTGAATCTGGAGGAACAAAAACAGTTATACAAAGTCATAAACATTTTAAGGCTGCGTGCTTAATTCAGACACACTTTTGCAAATACATGCTAAATTTCGCCAGTATGTAGCCGAGTCTGACAAATCAAAACCTATCAATTTCCAGAGCATTTGGCAGTATCACCATTTTATATATTCCATTCATTGGTGCATGCATCAGTAGTATTTTGTTTTCTTCTACAGCTCATGCAGACTTTGATCTGAATATAGAATATGCTTGCGTGAGCTCTTGGATCAGGTACTACCACAAGAAGCCAACAACGCAACGATCGAGCAAAGAAAGAAAAACAAATGCCCATGCACACATGCTGCTGCACGAATTAAGGTGTGCTCACCAAATCATGCGCAGATTCCCACGCTGCCTTGATTTGTTTGTGTTTGTTTAGTTCCAAAACACAGCTAAGAGGAGGGGCTAATGATAATTAGCTTGGGGTTTCAGTATTAGTCAATGATTGGCTTGGCCCTGCTAGCTGCAAGAGATTGATTAGTAGAGACTAGAGTAGAGCACTGGTATTATGGAATGGTAATGCGTTACTCGGGTTCCACCTTACTAACCGAGCTAACATCGCAAGACGGATTGGTAATTGTGTCCACGTTGCGATAATATGGTCGTGATGTCACATGGACACATCACTCACTTATATCTTTTTTAAGCATAAATATACATTGTCAGTTTTTGTTATTATTTATATATCCTATGAATCCCCATATATTTACACAACTGCAGGTGAGACCTCTTCCCTAGGCCTATTTCTCCCTATTGATAAAACCACTACAATCATATGCTATTTCCCTAGGTGGTCCAATAATCTTCGTATTTTTATTACTTTTGGTGTTCTTTGTATCGCTGTTGACGATTATTAGTAGATCGATGGTCCTTGTCGTAAAATAAAACCAATACACCCCTTTGTGTTGGTGTGGAAAATGGTAGCACTACGGCATAAAAAAGAGAAGAAGTCATCTTTTCAAACTAATCACTTCCTAATTTGATAATTTCTAGGTCTCCAGGGAAGAAGAGGTATCACTTCATCCGAAACCGGATTGAATGTTACCAATGCGCAAGGATAAAAAACATTATCGACACTTATAGGTTGTTCCTTCTTTATGAAGTGACCCAAAGAGGCGCAACATTGTATTAAACGGGAGTTGTGAGCGATTTAAGTAAAAAAATCTGATTAAATGGAACACATTTGGATTTGTAATTCCATGGCACCATGGGATGTTTAATCTATATTCTTCGTTCATGATGTGTGAATCCCCAAACATGCATAAATATAATGAGAAAAAGAAAGGAATTGTATTTGATAACTCCACTCTTCAAAGTAAAAAAATGTGATATGCCTAAAAAAGAAAAGATCAAATTGGGCGCAACATGCATCTTCACGTGGTCATGGTAGCAATGTCACTAAAAAGGAAGTTCCAATTGTAACTTACTATGGCTGAAGCTGTTATATTGGCAAACAAGCATAATTATGAAGACGTAATGTCACTAAATACGAATTGTAGTTTCGATAACTCCACTCCTTCTAATTTGAAAATAAATGTTAATACGATATGCCTTAAAAAAGACGTAATGTCACAAAGCCGTGCCACCAAAAAATGAAGTCGCAATTGTAACTTATGATGTGCAAAGGTTTTACATCGGAAAAACCATAAATGTAATAAAAAAGTTGATTTTAGTTTTGATAACTCCACCCATTCGAGTTGTCAAAGATTAAATAAAACATATGATATTTTTCGAGCTGATTAAACAGAACATACTGTGTATCTTGGGCCATCGAAGTAAAAAATATATAAGTTCCAGTTTGTAGCAGCCACCCCGTCACAGAACTTCTTTTTTTTAGATTAACTACCGACGCTTTATTGATCAATCATAAGAATGTTTACAGTAATGCCCAGGTCTACAGGGGGTACAGAGAACCACACATGCCGTCCTACCGAAAGAGCGGCAGCTGAGCGAGCTAAACGGTGTGCTTCAACATTTGCATCACGTCGTTCGTAGATGAAGCTCGCCTCCTGGAAGTTCTTCATTGCGTTATCAAACTCGTTGAGGATCATGCAATTTTGCCCTTTGCCAGTTCTTCCATTGATATCCTTGACCACATTAAGACAGTCAGAGGTAATCAGCACCCTACGAACATGAAGATCAGCCGCCATATTCAGAGCTTCTGCACACGCCTGTGTTTCGAGGATTTCAGGGTCGACCACTCCCTCAGAGACAACAGCCCAGAAAACGGCCTGCACTATCCCGACAGATCACCCCAACTGCGCCTCTCTGCTCCGAGCGCGCTACTGCCCCATCAACATGTATTTTGACCACTCCATCCGGAGGTGGTTTCCATTGATTCCTTGGTCGCTCTCCAACTCCAGGGGCACATGAACTAGTTCTTTTCTGGCTGTCTATATTCAGGTCAGTAAGGTGCCTCTTAATAAACATGTCTGTAGACAGCGGAGATTGGAGTTCCTCCTCATGTATCAGCTTGCGCCTAGCCCACCAGATGGACCAGAGTGTAACGAGGACCTCGATGAAGTGAGCTTGGTTCAGAGTAGAACTGAGCGTAAACAGCCATAGCCGTGGGTCGGTCGTCTCATCTGCATATACTGGCAGAATAAAATCAGTTTTTTTTTTAAGGATACGTCTCAGCGGACGCATCTGGTTCAAGAAGAAGAGGCCAAGAGGCCGTTTACAACGCGTTCAGGCACAAACGCCTGGTAACGCCATCCACAGGGAAACGAACAGAATCACTCGCCAACCCTCCACCTATCTACGGGTCCTAGGCTACCCCTGAATAACCTAGCCGATCGCCACAAGTCGGCCTCGGCCTCTACCATCCTGGTGGCAGCCTCCACCGAAGGTCTGTGACCCTCGAACACTATATTGTTCCTGTGCCTCCACAAACTCCAGCAAATCAGAGTGATCGCCGTCCACATATCTTTCGCCTCATTGCCTCCAAGCATCCTTAGAGGCAGCCACTCCTCTAGATGGGTATCATGGTTAGGGATCCAGTCGGCCCTCCCCACCTACTCAGGAAGGAGGACCAGACCTCCCTGGCT
Organism: Poa pratensis; assembly: GCA_947311845.1. Taxonomy (NCBI): domain Eukaryota; kingdom Viridiplantae; phylum Streptophyta; class Magnoliopsida; order Poales; family Poaceae; genus Poa; species Poa pratensis. Next base: position 71,446,531 of record CAMZMU010000042.1, read on the forward strand.
AAGACACATCCGAGCAGCAGGTGATCAATGTTTTCCTCCACCTGATCACAGAACGGGCAAGCCGCCGGCCTAGGCAGGCCCCGACGCCCTAGGCGGTCAGCTGTCCAGCATCTCTTTCTCAGTGCTAGCCAAAGGAAGAACTTGCACTTATTGGGGGCTCGCGAGCACCAAATCTGCTGGGCCCCAGCCATCCCAATCTGTCCTTCGAAGAAGGCCCTGTAGGCTGATCGGGCTGTGTATCTGTGGTTGGCCTCCAAACTCCACCTAAACTCGTCTGTGGTCCCTACGGACAGGGCGAAGCCCTCCACGCTGTCAGCCAGAGACAGCAATTCGCGTATCTCACGCGCATCCAGGTCCGGGGGAACATCCTCAAGCCAACCGCCAGCAAGTCCTTCCCTAACACGTCGAGAGCACCGGGCGCTTTTGGGCACTTTAAGGAGGAGGTTTGGGGCCACGTCCTTTACCCGACCGAGCCCTCCAGGTAGCCATCTATCAGTCCAGAAGAAGGTGGAGGCCCCATCACCTACGACAGAAACTGTGGCCGTCTCGAACAGCTCTCGTACCGTATGGGGGACCTGGATGTTGAACTCGGCCCAAGGCTTCGACCTATCTGCAGTGGCGGAGCTAGGGGGGGGACCAGCAGGTGCCCTGGCCCCCCCTATGACACGGTGCAGCATGATAAAATCCATGGCTTAGCCATGTTTTAGAGGAGATTATGTGCCTAATTAGTGTGTCCGGCCCCCCTTATGTGAAGATTGTCGTCATTGGCCCCCCTTGAGTTACGATCCTGCCTCCGCCCCTGCCTATCTGTCCTGCTAAGCCAGACTGACCGTGCCATGTTGCATTCCAAAAGAGCATGTCTCCATGAGTCCACCGCATTGCCGCAAACAGTACAAGCTGCAGTAGGCAAAGATGACAGGGCTAACCTCCATGCAAAGATTCTCAACTTTGAGGACACTTTGACCTTCCATAGCTTCTTCCATCCCTTCTCCACGTCCTCCATATTTGAAGGCTCCGAGCGGCCCTCTAGATAATTTACCCGGCGTCGCTTAGTTTCAGTTATCATGTTATACGCCGACCTGACCGAGAATAAACCCCGCTTGTCATAGTGCCATCCCCGTCACAGAACTAGGCGTGCGCAGCGCAATCAGGTTTGCAGGCCAACGTGACCTGGGCCTGTGTGCAGAGCCCATGCAGTTCCAGAACTCCTCTCTTCCTCCCCTAAAGAAAAAACAACTCTTCCCCCCGAGTTCTACATCCGCCGCCCAGCGGTACCGTGCCGTCACCGCCGACGCCTCATTCCCACGCCCCACGCCGCCCCCATCCCCCAGGGGCTCCGACCCCCCGCCCTTCACGCGTCCCCGCCATCGCCGTTTCTGTTCTTCCTCGCCGGGACATCGAGATCCTGCTGTGTTCGCCCCGTCTGCAAGTCTCCGGTGAGGTTTTCCCCAACCATCGATTGGCTAAATCCCGCGGACCTTCACTCCCGTCACACTGTCTAGATCCGCCTCTGCTTGTCCTGGACGACTTCCGGGTTTCGTCTTCGTTACCTTGGTGCCTAATGCAGCCGTTCTTTGTTTCATCTAGTGGAACCATGGGGCAACAACATAGAGGAGAAGCATCCAGTGGCATTTATACTTACAAGCGTCGGGGCGACAATGGAGTTGATATCCATGAGATTTTTGTTAAGAAGAGCAGAACCCGTGTCCTGGTATCATACGCTGGAGTCATTTTCCTGCTCGCAACTGTCTGCCAGTCATTGCTGGGGAAGGTATGCTTCTGCTATATATCACTACCAGATACGTGAATGATGAAATTTGTCTGATATTATTAAAAGTGCAGTTAGACAATATTGGTTTTTTTTTTTGAGATTAGACAATATTGCTTAGTTGTTGGTCTAAGACTCCTAAGAGTTATGTTCATCAATCTGTGTAAAAAAACTGTAAGATGTCCAACTGTCTGATTATGTTCCTACAAGAAAAGACAGCTTCAAATGTTTTGCTTATTCAGAAATGAAAACAGGTGCACAGGTCATGGTTGCATAATTCGTGGTAATTTCTCGAAGAAATTTAGTCAAATTCTGTTGATAATACTTTAAAAAGATCATGGCTTACTGGCCCACCCGTTGTCTTCTTAACACCGTAGATTCATGTAGCTTTGACATGATTTGTACATATATTGGTATTGACGTTCTTCAGTATCGCAGGAGACGTTATGCCACAAATCATTGTGGTGTATTACCTTTGGAATTCTGGTTGCCAAATGTTTGCAGTACAAACCTGTGAAGAAAGGTGAATCCTTCTTGAATATAACTTTGCATGGGATTTCTGCATATTATCTACATGGTTTGTTGTTAATTTGCACCTGAAGATGCACCAAGTATGATTTTCATTCGTAGGCTGTACTGAATATGAAGTATGAACAGTGTGTTTCTTACTTGTTTTTTCTGTTTCACGGTGTGCAGAGTCGGTAGTGATAATGCCATCTTTTGGGATTCAGCTAGAAATACATTTTTGGAGGTATACCAGCATCCTGACGTGAAATCATCAATTGTCTTTGAATTACGCTCTTACCGTCGCTTTCTTGTCACCTTTTTACTGTATATTTTCACTTTCAAACGCGTAAACTAGTTGGTTATCTTACTTGTGGCCTTTTTGGTGTAAGATGACCAATTTTAGAGTCAAAATGGATGACTGCTTTAGCTGTCAAATGCACTCATCACCAGTTATTCCAAGTGTCAACTGACCCAAATTAATTAGGTACGTACCTGCCTACCTGGCAGAGAGGATATAGCCAGACATGGTATTGTTAGCCAGCATTTCCTCCCTGAACAGACAGCCCTCTTATTATCGAGGCAATTTGTTTTCTTTTGGTGGGTATAAGAGAAACGCAACGATCAGTTGATTCATGTATTCATCACTGGTTACGAAGATCATGTTGATAGATTATACTAGGAGGCTCAACAGTTTTCTATAGGAGAAAATTCTAGCAATATGGAGTAGGAGTACAACAAAACTCTGTTCCTGGTGGGCAAGACCTTGTAGGTGTTGGTTTCAGATCCTATGATTTTGTTTATGCATTATGAAACTCCTTGCTTTGCTTTTGAAGTATTTTTCTACTTTACTCTCAGAAAGGTTCAAGGTTGAAGTGAACTAAATCATTTCATCGGTACATGTGTTTCGTTGTGTTGCAAAATCAGTGAACATTGCTCAAAGTGTTTTGCTGCAGAGGGATATGTCTTCTGCAACTTTTCTTGCTTAGGAAATAGGCCAGGCTACTGGAACTTCGGTTTCAGCTATTGATTTCTTACATTAAATTTAAACATTTGTGATTCTTAGTGGAAGAGTTGATCGTCATTTTGTGCCCATTGGCAAGATTTTAAAGCCTCTGCTGAATGAGTGTGTGACACCGTTGACCTGTTACTGGAGCTTGGTGCTGCTTCTGCGTGATGAAGATGAACTGAAACTAGTTTTCCAGGTAAACATTTACATGCTTCGCATCTACCAGTTAATTGGTCAGATAAATGTCGGTAATCCAACATAGCTTAATTTGCAGAAATTCCATCCTCCTGTCAAAATGTTGGTTCCTATCTGGAAAGCTCTTTGCGCATTCACGAATTCTGAGTGCGCAAGCCGACCTTCTGCAGTCTCTGAACCGAACCTTTCAGAAGCGTGACTTGTTTGGCGATCTTGTGTGACCAGAACGTTCAGAAAAGCAGCTACAGTTGAGCTTAGGGGCTAAAATCAGCTAGAGGTAAGTCGTTCTGTCAAATATAGGTATCATCATTATGTCAGTGCTAGCGATACTGAACACATTTGCGTTACAGAAGTCAAGTTGCCATAGCTTGTGAGGAATCATATAGTTTACTGAACCTGTAGGAAATTCGATTGATTCTATGGTAATACAAAGAAAGGGGGACCAACTACATACAGAGAGATTGGAGCCAAGTGCTGCCTCCAATAGATTTGATCATGGGATTGAGTGGTCTCCCAGGAGCAGCATGATGCAAACTTGTGTGTTTAGGATATGTTTGTTTCTCATACCATGAAGAAATGTGAGGCCTAACTGAAATTGAAATCGTGACTATTGATTCAGAGTTTGGGTGCATACAGAACTTAGAGTTACAGTTAATTGAATACAGGACGTGGTGTCATCATGAGTACATCATCCGTAAGACCAAGTTAGAATACAATTTAACAGAGATAGCGGCTAACCCGACAAACTACTGAACTCGCAAACTAATTGTGTACATGGATTTTGATCATGGTATGAGAAACCCGGCTAACCCGACAAAGTGCTGCCTCCAATATATTTGATCATGGGATTGAGTGGTCTCCCAGGAGCAGTATGATGCAGAATTTCGTGTGTTTAGGATCTGTTTGTTTCTCATACCATGAAGAAATGTGAGGCCTAACTGAAACTGAAATCGTGACTATTTATTCAGAGTTTGGGCACATACAGAACTTAGAGTTACAGTTAATTGAATACAGGACGTGGTGTCATCATGAGTACATCATCCGTAAGACTAAGTTAGAATACAAATCAACAGTGATAGCGGCTAACCTGACAAACTACTGAACTCGCAAACTAATTGTGTGCATCATTAGCGTAACATATACATTGGAAACATCATACTTTTCATGCATTATAGTACAAATGATAACAAGATCTGGAAGAGCTGAAAACTATCTGCCGCGTAAGACAGACAATGTCACGTCATTAAGACTAGACGGCCCATCTTGCTTTGTTTCTGGTGTATCGAAATATGCTGGATGTTTAGGTTCAGGCAGGGCCATACTATCACTGCTTAGCATGGCAACAACGTCGGACATGGTGGGCCGATCATCGGCATTGTCTTGTACACACAACAATGCAATGTTAACACATCTCATCGTTTTGGAGGCTTGAATCACAGAAACTAGTGAAGGATGTACGAAAGCATGCCATCTTTCCTCTTTCCACAACTTCCATGCCTTCAAGGATTTTAATCACATGATATGTTAGAGTTACTACTAAAAAAACCTTTACATATTAAGCACATAAAAAACTCACATATCCAAGAAGGTTGCAGAAGTCTTCCGACTGATGGAAGCCAGAGTTTCGTGTTCCACTGATTATCTCAAGAGTTAGCACACCAAAGCTGAATACATCAGATTTGACTGAGAAGATGCCCTTAGAAGCATACTCAGGAGCCATATAACCACTGAAAGTACATGTGAGAGTGAGACATGGACAAAATTACTTCTCCGTCAAGTTCTTGTATTAGTTAGACTTATGATACAACTGGGAAGCACACAGATCTAAGAAACTTACTATGTCCCGAAATTCTTTTTGTGTTTCCTTGAGTATCATTTGAACCGAATATCTTTGCAAGACCAAAATCTGAAATTTTGGGATTCATTTCTCCGTCCAAGAGAATGTTGCTAGCTTTAAGATCTCTATGTATTACCCGTAATCGAGAGTGCTTATGTAAGTACAGAAGTCCTTGTGCTATCCCTTCAATTATCGTTAGACTTCTATTCCAATTTAGTAAAGTTCTTCTTGTTTCATCTGCACACAAGTTAAAGATAGATTCAGATACATATAGTATCAGGGAATAGCTTCAGCAAACAGAACCTAAGGTTAACTATCATATCAGAAGTAGTACCAAAGATAAGGAAGTCCAAGCTTTTATTTGGCATATATTCGTATATCAGTATTTTCTCCTCTCCTTGGGAGCAAAATCCTAAGAGTCTGACAAGATTTCTGTGCTGAAGTTTGGCAATGAGTTGGATTTCATTTTTGAACTCTGTCAAACCTTGGCCTGAATGCGAAGCAAGTCTCTTAATTGCTATCTCCAACCCATCAGGCAATCGTCCCTAGAGACAGGTTTAAAACAGCTTGATCAGCAATGAATCTTGTATACACCCTCCATTCCGATTTACAGTGCATCCTGTAGAGGGGGAGGATGCACTGCAAACTGAAATATACACTTGTTTTTACCTTGTACACAGGACCAAAGCCGCCCTTCCCTAGTTTATTTTCATCGGAGAAATTACATGTAGCATCACACAATTGTGAAAAATTAAAAAATGTGAACTCTGAACTTTCTCCTATTCCCCAAAATTTTGCTTCGTCTCGTCGTATGGTTACTTTACCTGAAACTGTAAGTCATAATTCGTTCCATCCTTCCTGTTGATGCAGATGCAGGTATTGAGAAGAGTACAATTGCAATTTTCTTAACCTACCTTTTCTGTGCCTTCTGACCAACCCAATACCAAGGATGGAGAACAAAAATAATACCAGAAAAGGAATAATTGTGGCAATCAGCCAAACCTTGATCGTCGAACCTAACAGGGAAGATTTCAAATAAATACAAGTTGTTTCATAACCAAAAAGTTTGTTAGAAGCAACAATCACCATGTCTTGATATTGTCATTCATGAGCGAGAAACAAAAAAAATCTGACCATCTATTTAATGGAAGCGAGTTAGAATAACTCAAATTGAATGAAACTGCAATGTCATATACAACTATAACATTTTTCCAAAACATTTCTCTAACATCAATCACCATGTGCACTATTAAATCTCTTGCGGTTCCAAAAGAAGATACACTTTGTAATAAAAGTCAACCCAGTCTACGTCCCATAGGAATTTACTAAATGGCATCTGGTATGTAGTACACAAAATGCAATATAGCCGGTGTCACTTGCATGATTATAGAATTGAAATAACTAACTTAAATTTTGTTTTACATACAGTAATCTGACGTCTCCTGTTATGTGTACTCTTAAGTGGTCGTAGCAGATAAATTGAAGTAAACACACGAATTATCTTGCATTTGCGGACTCATGCATTAATTAACTTGCAAACTTTAATAAGAAAACTTTTGGGGAAAAGGACTGCCCGCACATATAGGCTGGCTTCAAGTAGAAAACAACTCCTAATTATGCAGAAGCTAGGAAACATACGAAATCCACTTGGTGTGAATAATCTTTGTGAACCAAACTAACAACAGTCTTGCTATTTCTGAGTCGCATGATAAATAAGAAAATGCCTCATTTCTCAGTTGACCAGAAGATGCCGCCAGCCTTCAAGACTCATCCTTTTTTGTATAATATTTTTGGTGACTTTTTTTACATTCGAGCTACTAGTAACTTTCGCAAAAATTATATGTATCTTTGAAAATGTTACAATTTTTACAAACTTATGTGCAATTTTTCAAATGATTATATGTAACATTCAAAAATTATTAGTACCTTTCATAACTTTTATGCGTGTAACTACGCTGAATAAGAAATAATATTTTTTCTTATTTTTCAGTGAACTGAGGAGCAGATAGACGTGACTAACATAGAGAACACAATATAAAACTAGCAAGTTCTACATATGATGTGATTTTCTCACTGAAATAAACAATTGAGGAATCAACAATTCGTAAAATAGCACTTTGATGCACTCTTAAGTTGGTACGTTATCAATCAAATAAAATAGTCTGGTCAACTCCAACTAGCTAGGAGATGGCCCTCCAAGGTTACAGCTAATTTGGTAAGACTTCAGATTTGTCAAAATATCATATAAATTGGTGCAAGAATATGTATTTTCATGATCAGGACTAGATAATTACAAAAATAGGGACTTAGAGCCAGCCTTAGCTGAATGCCAAATTTATTTACGCCATATGCCTGGTTATATAAAACTATTAATGTGTTTTAAGCGCATTATTTGACTTTTTCCCCATAAAACAGACGTATGCAAAACTGTGTTTCACAGAGTAGCTAGCCAAGGGTACGGTTGGATGGCCAGTTTCAACCAAACTTCCGGCCACAACTTTATGTCGTAACGCACCAATACAAACGTCTCCACAACTACAGTCCTCTCGTCGTTACATACACAAATCTTAACACATTTGGCCGGGTTACAAATATATTTGGTTTTTAGATGTGTCAAAAAGACACAAAGTAACACTATCTTACAAGATTACACACTATGAAGATATGGCATCAGGAAAAAAGAGTTAGTGAGACTTGTCGAACCCTAGACTTTTAACCCCCAAATTCGAGACCTTAATTTTGTTACTAATCCCCACAACTATGGTCTATGGACCCTATGTTTGAACCAAAGTAGCAAACTCTACATATGATGTTCCTGTTATTTGTTTTAAAATAAATACCACCAGTAAACATATCCTCCCTAAACTGCTTGTGGCAGCACATTATAATACCAAGAAGACAAGCCTATGCAGGATTTAATGGCCTCGTTCAGGCAAGAGTAGCAGAATTAGTCTTCTTGCATACCGGGTCATCACTTTTTAAACAAATGTGACAGCATACATGCACAGCTTTAATATGGGTGTGTGGCTGATCGAGCTACATCAACTGATGACTATGGATTGATAATATTGAAAAATATATTGTAGTTTCTTTAGTACTTATTTACTCAACTGAAGTCACAAGAGATACTGCGGTTAAATATGTATTAGATTCGATTAGATAAGATTAGAAGGCGCTATATTAGAATGCTTATGAAAATAAATAACTAAACAACATCTGAAAAAGAACAGACAAGGTAATACTAATAGTTAATGTATTCTAGGCAAATGGTCCGTAGAGTGGCGAAACATGAGACTTAATTTTGAGTGTGTTACTTACCATTGTGTTTTTGGCTGGGCACAACAAGTGCTCCCGAGGAGTCGATATGTCGCATGGGTTGACCTTGGTAGAATTGGTATGTACTGTACCTGAAGCTGCACCACACACTAGCAAACAGCCCAGCTTGTCTGGCGGTGAAGTAGGTCCTCGCCATGCCGCCGATATGATCGAGGCAGTCCCAACAGTCAGCCGGCGGCAAGTCCGGCATGCACTGCGTTAGAGAATAGATCGACGGGAAGGTGCTGTTGATGTCCATGCGGCCAGTGGCGTACCTCAACGTCGCCGTCGAGTTGTAGGCCGTCAGCTTGGCTGTCTCCTGCAGCAGCACGTCGATGAAGTCGTCGTTCCCGGGGTCCCAACCGGGCAAGGTAGGATCCGCCATGACGAACAGTCTGGTGAGGACGTCGTCGGCACGGTAGGCGAAGTCCCGGTGGGACAAGTGGACTATGCAGGGCCCGTACAAGAGGGACGCGTCCTTGCTGAACCCACACAGCTGCTGTGCGTCCTGGAATGCGGAGGCAGGCGGTGGCGATAAAGCTGCCGCGGTGGCAGAGTGCGTAGCCGTAGGCGGTGTCGGGTGCGACTGTGGGGACCCCGGATTAGGTATCCGAGATACCCGTTATGTTTCCTGCAACAATCCCATGATCAGTCTGTTGTTGCACATAACTCGAATTGGTATCACAGAACACCCATAAATACCGAATAAATTTACTTACTTGATTGAAGCCATAACTTCATCAGGTACTCGCAGCGGAAATCACCAAACAACGGGGAGCCCAAGTCACTTGCCAACCCTACAGGCAGCTGACTGGGAAGCGCCCTAGTTCGCATTGACGTTATTGAAGTCTTCTTCTTCGAACTGTTCATCTTCAGAATCTGGCTAAGACAATAGCCAGGGACGAAACCAATATGAGTACATTTGAATGTACTCGCAAACTACCCCCGAAATGAGCATGCACTACTCTTTTTGTTGTTTAAATAAAACTTCGTTTGCTTTGAAAACTCTATATCCTTGTTGAAAAGAGAAGGATATATTTTTGTTTAATAAAACTTTGTTTTGAAATCTCCATATCTTTATTGGAAAAGGAAAGAACGCTTTTAGAACTTTTCCCATAAATCTGTTTTTGTAAGAAGTCTCGTTTAACACTTTTTTCCCAAAAATATATCTCTGTTGAACTAGGTAAGAAGTCTCTTTTATAAAAAAATTCCCGGAAAATCACCATTTGGTTTATATCTCCAAAACTCCTCCTTTTCCGACCATAACCCTTCATGGTCATTCTATCCCACAACTTCATGCCGGCCCGTTGGCATAGTTGCATAAAACATTTTCACCTTTCAAATCACAAAACTCTTCACTTCTCGACCATAGCCCGTCATGGTCAAATCATTCTCCAGCAACCTCATACCAGCCCGTCGGTAGAGTTGCTGAGACAACACATCTCCATTTTATTTTCAAATCTCAAAACTTTGCAAAACTTGCACATGGTCAGAGGACAGTCTCCCAACTGTCCATATCCGAGGACTCGGCTATTCGAATAGTTTTACCCTCTGCAGAGGTAGCACGCTTTTCCCACACCCATCCGGTAACTCATCGTGTCAGCCACGTCCCGCCATACCAGGTGTATGCGAAGTTGAGCCACCGACCATAGCCTCTCATTTGCTCATGCTAGTACAGGATCCTTCCCATATGACACTTTCCATCGACACCCAGTCCAGTTTCCCGTCAGAAACCCTAAGTGTGAGGACTCATAGTTTTGTCCGGCGGTTTATGGTGGAACCTTCTATCCTCCCCACCAACTTGTGTGAGGACCCGGGTCAGGGGGTAGGTCCTCGGACCATCCCCTCATGCATAACGGAGTCATCTCCGTCGATGAGGTATCCCATACTAATAAGAGCAAACTACATGACTACGCCTTTTCCCATATGTGGTAAATGTGGTCACACAGGGTAAGATTGGTCGTCATAGTACAAAGACACAATGTGCATTTTTCATAAACATCTCCATTCTCCGTTCCTCCACTTCAACACCGACATCTCGGCATTCCATATCCACACACAAGTATTTTCAAAGGAGTTTTGAGTAAACAATATTTTTCCCATCCTATAGTTTGAAAAAGAAATTCCAGCTAATATCTCCATATAGGGTGTCAAAATAATATACTTATAATTTGGAAAAAGGGTTTTCAAAATCATAGCTTTTGTGGCAAACCCCATATAAATAACTTTTGCTCTTTATAAGTAAAACATGTGAACCAAAATAGATGTATATAAATGCAAGCTCAGAGGATAGCTTGCCTTGCTCGGCAAAGTGACCTTGGTCTTGATCTTCAGGTTCAACAAATTCCCCCTCCTCGATAATTCCAGCAACGTTCTCGTCTAATCGATAAACAAACAAATACAAGCAATCACTAAACTACTCAATCAAACATCGCCACCTTACAATATTAAACTCTACAAATAACTACGGTAGTCACACAAGGCAAACCAATTGGGTTCAATTTAATTGAATTAACCAATATTTAAATTAATAAGTAAAGTGTTGTTTCAATGCTAGGGTGATTCAATTTTAGTCAAACAGGTGTTTGCTTTATACAAACAGATAGATTTTAATTTTCTGTTCATTTTGATATATGTTATTTGTATTTTTCATTAATGAGAATTTTAATAATTTTATCTTATTTAAATCCCTTTTTTTTTAGAATATTTGAGGTTTGAAGAAAGTATTTAACTAATTAAACTTAAATTTTGATTTATTAAATAATAGGAGGAATCATTTATGTAACACAATTTTATTTTATTCTATGAGGAAATTAAGAATATATTTATTTCTTAATTTATTTGAATTTTGTTTGAATTTTCAACTTAAATTCTTATTAAAAATAAGTTTTATAGATATAAAGGTATATCTTATATTTTAAATCAAGATAAAGTAATTTATAATACAAAACAATTTCCTCGAGTTCTTAAGATTACTAGGAATATTTTTATTTATTTTTCTGCACTGAATTTCTAGTTATATTGAATAAACCATTTTCTTTGAATTAAATTCTTTGGAAAGGTGAATTGACCCTTTTGCCCCTGGGTCAACTGGGTTGAACCCAGTCCAAACCTGGCTCGGGTCGGTGGTCAACCCGACCGGCCACACTCTCTCACTCGCTTCTCTCTCTCTCCATCTCACTCCCGAGCCCGACGCGATTCAGAATCGCCGCCGCCGTCGCCCCTTGATTCCGGCCAAGCGTGGCAACCTCCGCCGCCGTGCTTGGGCGCAAACGACGCGCCTCGCAGTCCTCTCCATTCCTACCCCGGCGATTTACTCCTCCTCGCCTGATGCGGCCGTGCGCAACTCAAAGCCGAGGGTTAGGGTTCGGGGACGACGCCGCTCCGCCGTGCTCTCCCTCGCCTTCTAGCTTCCTCGAGCTCCCATGGTAGGTGCAGAGCATCACTCTCTGTGCCGCCTTGGTGGTGGTGATGATGGGTGCTCTCCTCCCGTGGTCCTCCTTCATCGGCCACGCGGGCACTGCCCCGCCGCCGTGGAGTTACGGCCATGGGCGATGGTGAGCTCCTCTCCTCTCTCCTCTCTTCTTCTTCTTCTTTCCCCCTCCAGGCCTTCGTGCCTTGCTCTGTGATGTGAGCTGCTAGTGGTGATTTTAGGTTTCCTTATTGCTAGGTGTTTTGCTGCCTTGCAGCTCCTGTGATATCCTCTGGATGATTCCCAAATGTCCCTGTGCAAAAAGCTGGAGAAGATTTAGCTAGTGGCTCTTGCTGTGGTGATACTTGCTTGTGCTGTCTTTTGCTATACCCACTTATCTGCCCAAGCAGTGTAGCAAGTGTGTGCTACTCTGAACCTTGTATTCAGAGATGTGTTTCTGCTGGAAACCTGTGTGATGTCTTGCTCTGATATTGCTCTCTGATAATTTTGTTCCTTTCATGAAATGCTCTAATAATGCCCTGTGCTAGTATATCTCATTTGCTTGAGCTAAATAATTTAGCTTTGCTTGCTGTGATGCCTCCTTCGAGTTACACAGAAGCATTCTAATTATTTTAGCCTAGGGAAAAATTATTTATACTACCCAGTGGTGTTATTAGTGCATGTTTGTGCTTGTGGTGCCTCTCCCCTTTGTGGGTTTTGTGCCCAGTACACCCACTGGATTTGTGCTTCACAATTGATGAACTCAAGCAAATAAAGCTTGTATGCCTTTGCCCAATTTGATGGATTTATGCCCCTTGCCCATGATGCATAGGCTGAGGCTTTTGGTTTAATAAGAACAGATGCTTTGCTTGACTTAACTCCCTGTGATGATCTTAGCATAGCATTTCTATGCTTAGCTGAGGGAACACTCCACCACACCATGTGCATCTAGCAGATCATTTGGCTAGAGATAGAATATCAACCTGTGCTCAAGTGTGGTGATGTTGGGGCTGTTGCTTGTAGTTCTTGTGGATCTGCTGCTTGTAGTTCTTGTGGATCTGTTGCTTGTAGTTCTTGTGGATCTGCTCCTCCTGCTCCAGCTGCTTCCTTTCCAGCTCCTGGCCTTCTCCTCCCAGCTCCTACTTGGCCTTGTGCTTCTATCCATCTTGCTCTTGCTTTAGGCAAGAATCCAGTGGTGAAAAGTGGAGGGATTGGTGGTTTAGTGATGAATTGTGGGCTGTGTGGGTGATGAACTTGAGCTGAGTACTTGAGTGAGTGAAATGAACTTGCTCCTTGCTTGCTACTGCTGCCCCTTGCCTTTATCCTCCTCCTGGGAGTGAAGTAGCTGTGCATGGTAGTAAATGAGCTGGTGGTGGGTGAAACAGGGCTGTGTGGCTTGTGTCCTACAACTCCCTTTGCCCTTGTTATTCACATGCCTATTGCAGTGTGATGATGGCTACCCAGGACTGTGTGTGCATGTGAGCTCCTCTGCCTGCTCAGTTCAGAGAGCTGGCATCTATGGGTTGAGCTTATCTACAGATTCTCCATTTCCTTTTACTGGACATGTGGATTTATGGCCTATGATGTTGTACTGAGGCCAATGTGCTGATTAAGAACAGATACAACACTTAGTCCCTAATAATATCCAGTGATGTGTTTAGCAGTGCATCACACTGCCTAACTGAGGATAATACTAACCCTAATCCCTTTTGTTTATTTCTGTCTTTGCTTTTCATTTGTTTTGCAGGGAAACAATATTGGTATAAAGATCAAAAGGAGGAAAAGAAATACAAGACATTTTAGTTTAGGAAACAATTGTAATTTTTTTCTTTTTGAATTTCAGTTTGTTGTAATAAAGGGGTAAAGACATTGTATTTTATGTTTAGAAAAATGATTTGTTTGCCTTTGCAAGAATTCAATAAGTTGTAATATTTATTGTAAGATTTGAGTTATTCAATCATTTATTAAATCATTTACCTGATTGTTATTTAAGTTACTTCAATGTTTTAATTTGAATTATTTTATGAATTCAAATTCCTACAACAAGCAATTCACCTAAAGGTCATGTCAGATTTGGATATGGTATTCTTTAACAGGAGTGAAGATAAGATATAGATCGATAATTTGATTACTTGGAGTCATAAAACCATGGAACAACGCCATCTTTATTTTGGTACACACAACACACAAGATGATCAACTACCCACACTAGTTAACACAAGTCACACCAGGTCAAACAGAGCAATGGGATGGAAAACACAATCATCAGTGAAACATTTCAAAAAGTTTTTTGTCGGTTCTGAATTTTAGGTCTTGTAAACAAATTTTTTCTTGGTTCCTAAATTTGGGATGTGACAGCTCTTCCCCCCTTAAAAATAAATCTCGTCCTCGAGATTTGCCCGGTGGTAACAGGGGAGTACGAGGGCACGGGTTTTGGGTTGACTACTCTTCCGAGGTCGTTGCTTCTTCAGTAAGGTCGCCATGTGAGATCTTGACAAATTGATGTTGCGAGGCTTTCTTTGTCGATAAACTTCTGTGCTGAGTTCAGATCCTTGGCGATGTGGTTGACTGGATGATCGAGACTGATAGATAGTCGTGGTTGGCTGCTTCCAGCCACTACAAGGCTAAGGCGCAAGGAACTAATTATTAATAGGTTCTTGTATACCTACTGCAGGTCTTCCCCCCTTAAAAAGGGGTTTTTGAATGGTCATCCTGAAGGTTGCAGCTGGAGTTGATTTGGAGGCATTGTTCTTCTTGGGTGGCTTGACGATCTTTGTCTTGGGTGTTACTCCTCGATGCTTGGGGTTGGTGCAGATATCCCTTCCAGATATTTTCTCCTTACGAGGGTTGCGGGTGGGGATGCGTTGTTTTCAGGATGTGTCGAGCCTATGTACTCGACTCTCTCCGGTTTCTAGTTAGAAGAAGGAGATTAAAACTTCTAATTGCATCTGGACACTTCTAGTTGCATCTGAGGTTGCTTGGTGGTTGATGTCGTCCATAGCAGGTGTTTCCGGCGTTTGATTCTTCTGGGTACTCTGTTGGTTATTTGTCTTCACCTTTGTCCTTCTTTAGCTGAGTAAAGGAGGAACTTCATTGTCGACTTCCTTGGTTCTTGAGCTTCACAAAGCTTTGGTAAGAAGAGAATTTTGAGATTACTTTGTGTTGCCGACAAGGCGTGATTGTGAACGCACAAACAGAGAATTCACAAACAACAATACACAAGCAGAGTACTCCCAAGCAAAGAGCACACAAACAAACAACACACAAGGTACCTTTAGTACCAAAGAACGTCTAATACTCGTGGTAGTCGGGTAGTATAACCAAAGTTCCTATTCTAAGTTTTTCCTATGGGCCTTGGTTAAACATAGTTGGTGAAGTCTTCACTTTGTCACCTTAGGCTTCAGCAGGAAAAATTGAGATTGTCGAGGTAGTAACTGAGTGGAATTGTTGATATTGAGTTGAGATCTTCGAAGGTCTCTTGCTTTGTTGATACCGACGATCTTGGTATTTGCAGATCAATCACCTTGAGGCTGAATGTTAAGTATTTGATATGGAGGCTTCTTCTTGTGGGTGCTAGCTAATTAGGTCTCACTTGGGTTCATCGTCGATTATTTTGAACGGGAAAGAGGGATTAGAGAAATCCTTGAAAATCTTAAATAGAGGGACGAGACTCGGAAATATTTGAGAAGGTGAGAAGAGTGGAAGTTATCTTTGGACTTCCTTAGATAAAAATATGTTTTTGGTAACAATATACTTTTAACAAAATATTTCTTTCCTAACTAACGTCCATGCTAACTAAGGTCTGTTACAGTCAGGATGACTCTGATACCAAGTCTGTGGGGACCCCGGATTAGGTATCCGAGATACCCGTTATGTTTCCTGCAACAATCCCATGATCAGTCTGTTGTTGCACATAACTCGAATTGGTATCACAGAACACCCATAAATACCGAATAAATTTACTTACTTGATTGAAGCCATAACTTCATCAGGTACTCGCAGCGGAAATCACCAAACAACGGGGAGCCCAAGTCACTTGCCAACCCTACAGGCAGCTGACTGGGAAGCGCCCTAGTTCGCATTGACGTTATTGAAGTCTTCTTCTTCGAACTGTTCATCTTCAGAATCTGGCTAAGACAATAGCCAGGGACGAAACCAATATGAGTACATTTGAATGTACTCGCAAACTACCCCCGAAATGAGCATGCACTACTCTTTTTGTTGTTTAAATAAAACTTCGTTTACTTTGAAAACTCTATATCCTTGTTGAAAAGAGAAGGATATATTTTTGTTTAATAAAACTTTGTTTTGAAATCTCCATATCTTTATTGGAAAAGGAAAGAAGGCTTTTAGAACTTTTCCCATAAATCTGTTTTTGTAAGAAGTCTCGTTTAACACTTTTTCCCAAAAATATATCTCTGTTGAACTAGGTAAGAAGTCTCTTTTATAAAAAAATTCCCGGAAAATCACCATTTGGTTTATATCTCCAAAACTCCTCCTTTTCCGACCATAACCCTTCATGGTCATTCTATCCCACAACTTCATGCCGGCCCGTTGGCATAGTTGCATAAAACATTTTCACCTTTCAAATCACAAAACTCTTCACTTCTCGACCATAGCCCGTCATGGTCAAATCATTCTCCAGCAACCTCATACCAGCCCGTCGGTAGAGTTGCTGAGACAACACATCTCCATTTTATTTTCAAATCTCAAAACTTTGCAAAACTTGCACATGGTCAGAGGACAGTCTCCCAACTGTCCATATCCGAGGACTCGGCTATTCGAATAGTTTTACCCTCTGCAGAGGTAGCACGCTTTTCCCACACCCATCCGGTAACTCATCGTGTCAGCCACGTCCCGCCATACCAGGTGTATGCGAAGTTGAGCCACCGACCATAGCCTCTCATTTGCTCATGCTAGTACAGGATCCTTCCCATATGACACTTTCCATCGACACCCAGTCCAGTTTCCCGTCAGAAACCCTAAGTGTGAGGACTCATAGTTTTGTCCGGCGGTTTATGGTGGAACCTTCTATCCTCCCCACCAACTTGTGTGAGGACCCGGGTCAGGGGGTAGGTCCTCGGACCATCCCCTCATGCATAACGGAGTCATCTCCGTCGATGAGGTATCCCATACTAATAAGAGCAAACTACATGACTACGCCTTTTCCCATATGTGGTAAATGTGGTCGCACAGGGTAAGATTGGTCGTCATAGTACAAAGACACAATGTGCATTTTTCATAAACATCTCCATTCTCCGTTCCTCCACTTCAACACCGACATCTCGGCATTCCATATCCACACACAAGTATTTTCAAAGGAGTTTTGAGTAAACAATATTTTTCCCATCCTATAGTTTGAAAAAGAAATTCCAGCTAATATCTCCATATAGGGTGTCAAAATAATATACTTATAATTTGGAAAAAGGGTTTTCAAAATCATAGCTTTTGTGGCAAACCCCATATAAATAACTTTTGCTCTTTATAAGTAAAACATGTGAACCAAAATAGATGTATATAAATGCAAGCTCAGAGGATAGCTTGCCTTGCTCGGCAAAGTGACCTTGGTCTTGATCTTCAGGTTCAACAAATTCCCCCTCCTCGATAATTCCAGCAACGTTCTCGTCTAATCGATAAACAAACAAATACAAGCAATCACTAAACTACTCAATCAAACATCGCCACCTTACAATATTAAACTCTACAAATAACTACGGTAGTCACACAAGGCAAACCAATTGGGTTCAATTTAATTGAATTAACCAATATTTAAATTAATAAGTAAAGTGTTGTTTCAATGTTAGGGTGATTCAATTTTAGTCAAACAGGTGTTTGCTTTATACAAACAGATAGATTTTAATTTTCTGTTCATTTTGATATATGTTATTTGTATTTTTCATTAATGAGAATTTTAATAATTTTATCTTATTTAAATTCCCTTTTTAGAATATTTGAGGTTTGAAGAAAGTATTTAACTAATTAAACTTAAATTTTGATTTATTAAATAATAGGAGGAATCATTTATGTAACACAATTTTATTTTATTCTATGAGGAAATTAAGAATATATTTATTTCTTAATTTATTTGAATTTTGTTTGAATTTTCAACTTAAATTCTTATTAAAAATAAGTTTTATAGATATAAAGGTATATCTTATATTTTAAATCAAGATAAAGTAATTTATAATACAAAACAATTTCCTCGAGTTCTTAAGATTACTAGGAATATTTTTATTTATTTTTCTGCACTGAATTTCTAGTTATATTGAATAAACCATTTTCTTTGAATTAAATTCTTTGGAAAGGTGAATTGACCCTTTTGCCCCTGGGTCAACTGGGTTGAACCCAGTCCAAACCTGGCTCGGGTCGGTGGTCAACCCGACCGGCCACACTCTCTCACTCGCTCTCTCTCTCTCTCCATCTCACTCCCGAGCCCGACGCGATTCAGAATCGCCGCCGCCGTCGCCCCTTGATTCCGGCCA
Organism: Poa pratensis; assembly: GCA_947311845.1. Classification (NCBI taxonomy): domain Eukaryota; kingdom Viridiplantae; phylum Streptophyta; class Magnoliopsida; order Poales; family Poaceae; genus Poa; species Poa pratensis. The sequence goes on from CAMZMU010000042.1 coordinate 71,465,053, forward strand.
AGCGTGGCAACCTCCGCCGCCGTGCTTGGGCGCAAACGACGCGCCTCGCAGTCCTCTCCATTCCTACCCCGGCGATTTACTCCTCCTCGCCTGATGCGGCCGTGCGCAACTCAAAGCCGAGGGTTAGGGTTCGGGGACGACGCCGCTCCGCCGTGCTCTCCCTCGCCTTCTAGCTTCCTCGAGCTCCCATGGTAGGTGCAGAGCATCACTCTCTGTGCCGCCTTGGTGGTGGTGATGATGGGTGCTCTCCTCCCGTGGTCCTCCTTCATCGGCCACGCGGGCACTGCCCCGCCGCCGTGGAGTTACGGCCATGGGCGATGGTGAGCTCCTCTCCTCTCTCCTCTCTTCTTCTTCTTCTTTCCCCCTCCAGGCCTTCGTGCCTTGCTCTGTGATGTGAGCTGCTAGTGGTGATTTTAGGTTTCCTTATTGCTAGGTGTTTTGCTGCCTTGCAGCTCCTGTGATATCCTCTGGATGATTCCCAAATGTCCCTGTGCAAAAAGCTGGAGAAGATTTAGCTAGTGGCTCTTGCTGTGGTGATACTTGCTTGTGCTGTCTTTTGCTATACCCACTTATCTGCCCAAGCAGTGTAGCAAGTGTGTGCTACTCTGAACCTTGTATTCAGAGATGTGTTTCTGCTGGAAACCTGTGTGATGTCTTGCTCTGATATTGCTCTCTGATAATTTTGTTCCTTTCATGAAATGCTCTAATAATGCCCTGTGCTAGTATATCTCATTTGCTTGAGCTAAATAATTTAGCTTTGCTTGCTGTGATGCCTCCTTCGAGTTACACAGAAGCATTCTAATTATTTTAGCCTAGGGAAAAATTATTTATACTACCCAGTGGTGTTATTAGTGCATGTTTGTGCTTGTGGTGCCTCTCCCCTTTGTGGGTTTTGTGCCCAGTACACCCACTGGATTTGTGCTTCACAATTGATGAACTCAAGCAAATAAAGCTTGTATGCCTTTGCCCAATTTGATGGATTTATGCCCCTTGCCCATGATGCATAGGCTGAGGCTTTTGGTTTAATAAGAACAGATGCTTTGCTTGACTTAACTCCCTGTGATGATCTTAGCATAGCATTTCTATGCTTCGCTGAGGGAACACTCCACCACACCATGTGCATCTAGCAGATCATTTGGCTAGAGATAGAATATCAACCTGTGCTCAAGTGTGGTGATGTTGGGGCTGTTGCTTGTAGTTCTTGTGGATCTGCTGCTTGTAGTTCTTGTGGATCTGTTGCTTGTAGTTCTTGTGGACCTGCTCCTCCTGCTCCAGCTGCTTCCTTTCCAGCTCCTGGCCTTCTCCTCCCAGCTCCTACTTGGCCTTGTGCTTCTATCCATCTTGCTCTTGCTTTAGGCAAGAATCCAGTGGTGAAAAGTGGAGGGATTGGTGGTTTAGTGATGAATTGTGGGCTGTGTGGGTGATGAACTTGAGCTGAGTACTTGAGTGAGTGAAATGAACTTGCTCCTTGCTTGCTACTGCTGCCCTTGCCTTTATCCTCCTCCTGGGAGTGAAGTAGCTGTGCATGGTAGTAAATGAGCTGGTGGTGGGTGAAACAGGGCTGTGTGGCTTGTGTCCTACAACTCCCTTTGCCCTTGTTATTCACATGCCTATTGCAGTGTGATGATGGCTACCCAGGACTGTGTGTGCATGTGAGCTCCTCTGCCTGCTCAGTTCAGAGAGCTGGCATCTATGGGTTGAGCTTATCTACAGATTCTCCATTTCCTTTTACTGGACATGTGGATTTATGGCCTATGATGTTGTACTGAGGCCAATGTGCTGATTAAGAACAGATACAACACTTAGTCCCTAATAATATCCAGTGATGTGTTTAGCAGTGCATCACACTGCCTAACTGAGGATAATACTAACCCTAATCCCTTTTGTTTATTTCTGTCTTTGCTTTTCATTTGTTTTGCAGGGAAACAATATTGGTATAAAGATCAAAAGGAGGAAAAGAAATACAAGACATTTTAGTTTAGGAAACAATTGTAATTTTTTTCTTTTTGAATTTCAGTTTGTTGTAATAAAGGGGTAAAGACATTGTATTTTATGTTTAGAAAAATGATTTGTTTGCCTTTGCAAGAATTCAATAAGTTGTAATATTTATTGTAAGATTTGAGTTATTCAATCATTTATTAAATCATTTACCTGATTGTTATTTAAGTTACTTCAATGTTTTAATTTGAATTATTTTATGAATTCAATTATTTGAATTCAAATTCCTACAACAAGCAATTCACCTAAATGTCATGTCAGATTTGGATATGGTATTCTTTAACAGGAGTGAAGATAAGATATAGATCGATAATTTGATTACTTGGAGTCATAAAACCATGGAACAACGCCATCTTTATTTTGGTACACACAACACACAAGATGATCAACTACCCACACTAGTTAGCACAAGTCACACCAGGTCAAACAGAGCAATGGGATGGAAAACACAATCATCAGTGAAACATTTCAAAAAGTTTTTTGTCGGTTCTGAATTTTAGGTCTTGTAAACAAAGTTTTTCTTGGTTCCTAAATTTGGGATGTGACAGCGACGCCGGCGGAGCCGTTGGCGACGTGGGTTTCTGCGTCTGCGGTGTTGCTGGGGAGCGTGGTGGAGAGAAGCTGAATGTTAGCTTCGTAGATGCTGGTGGAATTGTAGTTGCCGCTTGTGGGGCAAAGCTGCGCTAGGGGGGCGGCGGCGGCCAGCAGGCTGAAGCCAAGAATGAGGAAGATGATGGCGATCATGGCCAGCAGGTTGAAGCCGAGAATGCTTTGTCTGATTAGCGTTTACTTTTGCTGGACATTGTCTGTCTAATGTGAGCATCGTCTTTCCTATAAGAAGAGGGTTCCTGTCTATTTCAGGGTACCGTACTTATTGGAGCTGTGACTGGACTGAGACCATAGCTCTTATTGGAGCTGTACTTGCTTGCTTTTGTAAGAAAGTGACGAAAGGAGGGTAACTCGTTCGCGAGCTTCTCCAGAAGCTGCCTAATAAAACAGAACTATAGAAATCAATAACAAAACCGTCCGAGTCCGTCCGAGTAGGCTTTGTCCCAGTCGTTCCCCGCTTTTGCATTGTTTGTTACGCTCCATACAATCGGCTGAAATTTTGAGGTCGTGCAACACAACTTATTGGAATATTCATGAATATAACCGAATGCCTTAATCTCTTCTAAGCTCATGAATATAACTGAATGCATGAAGATGTTTCAAATTCTAAGCTCAAAATTCTGGTCCTAATGCTTATCTTCAGATAATGGTCTAAATATGTATATGGCTATTAGATTCCCATAATCTCTTCCTGAAAAAAAGAGTTTCATAATTTCAATGTTCTGTTTCTTCTGTTTTAGAATGTAAGACGTTTTATTTTTTGTGTTTTTGTGTCAAATTTCTGTATGTTGGACATCGACGTGGCAGATGAAAAGCCTGTTTTGGTGCAAACGTCTTACAAGAAAGTTTAGGATGCCTAAAATTTAATTAGAGCTAGAGTTCTAATGGTAAAAAAACACCGATGCAAACTCCCACAACTATACAGGAAAATATTTACGTGCACATGCAAATAAGCAAAAGCTATAAAATTGGGACTTTGGAGTCATGAAAACTATCACAGTGAAAAGAAACCACAAATCGTAGAATTGGAAAAAAAAAAAGTAGTTGCAGTACATTATGGAGAAGGAAAGACGGCTTACACATATGCGATTGAAACAGGACCGCTCCAGAGAATCCCAATTCATGATACTAGGCAAGATGGCGCGTCGACACGCCGCGCCCGTGTGTAAAAATTCATATTTAAAATTGTATGCATTTTTTTTTCAAATTTTAAAACTGTTGGATTAAAAAAAAGAATCACATTTATTAGTTGTTTAGATTTAAAGAAATTGGTAAATTTGGGAAGTTTTTTAATTGTTTGGATTTTAAAACTGTTGGAATTCAAAAAAAGTTCACACTTATTAGTTGTTTAGGTTTCAAAAAATTGGTAAAATTTGGAAAGTATTTATTTTTGAATTTTTTTCATGTTTGCAAAATGCTTAGATTTGGAAGACATTTTTAAATTTGTAATATGTATCATTTAGCAGTTTTTTTTTTGAAATTTGTTTAAATATCCTAAAATAATATATCGACGCACTCTTCGCAAAAACTCATCTGATAAAGATCAATTTTTATGTATAGTTGGAAAATATGGAAAACAAATTACATTTTAAATTTATCTTAGCGGAGTAAGTATCGTTGAACAATTGTTGTTAGGAAATCGTTGTAAAATCATCCTTATAAGTTTTAATTTTACATGGATAGAGAGGAAATAGTTATTTAAATTAAAGTAACAACAAAATTTGAGTGCGATTAAAAAAAGGGGGGAAAATATGAAATACAATTTAGGGAATATTTAAATTGCGCATATTAAATTATTCGAGTTGGTATAATATGTTTGAGTTTTGTTTTGAATATTTAATTTAATTCAATAATCAGAGGAAACACATTATATGATTATCTATTTATTTCAATTAAAACACATTATATGATTCATAATTGGAGGAAATGAATTTGTATTTTCCTCTAAATATTAGTTGGATTATCGAATTTAAAATTGGCGATGTTATAAAATTGTCTAAGCTTGGAAATCATTGAAATTGGGAAAAACCATTTTAAAAATATTTAGATTTTGGAGATTGCTCAAATTTGAAAATGGTTGTAATTCAAAAAGAGTTTACGTTTTGAAAACGTTTAGATTTTAAAAATTGGTTAAAGTGGAACCGTATTAAGGTCTGAATTCTTTTGTCGCTCATAAAATGATCGGATATGAAAGAATTTTAAAATTTATGGAGGTCTTAAATTTGAAATTTGGATTGAAACAGCATACGCCGCGGTCGTGTGGAGTAAAATATTCAAATTTTGGAAATGTCTGCACTCGAAAGCGGTTTATATTATAAAATTGTTGGAATTCAAGAAATCTCTATGGTGAGAAGATGCTCAAATTTTTTAAAATGGTCAAATTTGGGAGCTTTACATATTTGAATTATTTTGACGTTTATTAAATGCTCAGATCTTGTGGTTATGTTGACATGTTTGTCATATTTGTGAATACCGCGGAGTAAAAAATTTAAATTTGTTAATTTACACATTAAAATTTGTTTATATTGGAGTATACTAAAATTCAAAAGATGTCTGTAGGTAAAATTTGTTTAAATTTCAGTGCGAATACCGGGGTGTAGAAAATTCAAATCCGAAAATGTTCACATGCTCAGATTTGAAAGGCATTCAAAATCTTGGAACATTCAAATTTGAATTTTGATACAACGACGTGAATAGTCAGCGTTTATTGATGTGTTTATGTTGATATTTTTTGTCACATTTGTAAATATCGTGGTGCAAAAAAATTAAATTTGGAAATGTTCATGTGCAAACTGTTTTCAGATTTGGATATATCGAAATACAAAAAAGGTTTATATTTATGATTTGTTTGATTTCCAAAAGTTAGTGGAATAGGTAGATTTGAAAGGCACATGAAATTTTGAAATATTTAAATTTGCATGTTTTTTTTGGTAAAATTGAAATTCGAAAAATGTCTACATTTCAAAATTGTGCAGGTTTAGAAATTATTGGAGCTGTATTTGAAAAGATATAAAAGTTTTTTAAAAAAAGGGAGTAGAATAAAAAGAACAGGGAAAAAAATAGAACGAAAAAAAACAAAAAAGGCCGAGCCAGCCGCACAGTGGCCAGCCCAGCCCAGGCCCGCTGGGACGTCATGCTGACGTCACCAGCGGCCGTGCTCTGCCGCGACGGCGTCGAGGTCGCCGGAGCCGCGCCACCGCGAGCCGGGACGCGCGGGTGGGAGCGTTCGACGCGCCTCGACGCGGGCTGCCCGTAGGTGGCGGCGCCGCCGCTTCTGGGTCGTCGGAGCGGCGACGGCGGCGTGTGGACACGGCGGAATGACAGCGGGACGGCGGCGGAGAATCCGGCGACGGCGCGGCGCCATGGCAGCTGATCTGCGGCGAGGAGGTGGAGGGGACGACGGCGAAGCGCGTGGTGGGAGTCGATCTGACCGGGGAGGCGCAGTGGGGCGGCGGTGCGCGTTGGCGGCGCCGCCGAGCTCGGGCTCGCGCGGGGAGAAGGGAAGAGAGAGGGTGAGGTCTGTGGTTGTTTTTGCACGAAGGTCCTTGACATTTTCTGAATTCGCATGTTAGTCCTTTTCGGGGGGTTTTCATAAATTATTGCGCCAAAAGTCGTGCGGGAGGGGGTCACTGGTTGGAAACCGGTTTCACCGGCGGTGACTGGGTGACGTTGCAAGCTCTGGTTGGTGCGGAGGTGCGCGTACTGTTCCCAGGAACAGTTCCGCGCGCGCGGGACGACGTGGCTGTATCTTGGCCGTCCATTTTGTCGATCCAACGGCCAGAATAAAAGGGGTGACGTGGACAGAATGAGAAGGAGTTGAGATGTCCCTCCTTTATATATAAAGGTATAAAGGAACTTTAAGCACCATTCCCCTGTTGGTCAGACTTGATGTCAAAAAGCAACATGAAGGAACCATTCAAGAGAGACTGCAATACCTAATTTGTACTATCGCACTTGTCCCACTTTGGCACTTTCGCATCCCTAAGAGACCGCACCACTCACTAGGTTTCGACCAAATAGATGATACACATCGAATGCATGAGTTGCTTTGGCTACTGGACATAAAGTTGTAGCAAGAGGCTATTAGAAACAGAAGATGAGATGATTTGCTCCAGAGAGCATGCCCATGATGCCGGCCACGGCCAGTACAGGATCATGGCGCACACCTGCAGGGAGAAAGCTGGGTGGTTTAAGTTTCAATATGAGCATCACATACGAGAGCAGCGTTTTGTAGCTCGTCCTACATGTAGGACGTTTTTTCGAAAAATTCAAAAACGCTACTTTAAAGTTTCAAAAAAATCTGAAAATAATTCTAGATGTAGACGATGATGAATTCTAGCAGTGTGCAAAATATCAACTCGAAATACTTTGTATTTTGGGCCATGTTAAAATGACAAATTTCTGAATCTCAGGCGATGAACAGTGAAATTTCGAATTTTTACAGGTTTGTCAGAATTTTTCTTTTTTGTGTAGGCCGGAATACAAAACATTTCGAGCTGCAAATTTGCAGAACATTAGAGTACGTTGTTGTGAACCTCTGTGATTTATCTCGGAATTTTTTGAAACTTCAAAATGTTGATTTCAAAAAACATTAAAAAAACGTCCTACATGTAGGACGAGCTACAAATGGACTTTTCGCATCACATACACCCTATTGCCATTTGTTTATAAGTTTTTATCTGCAAGTGTTACTAAAAATGATTATCAGCACAAATTTATGCCGGACATCTTCTCGGTGATTATAAGCTGGGTGTTTCTACGCGGTATGGTATTTACACAATTAAAATTTGATGCCTAGCAAGACTCATATGCACACAAAATTATTAGCATAGATTCAGTTTGGTGCCGTAATTTAATTTGTTATTTTAATAAATTCAATGCATGTTGTCCTGAATATGACACATCGATAATTTTTTTAATAATATTTTGTCAGCGAAGTATAAAAAAGTTTAAGAAAGAATACAACTTCTTTTAGAAATTAAGCATATCTGTATAGTAAAACAGGGTAGAAATAAGTGAGCTACGACATTTATCTATCTCGATGGATCTTCATCATGATAACATAGATTTTTGTCAGCAATTTCTTTCCAATATAAATTATTTTGAGGGAAATACGGTAGGTGGCACTCCTACTGCTCTATTAAAAAAAGGATTATTAACAAAAGACATACAAGGCCATAGACCGAAGTTCAATCGGTTTGTGCGATTGAGTTTTTTTAGCGAAGTTTGTGCGATTGAGTTGTTGCTTGGAGGGTGGTGCCAATAATACTTACAAAAGACGTTTCTGTTGAACTCGTCCGCCTTTGTGCTCATTCTTTGGTTCACTAGCCTTTCATTTTTATGGGCCATAGCACCATCCTACGCCAAACAAAATTGTTAGTGTCATCATTGTCGCATCATCTATTGGATATGGCAAATTGTCTGTTGTGTTATACACATGTATGGCTGGCCTGTTACATCAGCTGTTGGCAGAGATCTCACATAGCTTGTTGCACTCCCTTTGCCTCAGTAGATCTTTATCGGGAAATAAAAGGAAGCCAGCGAACCCATCTTAACCCAGCCAATTTTTTTTATCACGGCTTCAAACTGGAAGCCAGTAAACCGGAGATAAACCATTGATTTGGCCCGGTGCGGTACGGGCTGGCGGTTTGGCTAGTTTGAGACCAAATTGTGCCCGGAATTAGCAATAATGAAGGTTAGGGAGCTTCTCTAGCGGTGTCGAGCTGGCCTCCAACAATGGGAGTGCAGACCACAGAGTGTTTTCGGACTCCATATTTTTTGACAAAGGAAGTATATTAATATTAAAAAGGTAGTAATTATACTGAGGCTTTGCACAAGCATAATGTTAAAATTTAGTCGAAACATTAAGATCACAGAGCTAAAAAGGAAACATAAGAAGAAAGGAAAAAAAAGACACCACCACAGTGATCAATCAGTCGCAACCGTCGTACCCAAACTAATAATATAACACCCGGCACTACAGATTAGGTTCTCCAAAAGCGAAGTTTCTAAGAAGTGAACAGTGCACAAGCGCCGTCGTCGCCCAATCATAGATTGTAGGTTTTCACCAATGAGAATATCCGAACTCTCCATAAAATGTCTTCAACAAGGAAAACATCACTACCCTAAGCGCGGGGTCGGGAACCTCTCTCGACCGCGTGCACCGCGTAACAGCCATGGATGGGCCAGGAAGCGCCTCCATCGCCTCACACCAGCGCTGTTCGCCTCCACCATTCGTCGACCCCGAACAGGAACAAAGCATGGCGTGCCCGCCGCGCGCAGGCGCAGCTGCAGAAGCCACGACGCGGTGGTGAGGTCCTCCAGCGCCTGCATGTGCGTCTACAGCCATTGTGCACGGTGTTGTCTTTTGTACATGTGTGTGTCCCTCAGTTGGTGCCAAACCGTTGACACCGTGTAATCAAATTGTATATTTAACCGTTTAAATTAGGCAAACCAATTTAAACCAGTGGCAACGGGCTGGGTTGAGGAACCAGTAGAAACCGGTTTAAACCGGCAATGCACAGGGTTAACTATTGCCCCACAACAATTTCTCCAAACGAAAAGTTGTTTAACCTAGTATCACATGCACGGCGGAAATAAAGCAAAAGAAATCCATGATTTTACACAAACTGGCATCAAATCTGAGATTAAACAAGTTCTCGGAGCTCTATCCGAGATTAAAAGTGTTTAACTGCTAAGATGCAGAAGGTTCTTATTGCGCAACCGCCGCTAGGAGGAGTCGTTGCGCATTGTTACCTTTTGGAGGCTTCTCTTTTCGGAGACGAGGTGTCGTCACCAACTCGTGGTAATATTGCTGCTGCCAATCTCCGATTACTTTGGCGGGTTTTTTTTTCTTCTTCAGTTTTTTTGTTTTTCGGCTGTGCATCCTTAATGTGCACAGACAAGCATGTGAGGAGAGTCCCAAGCAGTGCATATGCAGAGATCCCAATGCAGTCAAACAAGCACAGCTCATATGGAGTATCATGTTTCCAATCTTCTCAATCAGTTGTTAATTCCTACTCCTACGCTTGTCGGCAACTCGGCATGAACATGGACTTTGCAAGTACAGCCTAGGAAATTAGAGGATTTCAATTCTCACTAGAAATTACTACCTTACAATGATCGATCCCCTTTCGGAACTTTCCGATCATTTTCAAGCAATAGCCTTTTATTCCAATATTTTCACAAGGTCTACATAAAAAAAAGAGGCGACAAAATTACATCCAAGAAACTGTCCATCAAGGCTAGACGCAATAGCACAATGGCCTCAACCAAAATATGGAACATTCTCATGCGTGATGGAGCTGTAGTCCGTGGAGCTCGACGCGGCGGCGTACACCGTCGTGGACGAAGCGGAAGCCGCAGGCCCCACCGCCGGTGCGGCCGCACCGTGCGACGACCCAGCCGGCCGTTGGCCGGACGCGGCGAGGAGCTGGGACGCGTGAGAGGAAGGGGCACGTTCACGGCCGCGGAGGCAGCAGCTGGGCGGTACCTGTGCTGGACGATCTCGGCGCGGACGGCGGCGAGCTCGGCCTCGAGGGCGTGCACCTGCTGCTGCAGGGTGAGGATGGCGCCCATGCAGCCGTAGACGGGATCACGGAGACGCAGGCTCGCCTCGTACACCAGGCTGTTCGCCGCGTCGCCGCGCTGGCTCTCGTGCACCTCCTGCATTTGCATGCGCCGCGCGCATTAGTTAGTTAGTGTTGATTTCATATGGACCAGTAGCAAGCTTGCTACTAGTACTTAGCATTGAGCAAAGGGGTTTTGAGCTAAATGATTAAGTCCCGTTCATGAGTCGTGACTCATGCGACCACTTTCAATGAAATTTTAGTACTATTTCAGTAGATAACATTATTTCAGTAACAACTCAACAGTTATTTTTGTTAGTGAAAATTCCTCAAGCATTGGTTTGATTTCAGTCAATTTCAAATGAAATTTCAGCCCTTTAGTGAATGTGCAATGTCACCATGTAAAGAGAGTGAACAATAGGGTAGCTCATGAACTATGTCAAATGGGGTTGAGAACTGGTCAGCGTTCGGCGTGGACATTACATGCCCCCCAGGCGTTGCCGATCTCTTCGCCGAAGAGTGTATTTCCATTTCTACCTAATCAATGAAACTGTCTTTACCCTCCAAAGAAATCGGCCCTTTGGTCGAAATGCAAATCAAAATCATGAAATTCAATAAATTTCAGTTGTGGCTAAATATTTCTGAAAACGTTCATGATTTGTGTAAATGCTTTAATGTGAGGTTGTTTTTTTAATTCTGTGATGATGTCTAACTGTCTTGCGTTGAAAAACGAGGAGAGGCTTCAATTGGAGTGTGGATTTTGTAAGCCAAAAATTGTATTGAGATGTTCTAACACCGATTTCTTTTAAACAAAAGATGCACATAAATGACACTCGGAATAAACACAAATCTCTAGTAACCGAGCTTTAAACAGGAAGGGCGGAGAGGAGATCCAAGGGAATTTAGGGTTTTGGACTTGTGAGCATACCACAAATGAAACTCCCAAAACTACCATGTTAACTAATTAAATGTTCTGAGATGTGAGATCAATTAAGCTATATCAGATCAATTAAGCTATATCTCTTCAGCATCGGCAGCACAGAATCAATCTATTGTCTGAGCTCAATGGGAAGCAGAAGAAAATCAACTAGGTAGAAATTAGTCAAAGAGTTGGGCATGGAGATTAAATTACCAGGAGCATCTTGGAGACGTTGCTCGCGCCGAAGACTTTGTGCACGGAGGCGAACTTGTGCGGCTCCATCGGCGAGAAGAAGGGCGAGAAGGTGCACTCCTGGGCGCACCGCCGCCGGAGCAGCTTGCACGCTGCGCACGGCGTCATCGTGTTGAACGACGGCGCCGAGCCAGGCCCTGCGCCCGCTTTAGGCAGGCTGCCGCTCCTCCGTGCCGCCATCATCCGGTCCGCCGCTGGCGCCGACTCCCGCTTGATCTTCTCCCCTACCTCATGGTCTTTCTGCCAGTCACTGGAGAAGAAGATGCATATAGCATGAGATCACCAATTCACCATGGTTAGGGCTCCAACTATTGTCATACACCGCTATGCACCATGAACACAGCAAACTGAGCTTGTGCAGAGGATTGTAGCTAGAGATGATGCATGAATTTAGCTATGCCTAAATGGACTCTTTTTTTTGGTAATCTGGCTTGATATTTTCGTAAGTTGTTTCGAGTTTTGAGCATACCTTGCAGTGGACATGAAGACAAGAGGGAGAGATATGAGAGGGGCCGGGGATGGAAGTGAGGTGCTTTGGAAAAAGTGTCTTCTACGATGTGTGTCTGTGCCGCTTAATGTGTGGGTGTATCCGTGTATGAGAGAGAGAGAGAGAGAGAGAGAGAGAGAGAGATGGTGAAAGAAAATGTTTGCTGCTGTCAGAGAGATTGAACTGCAAGATGTGTGTAGTGTAGGTGTTGCACCATTTGGAAGGTATCCTGATGTGTGTTGACTTGTTGCAATAGTTTAACAAGGCGGCTAATTAATTTGTAGCTCTGTGCATATGGAATGATGGAATCTTCCTACAGTAAAATAACTCTGTTACTGCTCCCGTTCAGATTAGAATTATCACTAGCCAATAGATCATGGAAGTTATCAGTGATTTCAGTGATCACATTAAATGGTTTGGGAGTTGGGTATGAATTTTAATAGATTGAGTCTGATGGTGGACAAGATGAGTACAAATGAAGTGATTTTGGTAATAACGAACTTGATTACATATTTTTACAGTGACTTGCATCACATAGTTGATTATGAGTATCCACTAACTTACATGATGCAAAAAAATCGCTAAATTATTTCATTAATTATTTGTGTTCATAAAATCGTATGAAATGTGTTGGCATTGATCATCCATATATGTATGACGAAAAACTACCCTTTATTTGTATAACATATACATAATTTAATTAATTTAAATATTTCATTTCTACAACTTTTGGATGTTTATATCGATAGCCGTTAGCACCGGTGGTTGCATACATAGGTGATATCTAGAAAAACTATTTTTGGAGCACTGTAGGTTGTCAATAAAGTTCTAAGGAACAAGTCCCTAAATACTCTCCCCAACATTAGCACATTTCTAGGGTTGAAGCTGGCCAGCTTATAGATTCTCGCTCTCTTTGACTCTAGGTCTACATGTGGTTTTGTTTTTGTTTTTTGTTTCCCTCTTGGCATTAGCTGTAGAAGGCATATTGGGATGCTTCTGCACATCTGAGATCCCATCTAGGAGAAAATACTTTACACTGTCTCTCCACACGAGAAGGACTTCAAATAAAGCAATAGCATGTATATCAGTATGTACTCGTCTATATACATTGGTACTGAAGTATGAGCTTGACATTACCATTTCCAATGTTGTCCAAAAATAAACAAAGAGGCGACACACACAATCACATTGTTTACAAGTGTCCCCATCGAGCAATAAATTGAAGTTTTCCTGGACAACACAGGAAGAAAACAAATCTATCTTAGAAACAGTACTAAATCTACCATCTAATTTTTTTATTTATGGACATATTTAGGAAAAAGGTTTATGGATCATGACCAGTAGTCGCCTCGGACCAATGATTTATACTCCCTCCGTTTCGGTTTACAAGTTATGCGCGTATCTCTAGATTGTTAATTTAACCAACGTAATACATAGTACATATGACAAAAAGAATACCATTAAAAAATATAACATTTAAAGTTCTAATGATATAATTTTTGTAATATACACTTGTTATTACGTTGGTCAAATTAACAATCTAGAGATACGCGTAGGACATGTACACCGAAACGGAGGGAGTGCATAGCATATGAGTGTTAATTAGCTTTTATGAAAGTCACTACAGTTGAGTTTGCTATACAGCTCTCTAAAGCCAAATTTCTAGGAAATTGGAAGAACTGGCTCCTAAACGAGTTGCAATCTGGCTCCTCAAAACATATACTCCCTAAAAGGCTAAATATTTGCTAGCCCTTTTGGTTTGCAAGACTTTCATAGGTTTTTGTACGCTGGGTTCACATAAGTATTCACCCTAGCCTCCCGGGTCACCCGAGGCGACTCCAGAGGCCCCCGCGCTCGCCGGCTCAAAGAAACACCCCTCCACCGCCGGAGGAGGTCGTCGGCGGGGTGCCCTCCAATAAAGTCGTTCTCTTGGCGTTTCTCGCCTCTTTTCTGGGCCGTAACAATTTCTGCCGCCGTCGCCATGTGCTACCTCTACTGGGCGGCGCTGGACTGAATCGGAAGGAGGATCCGGGCATGGCCGTGGGCCGTGGCGTGCCTCCCGCAGCAGTTTCCTACACCAATCTTGCGACTCCGCGATCCCGAGTGGGTTGCTTAGGCCGGGCAGGCACACTGCAATTTTTGGAGGAGGAGTTTGTGCGTGTTTGAATTTACACGCAGAAGATCGAGAAGATCGACGTGTGTGTGTGGTAGGCAGAGCGCTGGGCTCTTCTCCTGCTTGCCTTCGCCATGGGAGTGCGGCCCGAGATGTGCTGTCGTCGGTGATGGCGTTATGAAGGTCCATGTTCATTTGCTGGCGGTGAACCCATTTTCACCTCCATGAATACTAAGGAGTTGATGGGGCGATCATTGCGGTCATGGTTGATGAAGACCGGTTAGGCTCTGAAAGTTCCATCTTGCATGCTCATGTCGAGTCAAAAACCATTGAAGTTTTAGGGAGTACTCGCAGCAGATTGGGAGAAATATGTGTGTCGGACGATCGTTGTTTTGCAACAGTATTCTCGGCGAGTGGGGCAGTGACACTGACAGACTTCGTTCTAGTTGGTCTTAGTTTCCGGGGTGAAAACATTAGGTTGATCTTCGGTGGTTGTACCTGGTAATGGCGGCTCCCTAGTCGTTTTCTTGTTGAAGGCATTGTCTAGAGACTAGACCTTCGATGAAAACACATGATCTGACCATGCTGGTTAGACCAGACGAGGACGGTGTTTGTGCACTGTTACCTTCCTGAAGGAGTCGTTTTGGAGAACCTTTTTTGAAATCTAGGTGTTGCCACCAGTGATGCTGGTCTTGCTGTTGCGAGTCTTCGATTGTTTCGGCGGGGTCTTGGTTTTCTTTTTTCCTCTTCCTTTATTTTTTGCCTTTATGCATCCTTTATGTCTAGACTTGATCTAAACATTATGTTGCTGAAATTGGTGTCATATTGGTATTAATAAATTCTCTTTATCAATTTTTTTCTTATATTCCTTTTTTTCTACAAATTGACATCTAATTCAACCTCTTTTTTTACACTTATTCCAGCAGAAAAGGAGACTGTTTTCACCTGCTCCATCCAAACAACTTAATTGAACATTCTAGTTAATTACTTTATTTTCCTATTCCTTCGTTGCTCGTTCCCGTGATCCAAAGAGAACTAGCATCTACTTAATCTAATTTTTTATTTTAATGACTCGATGTAATTGATATGTTTTTGATATTAATATATTCTCCTTATGGAAAAACACTGCTTTGGACTGAAAATCTATATCAAGTTGTGCTTGCGCCCTGGTAAAGAAGACCTGGCGTACATCAGCATGGTAGCTACTCCATCCGTATCAAAATATAAGACTCTCTACCTACTTTTTACACTCATGTTTTAGACAAGTTTTAGTGTAATGTTCATGTGAATCTTGTACTAAAACATGTCTAGATACATGTGTGCAGAAAGTAGGTAGAGAGTCTTATTTATATTTTGATACGGAGGTAGCTACATAATTAGTACTCCCTCCGTTTCACAATGTAAGATATTCAAGCTAACTCACATGTTGGGTAGGTGCAAACCGAAATGAGTGTACATACACATTAAAACATGTCCACTTACATTTAGATAAACGTGAATGTGGACAAATGCTAAAACCTCCTAAGAAACGGAGAGAGCTCGTGTGGTACCGTGCCGAGCATGCCTACGACGGCGCATGCGTGCAAGTGCGTCGCTTGCAAGGAGATGCGTTGCGCGGCGATCGAACCCTAATTGTTTGACCCGCACATCGTGCCTACGACGTCGCTGCCCTGTTCTTTGACTATGCATATCTACACTTGTCCAACGTAGGCCAAAACTACTTGATTCTCACTGCACTATGATACTCGCCTCGCCTTGCCTTGATTCCCGTGCGCGATTTGATACACAAGAGATTGTAATGAACAGCGGAAACAAAAGATGCCCCTATGTGGGGATTTTTTAAAAAATTCAGCGAAGCAGAAGGCGGGATTTTACCAGACAGAAAAAATGGATGCGAAGATGACCTTTTTTTTTCAGAGGCACTCAGCATAGTTTTTTTTTGGATTCACTCAGGATAGTTTTTTTTTTTTTTTTTGAGGGGAACTCAGGATAGTTAAATGATTACGAGATATGGGTCATCGGCCGGAAGTATTCACGTGACCCGTCGTATTTGGATCATTCTTCCCATTAGAATTCAGACCCAGCGTTACTTGAAGCCTGTTTGGTCTTCCTCCCAAAATCTTGTTGGGCCCTCTTTGGAAGCCTAGTTTTGCTCCTAATGCAGGTATAAAATACATCTCTGTAAATAAACTCGTTTGATTCCCTAAAAAAATCATTTGGTCCTCGAAAACACATTTGGAAGCCCGATATTCGCATTATCTGAAACCGCCTCTTTCCTTAACAAACCCAGAAATAAATTCGCCTATGGAGCATCTACTTGCAAACTTCCAGTTCGATAGGGGTCGAAGTTATACATGACATAGTTGTTGATGAAGGAGTTTCGAAAATATCAGAGTATCACCCCACAATGAACGCCACAAAATCACGTCGATCGTGCAGACAAGTATATACGTAGTAGAATACGATGTGGTAAGGCGCTCCCCGTGTCCTAACCACATATGAGAGACATGATTTACGTAGATTCAGGCTCCCATCCCTGGTAGCTGATAACCCCCATGTGCAGGGGATAGTTGTAAGTTGTAACACATATCAATGTTGAAGTAAAAAGTATTGATACACATGACTAAGAAGATAAAAATATTTTCACGATTCTAGTATTCTATACACTAAACAAGATAAAGCAACAAAGTGGTTTTTTGGTGGTCTTAAAACAGTAAGCAAATGAACCAGTGAAGCTAAGTGAACATACCGAAGCAAAAGAGTATTTCTGCAACTACGAAGAAGCAATGATCGGGGTCCAATGGGTTCACTTGATCTCTCTCATAAAATATCCTAACACAAAATAAAAAATCTAGTAATATTAATAGAAGAAGCAAGTTCTATATTTGCCTGGCCATTGATGACATTTATTAGACATCACTTCCTAATATCGAGATGATGGCCCACTCTTATCCTGCTAATGCTTTCTAAGCGAGTGCGTTATACAAGACAGAACATATATTATGGTGATGCTGTTATGCAATTTCCTCACCGATCGAGCACTGTTCACGCAATGTTCAAAGAACAGTAACACTACGTACTGTTCACATGAACAGTAAGTTTTTTTTTTTGAAATTTTTTTTAGGTTTTTTTTTTACAAAAAATTGTTCTCCAAAAAATAGATACTATATATTAAGGACATGTACTTATGCTTTTTCTCAGCCACTGAGTCACTGTTCAAAGAACAGTCCCCACCGCGCCGTTGTTCGCGTTTCACTGTTCATTCATCGATGCACTTCAACGGTGCCATGCCGATCCGCGCCGTCCGATCTGGCTCCGACGGCCCTCCTTTTGAGAAAAATATATACACGAAATATATGCGCGTCGACGAGTAGGTTCCATTCCTGTGATCGGTTTTGAGTTTGGTCGACTCTACCTCTTTAATTTTGGATCCAGATTCGCAAAAACATTTTACGAATTTTGTCGAATTCGTCGCACTCAGTCATCCGTTTTGAATTTTCCTCTCACGAGTACATAGATATCACCATACCAAACAAATTCCATGTCTTAACCTTTTTATTTTGACGGACATATAGATGTACCCTTTTTTCAGTAAAGTCCTCGCATTTTCCAAACATTGTGAACCGGTCCTCCGGAATTAAATATTTTTGCAAAAACGTCCACGCGAGCCGCTTTTTCCCAGAAAAGTCCTCACTTTTTCCAAAAATTGTGAAACGGCCTCCCGGAATAAAACATTTTTGCAGCACATTCCCCGCGTTTACCCAAAATTGCAAATCGGCCCCTGGTACAATTGAACAAATTTTTTCCCATCCTAATATATTTCTCCCCCTTTTAGTTAAAACCTATCCCCCCCCCCCCACTTCTTTTTACAAACATTGCGCACGAATAGCGACTTAAAAATTACTTATCTATTTTTGCGGTCATGTGTAAATAGTCCCTGTCCCTTATGAACAGATTTTTTTTTTTGGCTTCTAATAGATTTCTCCCCGTTTTAGTTTTCTCCTATTGATTATTTTTCCACATTCCTTTCTACGAACATAGTGCACAAATAGCGATTTCGAAATTACTTATTTATTTCTACTCCCTATTTATCCCCTACTATTTTTTTTTCCTTCTTTTACCTCCCTTACATATTTATTTTAATGACTCTAAGACTGCTCGCTTACTTTCTATTTTCTCATTTTCCCCTACTCTATTTCTTAAACTTTTTATTTTATTTCCCTCATAAATTTATTTTTGCGAACTTAAAATTTATTACTTATTTATTTGCAATTTCTGGTATCTTAATTCCCCACTTCTCTATATTCAAATTACTACTACTTTTTTGTACTTTTACTTCCCATATATTTTTTTAACTATTTCTTAACGGTATACATTAATTCTATTTGGAAGCCTAAATTCGCCAAATAACATAACCTTCCAACACTTACTCCATACAAAAAACACTAAATATTTCCTACCTTTTAAACCCAATTGTGCATCCCCTCTCCTTTTCCCTCTATTATTCTCTTGACGAGTGCACTGAATTTGTTCCGAAAGCCATGTACTTGGTCACATATAGTCACATACATGTATGATCATAAATACTAATTCAGATATCTTACTTGCACATCGTATATTTATATCACTCAGCTATACCATAGGTGACTTCATGTAAATTGTAAGTAGTTCACACACAAAAAAGGATTTTGTGGTCATAAACACCCTTCTCAACAACATTCAAATACTGGATTGTTTTCTTGATAAGCATCCGCAACCAAAAATTATTTGTGTGTTGAACAGTACTAATTAATATGATGCTTCGCCTGTCGTTGGCATGTGTCCCAGGATATTTCCCCTCTTAGCTCTTCTCTTACTGCGTCGACTGGGTCTGTCCGTACTGGGCTTCACGGTGTGTTGTTTGGTTCCCTGTCCCCCGGCGGCGCCGTCTCACCGTTCCTCCTGTCAGCCGTTGCTCCTATGGATTCCTCTAATTTTGGTTTGTGTTTTTCTTGCTTTTATTTTATTTCACTCTATTTAATTCTCTGCTTATGTAGTGCATGTTTTGTTTTGACCTTTTATGCAATACCTAATCCTATGATGCAAATGATGTTAGAAGAAAACTCAGCTATGTGGCGACAATTAGTCTAGACATTGGCGCCCAAATGCAGCATCAAATCCAAGGTATTTTTAAGAATAGATAGGGCTTTTTTTGACACCTAGCTTATTTCAATTAATATCCAACCTGTGTTTGCACTCATGTCCCATGGATCTCGATATCTTCTGTCCAATCGTGATAAATCTGAAAGTTAGGTCTTTTGTACAGTTGTTTCGTACTTTTAGCTTACAAATAAAAGGACTGTAATCCGATCTTTTTACCACACGTTTAACTTCTCGCTAATTGTACGGTATATGTCTTTTCTTCCGACACTTTAATAGTTGATAAATGTATTTTAACTCCCCATGCAAACTTTGGTTATGGTCTATGAAAAAGATCACTTTTTTTATCAAGCACTGCTCGAATTAAAGCACTTTTAGAGGTATGTTACTTGATATCAAATGCCAACTTTTATGCTTTCTTCTTTACAAATTTGATACATACAAAATAATAAAATATATAATACAGAATACAGAATTTTGATGCAATTACATTATATGTGAACAATTCGACCTTCTCCAATTCATTTATGTTGTGTCACCACACAGACGGCGAATATCTTTTTTTACAAATTAAATGGAGAATCCAGGAACTTTTATGTTTTCTTCTTTACATTTCTCCTACATACAAAATAATAAAATATATAATATAGAAATACATAATATAGAATTTTGATGCAATTATATTATTTCTAAACAGTTCGACATTCTACAATTTATTTACGTTGTGTCACCACATGGACACGGCGTGTCGCCGCGCGAATTTTCCTAGTTGCATTAAACCTAGTGACATTATGTTGGTAGAAGAAGTACACATAAAAGGCTATTCTTTCTATCACTGAGTGGCGCGACCTTCCCTTAATCCCTAACAAGGTGGCGTGAGAGAGGTAAACACCGTAACAAGCATAATCTCGCTGTTAGTCACGCCCATTATACATTCCAAATGTGCTACCACAGTACCACTGCAGTAGACGTACAGTAAGTGCTACTTTTGTACCACGCACCACAAATCTACAGTAGTGCATTTTTTTGAAAAAGAGATTTATTACTTAAAAGGTTTAAGCATATTCCCGGCCTCTGTATAAGAATGCACACAGCCGAAATCCAGCAAAACAATAAGAAAAAAGTAGCACTAGACGGATTACAATCATGAATAAGTAAAGCGCCAATACCAAAGACGAACGCCAACGCCTATGGAGGAGCAATCCGGCGATCAAGCGACCATCCATGTCGGGTAAAAATATCCCTCGCCGCCTCTTCCAAACGTGCACATGCCTCCGTAAAGAGGCCTCGATGCCCCGCCCGTTGTAATGTGGACCATGAACGGCGAATACTTGTGCACCGGTAGAGTACCTGTAAACGAGAAAAATCTTTATCATTGAAAACCTTGTCATTTCTACTCAGCCAAAGCGTCCATATAACGGTTATCGCTCCCACCCTAATAATAGTTCTAAACTTCGTATCTATCCTATATAACCGGTTGCCAAATACATTTGCAACAGAATTGGGTGGATATAAATTAGAACCTATCTGGATAGATGACCAAATAGAACGTGCGAAACTACACTGGAAGAATAAGTGTTTTATTGTCTCTTGTTGTGGATAGAACACACACTTTGTACTTCCATGCCAATTCCGTTTAACAAGGTTGTCCTTTGTTAAAATGACACCCCTACGAAGATACCAAGTAAATACTTTTAGTTTTAGTGGAATCTTCATTTGCCATATTTTTTTGTTATTATCGACTGGTACATCAGAATGGACTAACGCCCTATACATAGAATCTACTGAGAATTTTCCATTCCCACATAAATTCCAACGAAACTCATCAGAACCTTGTGTAAGTTGAACTGAAGTCAATCGTGCCAACAAGGCGTTCCAAGACGTTAGTCTCGGCCCGATTAAATCTCACATGAACGTCACATTGAGAGGTGAAGACTGCATAACCATGGCTATGGTATCCCCCTTGTGACGAACAATATTGTATAGGGCCGGGTACTGATCCCAGAGGGTGGTATTACCTAACCATTTGTCCTCCCAGAATCTAATCTCCGATCCATCCTTGATTTTTAAAACTCCGAAGCGGAAGAAGTGTTTCTTAGCCGCCATCTGACCAGCCTAAAAGTGAGAATCACCAGGTTTTCAATATACCTGAGAGACCGCTTTCGTGCCAGTATATTTTCTTTTGAGTAGCGTTTGCCAAACCCCATCTTCGGTTAGTAGCTTAAAAAGCCACTTACCGAGGAGAGCTGAATTCTTAACCTGTAAATCATGAATACCCAGCCCTCCTTGGTCTTTAGGTCTCCAAACAACACTCCACTTAGCCAGTCGATATTTCTTTTTCTCACCATCTCCTTGCCAAAATAATCTTGATCGGAAGTAATCCAATCTATGTAAGACCCCTTTTGGTAATTGGAAGAAGGATATCATATACAGTACCATATTTGTTAGTACTGAATTAATGAGAACCAGCCTCCCGCCAAGAGATAGTAATTTTCCTTTCCAACTGGACAACCTTGCTTGAAGACGTTTCTCGACGTGTCTCCATTCCGCATTAGTCAATTTCCTATAATGTATTGGTATGCCCAAATACATAATAGGAAATTGACATTGCTCACAACCGAAAATTTCGGCATATTGAGCAGCTGCGTCATGGTATCGCCAAAACAAAACAATTCACTCTTGTGGAAATTAATCTTCAACCCCGATAGTTGCTCGAATGCTGATAATATTAATTTCAGATTCGCAGGTTTATCTAGGTCGTGTTCCATAAAGAGAATTGTATCGTCCGCGTATTGAAGAATGGATAATCCCCCCATCCACAAGATGTGGGACTACCCCCCTCAATTTGGTCGTCTTCCTTTGCCCGTTCAATCATGATCGCCAACATATCTGATGAGGGCATCGTCGGCATCGTGTTGGTTGGTTGACACGCTAGGACAGATTTAAATGATATGTAAAAGTCTAAGGTGGTGTTAACTAGGCCTGCATGCCAAATCTAAGGCCGAACCCGCGATGGGTCGGTTTGTATCGATCAGAGTCCAACTAGGTTTAGGAGTCAAATAGGTTTTGGTTTGGGTTTTTCCTACCGACTAGGTGTTGTTCTCCTATATAAAGGAGCCAGCGGCTAGGGTTTTAGGAGAGTTGAAAATTATGTAGAACTAAAAGTTCAAGGTTGCCTCCGTCCCACGCGACCGGCGTGTTTGACGGCGTCTCGGACGTTCGTCAAGTTATCCAGCAAATAGAGGCATGAGTGTTCTTTAATCTGTCAAGAGTTATCGTGCGTGGCGAGAAGGTCCTTGAATCTGTCAAGGGTTGTCGAGCTTGGCGTGAGGCGTGGTGTTCATCATCTCGTTGCTCGCCGTGAGATTCGTTCTCTCGTTTTTCAGGTTGCGTGGATTGCTCCCGTGATTGGAAGAATAGTTATCCGGTGGCTCTTGCGGTGAAAGATCAGGCAAACAATCTACATCATCTGGTATCAGAGCGCTAGGTTGATCACCGCGAGAGAGTTCGTCCAGTTGAAGATCGATCTGCAGGTTTGCAAAGATTGGCAGATTTGTTTTGCTGGGTTGCTTGGATGATGGGCGACGAGTTGGCATGATTTGCATCTCGTTGCTGACGGTTCAGTTGTGGTACGGGGCGACGAAATTGGTGGCGGCGAGTGCGTTGATCGGCGTGGTCTGGTTCGATCTCGGCGAGATCATTGAGTCACCTAGATTTGGAAGGAAGTATGGCACCCAGATTTCCAAGAAAGCAGCGATCTGTTTTGGATATTTTTCTTCCGCGTGGAGTAAATCTGGAGATCGGATCGTGGTAACGAAGGAAAGTTTGAGAAGGAAAAGGAAAGGAAGATTGATAGGAGTCGTGGTTGTTTTCCTTGGTACGTGGAGTTCCGGCCGGAAAGGATAGGGAAGGAAAGTGCTAAAAAAGAGGACGGGAATTAAGGGCTGGTTCGATTCGTTTCTGGCGCAGCATGAAAAAAAAGTGGGGGCAGATTGCATGCATCGCATTGAGGATCTCTTACGAAAAAAACAGAGGAAGAGTGGAGGTCCATGCACGGCTGTTTCCATCACGTGTGGAGTCTGTTCGTTACACGAGTACTATACTTCTGGTCAGGTGTGGTTTTTTTTCCTGTCCGGGATTTGAGCGATTAACAGAAGAAGAAAAAATACAGAAGGTCAGCTCGGATTGGTGCTGCTCTACGTGACTGGTTGTTGGTGCAAATTGCGTGAGGAATGAATGAAGAAACATAAAAATAAGAGACACCGGTTTAGTTGCAAACGGAGGTGGACTCAATTGATTTGGATCCTTGGCGTGCAGGAATTTGTCCTGTTTGTTTTGGGTGATGTGCCAAGTTTATCTCCATAATTTCAGATTGCATCCGAATGCGTATATAGCTTATTTGGACCCTTGGTGTGCAGGAATTTGTCCTGTTGTGTTTTGGGTGATTTGCATGGTGCGTTTACATGCTGCAGTCCGAAAGTTTTTTGTGTCTCAATCAGGTTGGTGGTGCCAAACGTGGAGGGCGCCAAGAACAATTCTAGCTAGTCGAGAGGGAGGATGTGGTGTGGCAGGCCGGCGAAGACTTGAGGAGAGAGTTGAAAATTATGTAGAACTAATAGTTCAAGGTTGCCTCCGTCCCAAGGGACCGGCGTGTTTGACGGCGTCTCGGACGTTCGTCAAGTTATCCAGCAAATAGAGGCATGAGTGTTCTTGAATCTGTCAAGAGTTATCGTGCGTGGCGAGAAGGTCCTTGAATCTGTCAAGGGTTGTCGAGCTTGGCGTGAGGCGTGGTGTTCATCATCTCGTTGCTCGCCGTGAGATTCGTTCTATCGTTGTTCAGGTTGCGTGGATTGCTCCCGTGATTGGAAGAATAGTTATCCGGTGGCTCTTGCGGTGAAAGATCGGGCAAACAATCTACATCAATATCAGCCACTATATTAAATAGTATAGACGATAGGAGATCACCTTGTCTTAATCCCTTTTTTGTGTAGAAGTATCGGCCGACGTCATCATTGACTTTGACAGCCACACTACCCCGAGACAAAATTATGAATTAGAGCACATCACTCCTCCAAGAAACATTTCATTCTCAGAATCTGCTGGAGGAATGACCACTTAACCTTATCATAGGGCTTTTCAAAATCTACATAGACGTACAGTAGGATCACGGCAATAATTTGGAGAGGCAACCAAGTCAAGTGAAGCTACCTCTCGCGTATGTCTGTCTGCCTCTGCAATAGGCCCCTGCAAGTGACACTAGACGAACCAACACGATTCATGATGTTAGGTGACACGCCGTACATAGGCGTTATGTCTACGTCCTCATTATCTGTTCCTTATCGTACTTTGGATGTCAACATGTCGTAGCCTTGTCGTTTGGTTCCAGAGAACAACCAACACGGCCTTACCAAGGGATTTTTTTAAAACGAAACGGAAAATATTGCTTCATTTTATTAAAAAAACAAAGAAGAGAATTGACCGATTAATTAACGGGAAACCGTTCAAAAACCGTTTACCAAGAGATGATGAACAGAAAACCACGTCTGCAATGATGAAGCAACAAGCACTGTATTTGAAATGTGTGGTCAGAATTTTCTCCTTTTAACGGGAAAGTACTGGAATGAATCATAGTTTCAGTTTACTAAAATTGTGTTTGTAAGTATAAAAATTACATCCCACCTATATATTGAATGAACAGTGACCCATGTAAACTTTCTTAGAACGTTTATGACTTGTGTGAACATGATTTTACATAATCATGACATTTCGTAAAATCCGGCGGTTTTAAGTCTCTAACCTGTACCTATGCATGGGCAGATCTACCTGCCTCCATCCTCGGCTTGCCGGTGCACTATACCTTGCATTATCTGATTTTGAACAATGATTTTGTCAAAAAAATGGCGTCTTCCAGAAATTTCTGGGTTCACCACTGTACCTATGTGCGTGATTTTTTTAATAGTTTTTCAAAGCTTAGAAAAACTATTATCCTAAATTTAATAAAATGAGTAAAATTTACGCAAATTCCAAAAATATGCTCTAACAATTTGAGTTCTGCTTATGCCAGCATGCGAGAGTTTCGACATTTTCCAGGAAAAAAAGGCTTCGTGGACAGTAGAAACGTCACTTATTTTGGTACATGATTTTGAACTAGTGTATTTCCCAACAAAAATTAAAATGATCCGGAGTGGGTAGTACATCCAACGCACGTGCATGTATGAACACATGGCATATGGTGGCACGAATCTTGATCAGAAGCGGGAGTATTATTATGTGAATCAGTGAATGGGGCGGATATTCAAACCGGGTGGTGGGTCTAGATGCACCCACTAGCTAATTTATTTTTGGTTTTTTTTTCAGAATGTCAAAAAATTTCAGAAAAAATTCCGGATGTACGTTACAGCGTGATGTGTTAGCACAAAATTTGGCATGGTGAAAAAACTTTTTTAGCAACCTGTAAAAAAGACAAAATTCCGACACGTATATGTACATTTCGGTATGTCCGAATTTGTCTTTTTTGCACAGGTTGCAAAAAAAGTTTTTTCTTCGCGTAACTTTTTGTGCTGACTTGAAATGTGTTGGACTACATACAAAAATTTTATTTTGAATTTTTTGACATTTAGAAAAATGTTTTTTGGGTAGTGGGTGCATCTGCACCCACTACCCAAATCGCCGCGCTGTGAATGGGGCGCCTAATTTATATGGTGGTCACCGACACCGGATATCCGACACCGTGTTCTGTGTGCACTGTTCCACTATGAGAGAGAGCAGTGACGTGTATAGCAAGAGCCAAGCGAGCGACACACAAATATGTGATGATAGCACTTGCATGTGCATCTGGCGTTGCCCCTAGTCAAGATGGTTGGTCAGGACGATCATGAATGCACGCTCTCTTCTCTCGACCCTAGCTATATATGTTTTTTCTTGGTCAATTTGATCATCCTTTTTCTCACATGCTTCTTTCATTGGCTCCTGCCTTCTCCTTGTGTTCCTTTCTAGATCTAGTTCACCACAAAAGGAAGGATATTGCTCAGGTCCAGAGCCTTCCAGGATCTCTAGATTGTCTCTAAACGTTGCATGTCGAAAATGCCCAGAAAATGTCTAAACGTGGCATTAATGAACAGTTTAGTGAGGTTTCAATGTTTCACTGAAGAATTTAGCCTGGTTCGGAACTGAACGTACTATAGACACTATAGACGGTAGAAAATATTGTATCCCTAGTATGTTGTTGTATTTGTCATGACCCTCATAAAGTTCACGGGATATATAGAGAGGCAATTAGACTTGGCGTACAAAAAGGTTTACAATCCTAGTCTATCTCTAACTTCTAACATTCTCGTTCAGTCCGAGTGAACCAAACGACCGTGACTGGATTTGAAATCATGTGCTTCCGTCGTCTCCTCCTCTCCATCATCATCAAGTGCGTCTCCGATGATCTCTCCTTTCTTCCCTTCCGCGGTCACAATGGGAGTGAACCGAACTATTGCGGCTGGATTTAAAGTCTTAGTCGTCTTCTACTATCCGCTTTCATCAACAGCGTATGTAATAGTACGCAGTTTACACTTGAGAGCCGAACAAAGTGTACACAAACTTGGTTGATCTGTTAAAAAATGTGCGTCTTCAGATAAGGCACACATGTTTCCCAAAGTAAGCTTCTACCAAACTACTACTGCTACTTAATGACGCGTTCTAGGTAAAAGAACGAGGGTCTCGCTTTCTTTCTCTGGTGGCACTTCCATTCTTCCACATGCCCACTTCCTGCTTTAGCAACGGCTAAAGATGGCTGATTTCAACTAATCCTCTGAATCACATTCATCTGTCTCTAGAATCTTTCCTCAATTATTTCTTCTGGAATGGTTCCTTTTTCTCTGCATCAAAATGGAAATATCTTACTCTGCGTTACTCAAAGGAGAGTAGACCTTCAGTTGAGGCGTCGCAGTTCCACATTTCCTTCACATGTTCTGCGCCCAAGATGCATACCGCTGCTTTACTAAGGGAACCCATACAAATATGGTTGTTTGTGTAACATCAGGGAGGGATGACAAGGTGCAATATAACTACTGTTTTCCTCCTTTTTGCTCTGCAGAAGGCATTGCAAAGCTTTGGTGTGTTGTCAATTACAAACCACAAATGATTTGTTTCCTAACAAAACTTTTGGTCCCTGAAAGTAACACATGCTCCGGTACCTGATCAACAAATTGTACAGGTAACTAGGATTGTGACCTATACAGTGCAAGTGTGCAACACACGCCAAAAAACTCAAACTCAGCTGTTCAATCTTTCACAAGGAAACGTAGGCAAGGTTCCATTCAAGGAGAGTGCAAATTTCTTCCTCCCGATCTCTAGTGCTCCCTCTGCTTGAAAAAATCGAAAATCATATTTACGAGTTTCAAAAAATTCAGAAAACATCCTGGACATAGACAATGATATTTCTTACAAGCATGGAAAATCACAATGCAAAATTATTTGTATGTGATCAACATAAAAATGACAAGAGTGTGGATCTGAGTATGCGTATATTCAAATATCTAAATTTATTGTCATTTTTGTGTAACCCACAATACAAATAATTTTGCATTGCGATTTCCATGCTTGGAGGACATATCATTGGCTATGTCCGGGATTTCTTTTAACTCATAAATATGCTTTTCAAATTTTTAAAAAGAGGGTGCACTGCAGCTCGGGAGCCAAAGACACTCAACTCCATTTTACAAGGATAATAGATATGAAGTACTCCCTATGTTCCATTATGAAATGTCTTGGATATTTTAGTGTGGACTACATCCCAGACTGAAATGACTGAACCAAAACGTGTCTAGAACTCTAGATACTTGTGATTTAGAAAAACTTTAAATATCTTATATTTGGGAACATATGGAGTATTTGTTTAAGTAAATACATATGGTGCCAATACTGATTTGGTTTGAGATTTTTTTTCCGAAAAGGGCAACAGAGCCCTAGTCTCTGCTTCAATCGAGGCACACAACCAAACTTCGGTTTGGGTAGCATAAGATTGATTTGATCCAACCGGAAGCAGCTGGAGATCAATGCTAATACTTTAGGCATCAGATGACCTTGAAGAACGGACATTAATTCCCGGTTCGAAATGTCAGAGTGCATTCTAAACATTACTCCATTCGTTCTAAATTAGATGACTTTCATTTGTCTAAATGTGTGGATGTATCTATACTTGTAACATGTCTAGATATATTCACGTGTGAACAAATAAAAATCATTTAATTTGGAACGGAGGGAGTAAGTTTCAACAAGTTCCAGATTACAGAAGTTCATTGTAAACCAGAAAGCTTTGTTGGAAAAAAAATGTGACTATTTGCAGCTGAATGATCCTTTTTCAGCAATCACCATTGTGCTTGCAAAGTTGCATGGCATAATGGCATTGCCATGCAAAGCCCGAAAGTAACAACTCCATGGAGTATGGACCGATGAGACAACCGTTTGCAGCTACAAGGTGCCCATCAAAATATTGGAGATGAGGCACCGAGCTGCTGTTAGTACACACACATCGGTTGCTGATCAATGTCCTTTTGCGCAGTTTTCCGGTAAGCCGGAGTTTTAATCTCTGATCAGCCGTGAGCTTCACTATATCATAGAAAAATACAAAAGACATACAGTACTGTGTATGTTACAACCTTGACTTATGTGATCTATGAGTTTGTCCTGTGAGCATCTAGCTAGGAATACTATGGTTGCGGTCACATGTAGGATCCTTTCTTGTTGAAACGGACAAGACAAAAAGGCAGAACCTAATTTTGCCAAGTTGCTGCAAATATTTTCTTGCTGTGATCTGTAAATGAACCTTCAACTAGGGATTAGGTACAGATGCAGAATAATTTACGCTGAGGATTACACATGCAACATACCTAATTCATTTGACAGAGTCGGAGCTGAGCTTAGGCACATCAGGATGAGAACTGCTAACTATAAAGAGCAACTTTCCTTATGATCCAGGGCAGTGGTTATCTGTCTTAACACTCAATGAGCATTTTCTACCTGATTAATTGATAGTTAAGTATATGCATGAAACTTCAAGTATCCACCTAAGTTTTCCTACTTGCACGTTGGTCCCAACACACAAACTAAACAGAACTCAAACTAATGAGTAGTGCACCTCAATTTTTGTATTACAAGTTAGACACAGACACGTCCCACTACACATGCAAAACACAACTCAAAATTGTTAGCACAACAGTGTCTGCAAAAGTGCAAATACAGGTGGCGTCACATTTGATGTTACTCTCAACTTGTTTTCCACATCTTTGCAATGTTACTGAGGTAATACAAAATTTCAACTAACAGAGAAAAATTAAGTGCTTTCGAGGTTGATTAATCTATGCCCTTCTAGCTAAGATTGCGTTGCCAATCCGTTTAAAATTCCAGCTAATTTATAAATTATCACCGCCCGATGGAGTGAATTCTGAACCATGGGTGGGTCCATACATGTTTGGGAGGTGTTGCTCTATGTTCATCACACATGATGGGCTAGCTGGTCCTCCAAGAGCAATAACTTCAGTGTCTTCCCTGCTGTTTCTTCAACAACTGGATGTCCCTCATATGGGGCAGAGCAACCTGCAGAATTGTATGGCATTAATGTGGACATGGAGCCCTAGGGGTAGGTAGCTGGCTAGCAAGTGCCCTTGATGGTTGATGCTTGGCCATTGAGTACGCTCTTCCATTGGAGAACGTTTTGTACATAGTACACCGTTTCACTTGTTCGAGCAAGGGAGGTCCCGGTAGCTCCTCAGCCGTTTGTTGTGGGTTTGGATAAAAATTCAGTCTCCAACAGAGGCCCCTTTGATCCAAAAGTGGACCTAATTTGTCCGACACCCCTTGTCCGTCACAAATTTTTGGGCTGGTTAGGGGTGTCCGGGCATGTAATGTACGGGTAAAAAGTATAAACTACACGATGATTTTGTCCGGTATGACCCAGTTGGTAGTTAAAACCAGCCATTCCTTCCCTCTCCCCTGAATTCACATCCACCTGATATTGATCGGCTACCTCCGATAACCGGGTGATCTCCGCCGGCGACCGAACCACTGCCTACCTCTCCTTTCTTTCTCTCCTTCTCGATCTAAACCACTGTCGCCGCTTCATCCCCACTGCCAGGAGCTTTTAGTAGGGGGACCCGAGTCTGATTTGTTATTTGAAACGAGGCAAAGTTCGAGATTGGAGACGGACGAAACGTGGTTGTGAGACTGAGCCGAACCAGGTGAAGGTGTGCGTCACGTGGAGGCGTGGCCCTAGCAGCTCTTGCGTGTCGTCATCGGCACGGAGGACCCCATCTCACGGTGTTACGCCTCGCTGACAATGGCAAAAACCTCATCATGCACCGCTTCTGTTTCCCCTTAATTAGCGCATGATCCAGCGCCGGCGGAGTGCGCGGAGGCGGAGACAACGCACATGCCAGTGGAGGACTCAGGGCTCCCGTGCGCGCCAGGACCTCCCTCCCTTAGCCTCGACGAGAGTGTCGGGCTGCTCTACTCCAAGCGCCCCGAGATAAACCTCAGCTAGTTTTGCCTCTATTGTTGTATGCACCTAAAGTATTTGCTGAAATGCGAAGGGTTTTGAGAAAAAATAGATAAAATAGGCGCTTGTCCGGTCTGTTTAGAGGTTGCCATTGGGGGCACCCTTCTATGTGTCCAGACAAGTGAACAAACAGCCCCAAATGGGCAAGAATTGTGGGTGTCCGAATATTCTATCGGGAGGGCTGCTGAAGATGCTCTTAGTATAAGAAATGAAAATGAGCAAGACAATGATATTCGTCTCTAGATGGTAGTAGTTCCTTCTCGCCGAGAAAATGTTAGCACTTCTTAAAACATCGCTATAATTTGATACATGTACTTTTGCTATTTTAACCAAAATGGTGTGGCTAGAACGGGGCATGTAAACCATCTGATACGAAAGTGCGACATCTTGCGTGGGAAAGTGACTATGGGGATAAACTTTACCCAAATGCAAGTCAAATAGCTTAGCTAGGCCAACATCACGCAAAGAACTTAACTAGCACTTCTTAAAACATCGCTATAATTTGATACGTGTACTTTTGCTATTTTAACCAAAATGGTGTGGCTGGAACGGGTCATGTAAACCATCTGATAAGAAAGTGTGACATCTTGCGTGGGAAAGTGACTATGGGGATAAACTTTACCCAAATGCAAGTCAAATAGCTTAGCTAGGACAACATCACGCAAAGAACTTAACTGCCTTGATAGGCACTTGATACGCATAATCTATCTGACCTGTATGTCGTACCAAGACTTTGAGTTAAAAACTGACATCAACCTCAAGAAACGAGCTAGTCTTCTTCACTTTTTTCTTTTCAGAGTTCAAAATGCAAAAGAATCAGCGCAGCTTAACCACTACTGTCCTCTTCTCGGTACCATCAACCAGAGGCACGTTGGACGAAACAAGCTCTGTCTTTTGTCAGGATCATCAGAGACCCAATTAACCAGAGGCCAAGTACAGAGTGTGAGGATCTTAAATTAGTCATGTGCCACCATTTGAATACTCCATCAAAGTTTCGTTTCTCAATTAATGTCCAAGTTGTGAGCCTTATCCCCTCCTCGCCACTGTAGCAAGAGGAAAGAAGGCGATTTTTGGAGCGAGCCCGTCGATCCACCGTGCGCGCCGCGAGCCGTGGGATTCCTCCCCTCCGCCGGCCGCTCCGCCGGCGGGAGGGTGGGGGATCCCCGGCTCCGGCTTGTATATACGGTATGGTAGGGTGGGGGTCTCGCCGGCGGCGCTCTGGAGGAGGTGGTGCTGCGGGCGGGCGGTTTGGTGCCGGCGTGATCTTCTCCGGCGGCGGAGTTCTTCGGGGCTCCTCGTCATCGCGCTGGACTGGCTGGAGCTCGAGGCCCGGCGTGGTGCTCGAGCCCCGCTGTTTCCCGTCAGATCCGTGGTGGCGATGGATCTGGCGGCCGGAACCCTGGGCAGGACGAGATCTTCGGCTTCGTCCGGCGACGGCTCCGAAGGCGGCTGAGGCAAAGTGGTGTGGCTGGGACAGGGGGCGCTTGCCCTGGTCGTTCATCGACAAAAGCTCCGCCGCGGCGCGGCGGACGGGCTAGGCAGCGTCTTTCATAGGGAAATGTTCTCCCTGGCAGCGGCAAGGTGGCGGCTGGTGGTCTTCGTTTCCGACGCCGGTGATGTTGTTGTTCTTGTTGCTTGTTCCGTTTCCTCTACGTATTGTTTTCCTGTATTTCTACCGTGTACTGTGTATGTGGTTATCTGTTGAATATACGTGGTGAAAAAGCAAAAAAAAAAAAAAATGTCCAAGTTGGGGAGAACACTTTAACAATTGTGTGCAGATTTGTGACAGAGATATGAACCATGAGCGCGAGACAGGGGATCCGATCGACCCATAGATTCGTGCTTAATTTTCTCCTAAGTGTCATTAATGGCTCCATTGGTCTTGTAGAGTAGGTACGATTAGCAAATAAAAAACAATCACACCGACAAGTTGCCACATCGGAAGGTTTTCTTAGTAATGACGCATGGGTTAACATCTACGGTACAAGTATGCATAGTATAATCTTCTGTAAGTGTATTGGATCATCTTATTTCAATGTTCACAATATCTCTAGATTCTTATTCTCGCCGTCGGATTTAATCTTAAATGTTCAAATGGTATGAAAATAGTTCTGGTAAAAATGAAGAAAAATTGTGATTTAAAATGTATAAAAACCCGGTGAGAAAATTCATGAAAGGATCGCAGTAAATTATTGTAGCAAAGCAGAGAAGAAATTGGTTTTAGATCTCATTTTGCAACACCTCGCTCTTTGGCTGCAGGGGACCAGGAACACATATTTGCAGCGCTGACAGGACTGTATACAAACGGGTATACACGGTTTTACATACGCATATACACCACCACATAATATTACTCGTTCTGTTTACACTTCGAAGCATGACTCTGAAATGACATGTAACACTCAGGTTAAGTACATTTTTTTACTACTAGCACACACTGCAAACCACACCCCGAGTATTCAGAAAATTAAAGATAGCATACCGCTACATGCTCCGGTGTAGCTACCACGCTACGCCGCCGCGCTGGTGGCTCGGCCACCGGACTTGTGGCCGACGATGGTGGCCAACGCGTTTCGCACAGCCACCGCGACGCCGCAACCCTTCACCATCCCCCTCTCGCACTCCCTCTCCATTCCAAAGCACCTCGCCGGCACCAACGCGTCCTCGAAGATGTCGCCGGCCGATAACGCTCGCCGGTGGTGGGCGCCAGAGCCCCGCGCAACCGGGGAAGACTGAACCGTGAACACCGGCGACATGGACGACGCCGTCGACGACGAAGACGACCAGGACAGTGAGGAGCACGGCGTCGTCCGGCGCCGTGGCCTCCGGAGGAGAGCCATGACGCCGCCGGGCCAGCGCCTCCCGGACCCGGAGGCGGAGGCGCCCTTCTTGGCGCCGCCCCTTCCGCCTGAGGCATAGTAGGAGGGAGGCGGGGTGAGCGGTGGGAGCGCAGCAGCGGAGGGCGAGCTCTTGGGGGTGCCCGGCTGCGACTCCCACAGGAAGGGCACGGAGCCCGCCGAGGCAACGCCGTAGTAGACCCGAAAGGACGGCACTGGCACGGCGAGCGTGGCTGCCGCCTCCTTGGAGAGCATCTTGGAGTAGAGCCTGCCGCTCCCCTGCTGCTGCTGCACGCTCTGGTGGCCCGGCTCCTCCTCTTTGCACTTGGTGCTCGCCATGGCCAGAACCCAGAACTGCGTACACTGATCTCTAGCTAGCTACCCAATCAGAGAGAGGGTAGAGGGTGGAAGGAAGGAACGGAAGAAGGTGCCACTTCAGAAGGAGAGGCTGCAGTGCGGTGCAGTGGCACTGGCATCTAGCCAGCAACTGCAATTATATATCGCCGGGTGGGTAGATCAGCTATTTGCAGGCCATGCCCGGGGCCCAAATTTGCGGCTGGAACCCAGAAATGAAAAGGCACGCATGAGAAACAAACTTTCTACCGTTAAAAAAATCGAACGTTTCCTGGAGTATTTAAAAGTTAACTTTTGTAGAAAATCCAGAACAAGAAAACGGAAAACTAAATGAAAACTTTTCGGTTGATTTTCTGTCACTCCAAAAAAATCAGAAGCAGTGGCCAACTAAAACAAAAACCCAGATAAAAACTTAAAGGCCAATAACATAAATCCTGCAATAATTTGTTTTGTGGGTCCCCTCATGTGGCAGATATTTTCTTAAATTTTTGTTGATTCAGAAAATGTAACTACTTTTCATTGATATTAAAAGAGGAGGTTACACATTAGGAGGGGGGTTCGAACAATAAAAATAACGAATCAAAATTTAGAAAACGAAACAAGACATGGTAAAAAAGGTCAAAGTACCGCCGGTTTAGTGAAAAGTGTAACCCAGTGACAATGTCGACTTCTTCAATAGATCTTTCTTTCGAGTCTTTGAGTAAGGTCGTATTCCTAGCATGTTCATGTTGGCACGGCCTTGGTCGCTCTTTGCAGGTACTTGTAGGCGAGGGTACAATTTTGATATTTTGAAGAAAAAAAATGCCACTAGAATTATGCATCACATCTCGATATGCCATTATGTAAAAAAATTAGACCAAATTGCCCCCATATTCTTCCTC
Organism: Poa pratensis; assembly: GCA_947311845.1. NCBI lineage: Eukaryota > Viridiplantae > Streptophyta > Magnoliopsida > Poales > Poaceae > Poa > Poa pratensis. The sequence continues at coordinate 71,499,752 of CAMZMU010000042.1, forward strand.
GGTCTTATTTAGATATGCCTAGTATGTCCAGGCTGCAGCAGTGAGACCCGTGTGTATGCCGTCGAGGATCAGGGAGGTCAGATGGGACGACTGCTTGTTTTCCGAGCAAATAAACCCCGAGTTGTGCTAAGGGATTGAAAGGCACGCTCTCAGCTACATAGAAAGACATAGAGTGGGAGAGAGAGGTATGTGGCATGACGGGTGGAGGAAGAAGAAGACCAAGGAGAAAGGGAGAGACAATTTGGTCTGAAATTTCACATAATGGTATATAGAGATGTGATGCATAGTTCTAGTGGCATTTTTCAAAATATGAAAATTGTAGTGGCATTTCTCGGAATCGGAACAATTGTAGTGGCATTTATCTAATTAACCCTTGAATTTACTGATGTTGCCCATTGTCGGCAAGAGCTACGGTGGCAAAACGGCGGCAAGTTCGCTTGTAGTACAACGGGAATTTTGAGGCCCGGTGTCCCCTGTTTATGATAGTCCGAGCGTATTTGAGTTTAGTTACCCCCATTATCTTATTATATGTGATGTTCTATATAAGCAACCTTTGATTAAAATATTCTCATTCAACATAAAGTATATAAGGTGAGGGACCTTGCATTCTAATGCTAACAAGACCAAAGAACTTATTACAAATTAATTCGTGTAGTGAATGCAGCTGGACCGGCAAAGGCCAATGCAAAAAACTTCTTTGTGCTTTATACTGAGAATTTATATGATGGTGTAATTCATTTCCACGGATGCGTTTATCTCTCTTTTTTCATGAAATTTATTATAGAGATCTTTGTATTCACTTTCTTTCGTCAATCATCGAGAGCCTATTTTTGATCGAGTAATTCCAACTTTCCAAGCCAAGCCCAAAAAGACTGAAAAAGAAGGGTCCATCACTTCTTTTCCCTCATCAATAGCATCGCTGCATGCTGGGTTTAGCGTGCATCCTATATGAAGACCATTGAGATTTGAGAGTCTAATTCCCGCTACCATGATTGTTGATTGATCATAATGATGCCAGTGTAATTTGCAAGTCTCTGGCAGAAAGAAAAACACACATCAGCACGTTTATCCATTCAGGACTTGACGATGATAGTTAACTTCCTAGAACTTTTTATGCAAAAGACTGTTACACTTTACTTGAGTAGAGTTTTTTCTCAAAGGATCATCCTTCTTAACGCAATGTGTCCACCTCGTGCTGATCTATCCCGCTATCGATTGAGGCAGAAAGTGTCACTCCATGAGCCGACTTTTGCCGTTGCCCAACGAGTATTTGACACGGCATTGTTGGTGGACATAATTAAAGGTTATATCGTGCGTATACAAACCGGAACATGCATAGATGGCGGCTTGCTTATGTAATCATGGCGGTACAAGAATACAGCTCAGATATTAGGACACAATGTTTTGACTTGTAGGTCTAGATATACACATTATGAAAACAAATTTAAAATTAATGTCAAAAAATTCTAAATAAAAATGACGGGTGTACATATGAATATTCTACATTTGCACACAAAATTTCGTGAAAATGAGACATTTTTGTGGCCGGGTAAAAAGACAAATAAATGTTTTGTGAAAATTTATTTTGGAGCACCGAAATTTGTCCTTTTTACAAGGGCCACAAAAAATGCCATTTGTTTCACGAAACTTTTTGTACGACGTCTTTCCTTGCAAATGGATGGACAACGACCTCGTTGGCAAGAATTGCTCCCGTGCGACGTTTTTGCATGCACAAATAGCTCATGTGCGACCTGGTCTTTAAACGCAACTGATTGTTAGCTGTTAGGATTATGTGAGGCGAGCTCAGGTTGGACCCACCACTTATCCACGTAAGCGCGGGACCCGCCTCATATCAACCACACACCGTCACGTTGGACCCACCACTTATCCACGCTAGCGCGGGACCCACATCATATCCACCTCACCTCACGGGACCCACCTCACCGCAGCTAGACCAGAGCCGCGCCCGTGCCCGCCCGCCAGCCCGTGCCATTGCTTCCTCTTTCCCCATTCTTTCTCTTCTCCGGCGCCGGCAACCAGAGATGTCTACCTCCTCCGCCTCGCACTCAAAATGGCGACAATATGGTGCAGTTGCACTGACAAGGTGCCCTGACTGCTCACGCCCAGAGCCTCTCAAGCGGTGGGTCTGTAAGACCGATGAGAACGGAAATCATGGGCGCTAATTTGTTACATGCTTGAGAAAGACAATGCGCGGATGGGACGGCAAGGTTAGATCTCATTTCTTTCGCCCACATTTGCTCTGATTTCTCTGAATTTCGTTTTTTCTTGTCGAATTTGGGGGTGAATTTGAGATTTAGGGTTCATGTTGTTGTTTTCAGATTCTCAAGAAATGTGGCCACTTCGAGTGGCTGGATGATTACATTGAAAGGCTTCAATTTGAGGAGCACCCCGATTCAGATTTGAGGGCAACTGGGGAGCTCAATTTGCCGCCGCCTGCCTTGGAAAACTGGGAGGAGAATCCGCGCAATGCTGAAATGCCCGCGGAGCCCGAACTGAACGAGGAACTGAAGAAGATAAGGAAATGTTTGAGACAGATGGTCGATCTGCAGAAGCAAGCAAACATCATGGCAGGAGGATTTTATGCTTGCATCGTTGTTCTCTGTTTCTTTTACTTGTTGTTCATCCGTGTTTAGTTGGGGGCGCCCGTTCAGTTGGGTCAGTTAGTGATGACCCACAAGTATAGGGGGTGTATCGTAGTACTTTCGATAAATAAGAGTGTCGAACCCAACGAGAAGCAGAAGGTGCTGACAAGGAGTTTCGGTAAAGGTTTCACTGTAAATGCTAGCAGACAAGTTTTTAGTGGTTTTTGATATAGCAGGTAAATAAAATGCGAGTAAGTAAAAGACAGTAATAATAATTGCAGCGAGTGGCCCAATCCTTTTTAGAGCAAAGGACAAGACGGTTGGTTTACTTATGATGACAAAATGTTCTTGAGGACACACGGGATTCTAGTCAAGTGCTTTCGCTTCACATAGTTGATTAATCTTCATTGTTTTGATAAGTGTTGTGTGGGTGAACCTATGCTAATGCACCGCCCTTACTTGGACTAATACATACTTGTGATTATACCCCTTGCAAGCATCCGTAGTTACAAGAAAGTAATTAAGATAAATCTAACCACAGCCTTAAACTCTGAGATCCTACGCTCCCTTGTGCACCGGTATACTAACGGGGGTTTAGGTTTCTGTCACTCCGGCAACCCCACAATTAGCAACCAAATACACAATGCATTCCTCTAGGCCCATAAAGGTGAAGTGTCATGTAGTCGACGTTCACACGACACCACTAGAAGAATAGCACCACAACTTAAATATCAAACCATTAAATATTACTCAACATAATTCCACTACTAACAGCGTGACTTCTCCCATGTCCTCAAGAACTAAGCAAACTACTCACAAGACATCATATGGATCATGATTAGAGGTGATATAATGATGGATAGCGATCTGAACATATACTTTAATTCACCGATAAAACTCAATAGCATCAACCACAAGGAGTAATTAACACCGGGAGAGTTTCGCCTATGAACTAAACAAAGTATAGCCCTAGATGTTACAGCGGAACGAGATGGTGCAGCGGTGATGGTGGTGATGGCGGTGGAGATGATGATGATGATCCCGATGAAGTCCAGCGCGATGACGATGAGGATGGCGATGATCTCCCCCCTTCGGGAGGGAATTTCCCCTGCAGATTTCTCCCTGCCGGAGAGCTTTTTCTCTCTGTTGTTTCCGTCTCGTGGAGGCGGCGGAATATTTTCTCTGGCTCTCCCCGTGTCTTAGGGTTTCTGGGGATGAAGTACACGAAGGGGGAGCGCCTGAGGTGGGCCAGGGGCACCACACCTGGCCAGGGCGCGGTCATGGTGGGGCCCGCGCCCAGGGGTGGTGTGGGCCCCTCCTGGCCCATCTCAGCCTCCCCTTTTGGCTGCCTCCATCTTCTGATAAAATAGGAACATCTGTATTATTCACGAGATTTTCAGAGCTCCAGAAATATAGTGTCTTGACGGTGCTTTTTCCAGCTGAAATCTGACTCCGGCAGTTAATTTTCCAATATTCATCAAACATGCAAAACAAGACAAAATAATATAAGTAACACATCTTAATATGAAATATATCATTGAATAACAGTAAATTATGCTATAAAATAGTGATGCAAAATGGACGTATCAACCCTCCAAGCTTAGACCTCGCTTGTCCCCAAGCGAAAGCTGAGCTCAGTAAACTAGAACAAAAGTTTATGGAGTGAAGCGTCGATAATAAAGAATACGGACAAGAAGCATCAATATTTACTAAACAACACAACTCATTTTAAACAGCAACTACTCTTCATATAACCTAACTTGAACATGAGTAGTGAAACAACCACAATAAAAAAATACACGAAGGAAATTATCTTTACTATTAAATGGGAGTCTGTGGTCGTGATGGTCGGTTGGTCGTACGTTGGTACGTCCTGGTCTGCCTCTGCCCTCGTCCGCGCGTGCTCCATTATCTGCCCGCTCGCATCCTGGCCGTATACTCGCAGTACGAAGTCCCCATATGTCCCTCGATTCTGCCTCTCGTTTCACCGAATCTCTCTCCCATCCTGGTGCATCGCCGCCTCCCCCGATTCCCCCTCTCCCTTCTGATCCATCTTCCTTCCCCGGTGTCCACCGCTTCCGGCGATGCCTCTCCCCCACCGTAGCTACCCCTCTACCTTGTTCCCCTCGAGGTGGCCTCACCAGCGGATGCATGCCCCTGTGCGGCAGCGCCGGAGGCCGGGGCGCCCGAAGAATTGCGGGATCTCAGGAGGACGTTGCTCGCCTAGCTGCTTTGTTCGATTTTGCACTGTTTCTGCAGCCCATGACACCAACTGAAGCTTGTCTGACCTGAGCATGCATTTTCTCCACATGTCTTTTGATTGATGTCGGAGAAGCCTGCACGAATAAGTTGATTAACCATGTGCATGCATTAATACATTTATCGTGACCAACATGTGAAGGAGCAAAGTGAACATCATTGGAACATATTTCATGGAATTAGGCACTTATCCAGTAGCTTTGTTTGAGGCAAAAGATGAGTCTGAAATAATTTATCTTGGAGCATATGATATGTTTCCTTAATTTGGGTTCCCATAATAGTTACCTGCTTTTCCTATGTCTTTTTGTATAAATCATATCTCAGTCCAATGTGCTCATATTTACAAATTTTGTGGCAGGAGCATAAAAGTGATAATCACCTCATATGGGCTTCTGAAAACTAAGATTGCATCTGGTTGTAGGCCTTATATTTGACAGTAAAAAAAATGCAAGGGTATTTATATTGCTTATTGTATATGCCATTCTTACTGCCCAGATGTGCATATTTATACTATTACTAACATGATTTATGTAAATGGTGCAACCTATCTTGGCATAGTCATAAATTCATGGCTAATAATTGATATAAGTGGCGTGTAGGCCTTATTTGAGTTTAGTTTGGCATGTGTATATGCTAACATGATTTATGAGATATACATGGAGATTTATCTAAACAGAAGTCTCGACAACAAATACTTGCAATTTCTGCAGTTTAGATCATTACATATAAATCTTCAACGTGTCCGTTTATGCTTGACATTCCCTCGCTATTACAGAATATAATGTGCATGGTAATTTTTTCTATGGATGTATTGTGCTTTGATATGTGCAGATTGCGGTCACAACGATGAGGTGGTCAACCATGCCAGCAAGGCCAAATTGACAGGAAGTAAACGGAAATAATGTGGTAATTAATCCCCATCTTTCAGTTCACAAAAGGTCAGTATCATGCCAAAACTGTATACTATCCTATAATGCAGGGTTTGTGTGATGCAGGTGAGGAAAGCCTGGTGCAGCCAACTCAAACTACACTCAAGCTACTTCATAGGGTTCTGCCAACAGACGCGAGAGCAGGAAGATTTTCAAAGCACATTGTAAGCTCTGCTGCAGGTGTGGCTCTGAAGAAGATGATATTCATCTATTTTTCACTTGCCCTTTTGTGAAAGCGGCCTGGTTTATTGAACCCTGGTTCATTCGTATAGATGGCATGGTTCATACTTGTAGTTCTCTATCTCAATTTTTTTTGAATCTGATGAATATGGATCACCCGCATGCTTCTCTGCCAAATATCCTCAGTCTTTCAGGCGGAAGCTAAAGCACTACTGCTGGCTTAACGATCGCACATCATCTGAATATTGATATCCGAACAGTTCCTACAGATAATAAAGAGTTCGCAAGAAAATTACAGCAAGCAGGCAAGTACACCATCAGCAGATCATCAGCTTATCCGATGGGATTGAAGAGACGTTTTGGGAAGTTTTTATTTGTGCTCTGTTCCAGGTCCTCGGCTCAGGTGTATGGCATCAAGACGGACCTGAACGGCATAGCGCACAAATGTGCTCATCAGGTGTAGCCTAGATCAGCCTATATTTTCGCGTATTTCTTCAGCTCATGCACCCAGGAAGTGTTTTCTTCAGCTCATGCCCCAGGCAGTTGCCCGTGATTTCAGTACTTCAGCAAATGTCCAGGGCTTTGTATTACATCATGTACTCTGCACTTGACCTGAATAAAAGTTGGCGTCTCCGATGCCTTATGTTGTTCAGAAAAAGAAGTTCGCACGGGATCTGGAACACACTTGATTAGTACGAATGATGTCACCAAACCTGTATTTTTTAACAAGAGAAGGCGCTGGGGCGCCAAATTCTTTTCAGCTCAAGCTTACTATACAAAGTGCAGTACATATCCTATAATGTTTGACGAGTGAAGAGCAACATACATAGGGAATTAGCTACTGCTATGAGCTGAACTATTGCATCTAAAGGAGGCATCATTGCTTTTGAAAGTCTCATGCGCAAAGTCTCGAGCGACTGCAGTAAAGTCCCATTTGATGTGAAATATCATCCTGGAGTTGCAGGAGAAGGAACATTTCAAATTCCCACCGCACCTCACATGCATTATATTTACACGTGCAGAGAGGGTAAAAAAAAAACTTGGATCCGTAGCAACGCACGGGCATTCAACTAGTAGATTAGTAATGGCACACTTCATTCTTGGTCATAGAACAATAAGCAATCAATACTTATCTTTCGAAAGGAGTCTTTATATTAGAGCTTATATTGCAGAACTTCCATACTCAATTATCACACCCTCTTTACAGTCATTGATAACTTGCAAAGCTATATTCTTAGAGGCAAAAGTCTTTGTGCTAAGACAAGGAAGGATAAAAGACATGATTGACAATATTAATGATATATATGGTTGAATCACAACAACTCAAATGCTTGCTCAAGGAAGAAGGAAATAGGTGTACTGACTCAACATGAAAAGTAAAAGAAAGTCCCTTCGCAGAGGGAAGCAGGGATTAAGTCATGTGCTAGAGCTTTTTAGTTTTTGAAATCATATAGAGAGTAAAAATTAAGCTTTGAGAGGTGTTTGTTAATTGTCAACGAATGGTAATGGGTGAGAACAGTATTCTCCCTGTCAAACAGACTTTTAAGAGCGGCTCCCATGAAGAACGTTATTTCTACCAGTAAGGCAGATCATCCTCTTACTCTTTGGTTTACACACGCAGATATTTCACTATTTGTCATTGCTTACTGATAAATCAGGGCAAAAGTGTGAAGAGAATTAAATAGTTAAAGTTGTAATTAATAGGGACTGGGTATCCCGTTGCCAGCTCTTTTTGAAAAATTAAAGGATAAGCGGATGTATATGCCGCTAGTCTAGGGGTAAAAGTCCATTTGACAAGTAGAATAAAGAATAACCACACTACTTCCTCATGAGCAAGTAAACATTGACACAAAAAGGGATATTAATGGTTTTGAATAATTTAAAGGTAGCACATGAAAAATTTACTTGGAGTGGCAAGGAAATACCACATATAGCTAGTTATGGTGGACACAAATGGCATGGGTTTGGCTCAAGGATTTGGATGCACGAGAAGCATTCCCTCTCGGTACGGTGGTTAAGGCTAGCAAGGTTATGTGGCAAGCATAAAAGTTGGGGGATACACACAAATATACATGTAATAGAAGCAACCATGCTATCTTCCCTGTAAGCACAAATGTTTTAACTCAAAGAATACTAATCTTATTGGCTAGCAAGAAAGAAAGATAAAGGGATAATATTTTTGCATGTAATTCCCTCCTTCTACTTAAGTTTTCATGGTATTGTTGCTAATGACCAATACTAAGTTTACCACAACTATTATAATCCACTTGGTGTACCCAAAAGTGGCGCCAATACCAATGGCAAGATCAACACATAAAGGGGATTGCAGACTAAAATAAAGTGTACCGAAAGTAAAGGTGGAACTTCTGATTGATATTCTGAACAAAAACACACTCAACCCAACGGATACATGGATAACTAAAAGGGTGACACTCCACATCGCAAACCATCTTATAAGATAACTTCTCTACTCATGATATGACCACGAAATTGTAAAAACGAAAAGAAAAGATGATACCGGGCACTCCCCCAAGCTTGGAACAAGCCAAGGGAGTGCCATTACCCCTTGACGATTTAGGCTTGATCTCTTGGTGGTGAAGGTGGTACCACAGCGATCGGGGTTAGGAAACGTTCGAGCATCCGGCGGAGCCTGTTATTTTCATCTTGAAGTATTTCCACCTCAGCTCTCAGGATACGATATTGATCACAAAACTCATTCGTGGTTCGGAGAGCTTCGGCAGCTGTAGGGAAAAACCGCAAATCTGGAATTGATGGGGTGACTCCCTGCACATTATGAGAAAAAGCACGTTGAGGATTAATCGAGCCCACAAAAGTGGGGTTGCTCGGCCTTGATTCTCCTTGTCGGCGAGCCGGGCCAGCTTGCACTTCTTCTCTAACGCTTCGATCCATGTCAGCTTTCCTAGCGGCGATCTCCTCTTTCGTCGCCCAACCGACGAAGGTTCCTTCTTCCACATTGCGTTCGAGTTCACGTTGGCGCCTTGCCGCATACTTTTCGCCGTACGCTCCTCGTGATGCCATGTATGGACTTGAAATTCCTGCTAGAACAGCTCGAAAACAAAACTCGACGAAAACACGATATACGGACCTCCGGAGATCCGGGTGATTATATAGCAAAAAGTTTTACGACAAAAGGAAGGTACAGGACGAAACGGGGTCGGAGACGGGCTCCGAGGAGCCCACACGCCCCCACGGCGCGGCCAGGGTGGGCCCCGCGCCCTGGGGTGGTGTGGTGCCCTCGGGCACCGTTTCCTACCCTTTTCCGACTCATAATTTTCCATATTATGTAAAAACAACAAATATTTAAGTTGGAAAGTAAATCGCGAATTTTTTCTTACCGAAACTGTTACCTATTCCAAATCAGCTTCTGCAGTTGTCTGAATTTGACTTTTTATAAAATCCTCTGGAGTTACCACTTTGATAAAATCAACATCTTCATTATAAGAATCTCCAGATATGTAATGCTTGAGTCTTTGACCATTAACCACGTGTGGTCTGTCCCCATCTAGTGAATTGATTTTAATCGCACATGAGCGATAGACCTCCTCGATGATATAAGGTCCTTCCCATTTTGAAATTAATTTTCCTGCAAAAAGTCTGAGATGAGACCTATACAATAAAACTTTTTCACCTACGTTAAATTCCCTCTTAAGAATTGTTCTATCATGCCATTGCTTAACTTTCTCTTTAAAGAGCCTAGCATTTTCATAAGCTGCATTTCTCCATTCATCTAAAGAATTCAAATTAAGCAATCTCTTTTTACCGGCAAGTTTAAAATCTCTATTAAGTTCTTTCACCACCCAATAAGCTTTATGTTCTAATTCTAGAGGCAAATGACAAGCTTTTCCATAAACCATTTTGTAAGGAGACATTCCCATATGATTTTTATAAGCAGTTCTATAAGCCCACAAAGCATCGTTAAGCTTTTTAGACCATTTTTTTCTAGATTTATTAACAGTCTTTTGCAGAATTGATTTAATCTCTCTATTTGATAATTCTACTTGACCACTTGTTTGGGGATGATATGGTGAAGCAATTCTATGATTAACATCGTACTTAGCTAGAGTTTTTCTAAAAGCACCATGGATAAAATGAGAACCACCATCAGTCATGACATATCTAGGCACACCAAACCTTGGAAAGATAATATCTTTAAGCATTTTTAATGATGTCTCACCATCAGCACTAGAAGTTGGTATAGCTTCTACCCATTTAGTAACATAATCAACAGCAACAAGTATATGAGTATAACCATTTGAGGGAGGAAAAGGACCCATAAAGTCAAATCCCCAACAGTCAAAAGGTTCAATAACAAGAGAATAATTCATAGGCATTTCATTACGTCTACTAATGTTACCTACTCTTTGACATTCATCACATGATAAAACAAATTTTCTTGCATCTCTAAAAAGGGTAGGCCAATAAAAACCTGATTGTAGAACCTTTTGTGCAGTTCTATCTCCAGCGTGCACTAGTACAGAACGACACATCCGATACCCCTCTATGGAAACGGCACGAGTTAGGCGACGGAGAATCGCGCTTTCCGCGTGAGAAAACCCGCCCCGCCAGGCAATCTGGCCCGCGTCCCGCCTTCATAGGCAACGGTCGCGAATTATTAACCGTTGCCGATATGTTGGTAACGGAGTTTCTTTCGACTCCGTGTGCGATATGTTCTTCAATGGCATCGGACATTTGTATACAACCGTTGGCGAGGTTGCGTATATAAAATTCCTTTTTTAGCACTATCTTGGATATTATAAAAGACTGTCGATTCGCCCTTGTTCCTCCGCTCCAGCTTGTTTTTACTCCGCACTCGTGTCCTCCATGGCCAAGAGCATGAGCTCGTCAGGGAGATCGAATGCGTCCTCCTCCTGCGCCGCCAGGGCCAGGTCAGATATGCCGCTTGTGAAGTGCGTTTGCTGCCGCTGTCGGAACGCGATTCGTCGAGTGTCGCGTTCGGATCTGAACCCAGGCCGGATCTACTTCAAGTGTCCAAATCACAGGGTTAGTTCGACGCTTCGACCAATTTTGATTGATTCTATTCTATGTGTGATGCTGATTTGCCTATGGATTCGATTTACCATTTGGCAGGGGAGGGGCGAAGAGTATTCTGGGAGCTGTGATTATTTTTTTTGGATTGAAGATTATGTTGAGATGCTGCTTGCTAATGGCGTCAAAGTGGAAGCTGCAGAGCTGGAAAATGTAGCCTTGATAGTCAAGAAGGCGAACATGGAGATGAAGCCGCACACTGCAGCAGCTCTAGCTGGTTTGGCATGGAGCCCAACAAACACTTCGACTAAATCTGACCATGTTGTTGCTGTGCGCAAGGAGCGGCATAAAGGAACAGAAATAGCTCAGTTAAATGTTCTTGTGAGCATTGCTAGAATGATTTTGTGTGTTTGTGTGCTGCTGTTAGGTGTGAACTTGTATGCAGCAATGAAAATCAGTAGAATGTATTAGCTTCGTATGCAGCTATGCAAATCAGTACAATGTATTAGGTTCGTATGCACTTTGAAAATCAGTAGAATGTATTATGTTCGTATGCAGCTACGGAAATCAGTAGCACATAGTAGTTGTGAACTTGTATCCAATGGAAACGGTTATATAAAATGTCCGTTGCCAATTGGGTGCTTATAAATGTACTGGCGAAGCAAGCCCCATCAGTCTCATTCTCAATCCCTCACTGTCCATCTTTCAACCCTAGCCGCCGCACATTGTAGCTTTTTACTCTCCTCACTCTCTCATGGCTTCCTCTGCCGGCGCTTCTAGATCTCGCCATCGCAGCCGCGGCTCTAGCGGCCGCACCGATCTAGCTGCATCTGTTCGTGATAGGGCAGATCTGGAGGCGGCTGTGATGCGGCAGGTGTGGGAGCGCGTCAGGCTGATCACCTCCGGTGATGCCCCGCGTCCTCTGGGCCACGTGGAGCTGGATCAGATCATTCATCGGGTGGTGATGCAGCTGTTGTGGCGGATTCGCCGTCAACGGAGGCCGATCTGGAGGCCGCCGTCGACGGAGGAGGAGGTGGCCGATCTGGAGGCGCCGTCCATGGAGGAGGAGGTGGCCGATCTGGAGGCGCCGTCCACGGAGGAGGAGGTGGCCGATCTCGAGGCGCCGTCCACGGAGGAGGAGGTGGCCGATCTCGAGGCGCTGTCCACGGAGAAGAAAATACAAGGTCTAAATCGCTCAGCTCATGAACTAGTTCATCAATTGGTTTTATATAGAACTTGTCTAGTATATAGAACTTGTCTAGTATATAGAAAACTCGTCTAGTATGTTGCACTTTATTGTTTCTGTCTAGTTTTCTAGTCTAGCATAGAAAACTTGTCTAGTATATAGAAAACTTGTCTAGTATCTTGCACTATTTTAAAGTCTAGTAGGGTGAATTAATTTCAACTCTTTGTAGTACTACCGATGATGAATAGATCCAGTCACAACTTTTTGTCAATGTGCTAATCCTCGTTATTGTTTTGTGTAGCTAGTGTATGAAGTAATAGTATTTCGGCGACACTGTATAAAAAATGGTGAGGCTCTTGAAGGAAACATCACCTTCAAGTTATGCCTCCAAATCGTTTGATCGGACTGCAAGCACACGGATATAGGCGCTTAAAGGTGTGAACTGTTTTCACATTAAATTATATCTATGTCATGTAGCATCATATTTTGGCTCTTCTCTAACTATCAATCCATGTATTTTTATCCAGAAGCACCAAGCTGATCTGAACAAACTTTAAATGTGCTACTTATAAAGTGGGATCATATCCGTGAACCGTCGCTGTTGTGACGTTATTATATTTCGGCGACACCGTCCAAGATGGAGCAAGCCTCGGTACGAAGAATTTGGCAATTTGGCTTGGTGTAGTTTCTGTTTTTTCAGTTTCTCCGGCTATTTTGTGGATGTGTGTTTAGGGAGCAAGCCTTAGCTGCAGTTTAGGGAGGCATGAGAATGATAGGATTAGCGAAGCATGTGTAACTCATCTTTGATGCTATGTAATGTTGACAATTGTTATATAAGTTATGAACGGTTTTGCTAGCAACTTTGTGCTTCTGCTGTGATATTTTGAATGTCAATTGGCAACTGTATTGCTGCTGTAGGCTTATGAAAAAACCTCAATGCAAACGACCAAAACAGAATCTCCGTTTCTGATGTCCAGATACATCGGCAACGGAGACTGGATGGCAACCGTAGCCAAAATCAAGCCTCATCGGTGACGGTTTTTCGTGTCCGTTGCCGATGAGAGCCTTCACATCAGTGACAGGGTCGTGGACACGGACCCTTTCTCCGTTGCCGAAGGGGTTTTTGGCCCGTTTCCGATGTGTCGTTCTGTACTAGTGGTGATGTCCTCCATAAGCACTTCCATGGCATTTGCTCAATATCTCTTTCTGTTCATACTCAGGAACACATCTTCGCATAATGCCATCTACTCCTTCTTTATACAAATGTGGGTCATCCCAAAAATAATGCCTCAAATCATAAAAGAACTTTCTTCTTTGCTGAGCTGTAAAGGTCGGAGGCAAATACTTGGCAACAATAAATTAGCATAATCAGCATACCAAGGACTTTCGCGTGAGCTTACCTTTATCGCAGCCAATTGTTCATTTGGAAAACTATCATTAACAGGTATAGGATCATCTGAAATGTTTTCTAATCTAGACAAATTATCAGCAACAGGATTTTCAGCACCTTTCCTATCTACAATATGTAAATCAAATTCTTGCAGTAGAAGTACCCATCTTATGAGCCTAGGCTTAGCATCTTTCTTTTCCATAAGGTATCTAATAGCAGCATGATCAGTGTGAATAGTAACTTTTGAATCAACAATATAAGGTCTAAATTTATCACAAGCAAAAACAACTGCTAAAAATTCCTTTTCAGTAGTAGCATAATTCTTTTGAGCGGCATCAAGTGTTTTACTAGCATAATGAATAACATTTAACTTCTTGTCTACCCGCTGTCCAAGAACAGCTCCTACAGCAAAATCACTAGCATCACACATTATTTCAAAAGGTAAAGTCCAATCAGGAGGTTGAACAACAGGAGCTGTGATTAAAGCCTTTTTTAGAGTTTCAAAAGCTTCCTTGCAATCATCATCAAAAACAAAAGGTACATCTTTTTGAAGAAGATTAGTGAGGGGTTTTGAAATTTTAGAGAAATCTTTAATAAACCTCCTATAAAAACCGGCATGACCAAGAATACTACGGATACCTTTCACATCCCTTGGACAGGGCATTTTCTCGATTGCTTCAACTTTAGCTCTGTCCACTTCAATACCTCTTTCAGAAATTTTGTGCCCTAGGACAATTCCTTCATTAACCATGAAATGACATTTCTCCCAATTAAGAACAAGATTAGTCTCCTCACATCTCTGCAAAACTTTATCAAGATTGTGCAAGCAATTATCAAAGGAAGTTCCGTAGACGGAAAAATCGTCCATGAATACTTCCACAATTTCTTCACAAAAACCATGAAAAATAGCAGACATGCATCTTTGGAACGTAGCAGGAGCATTACACAAACCAAAAGGCATACGTCTATAAGCATAAGTTCCATAAGGACAAGTAAAAGTAGTTTTCTCTTGATCTTGTGCTTTAACAGCAATTTGTGAGAATCCAGAATAACCATCAAGGAAACAAAAATGAGTTTTCTTAGACAACCTTTCTAACATTTGATCAATAAAAGGCAAAGGATAATGATCTTTCTTAGTTACTTTATTGACCTTTCTAAAATCAATGCACATCCTATACCCAACTACTACTCTTTGAGGAATAAGTTCATCATTTTCATTTGGTACAACAGTAACTCCTCCTTTCTTAGGGACACAATGCACAGGACTTACCCATCTACTATCAGCAATAGGATAAATTATACCAGCATCAAGAAGTTTTAATACCTCATTTCTTACCACTTCTTTCATTTAGGGATCAAGCGACGCTGATGCTCAACAACAGGTTTTGCATCGGGTTCAATGTTGATGGCATGTTGACATATAGTAGGAGAAATCCCCTTTAAATCATCCAAAGTGTATCCCATAGCTCCTCGATGTTTCTTTAGTACTTCTAATAGCCTTGCTTCTTCATTACCTGAAAGTTTAGAACTAATAATAACAGGATATACTTTCCTTTCATCAAGATAAACATACTTAAGATTATCAGGTAAAGGTTTTAAATCGAAGACAGGATCTTCCTTAGGAGGCGCTGAGGTACCCAAATCTTCCACAGGCAAATTATGCTTAAGTATTGGTGGTTGACGAAGAAAGGCATTGTCAATCTCATTCCTCTCCTCCATAAATACTTCACTTTCGTGTTCCTCCATGAATTGCTGCAAGGCATTGTTAGGAGCAACAGCAATAGCAGCAAGTTGTTCGATTTTCGAGTCTCATTAGGCAAATCAGTTTCATAAAGTTGTTTACCAAACTTAGAGAAATTAAACTCATAAGATTCTCCATTAAATTTAGTGTAAATTTTCTCTTTCTTACAATCTATAATAGCACCACATGTATTCAAGAAAGGCCTACCAAAAATAATGGGACAAGTTTACTAGCAACAGAACCAAGTACTAGAAAATCAGCAGGGTATTTAGTCTTACCACATAAAACTTCAACATCTCTCACAATACCAATTGGAGAGATAGTTTCTCTATTAGCAAGCTGAATAACCACATCAATCTCCTCAAGTTCGCAAGGACCAATTTCATGCATAATTTCTTTATAAAGATCAAAAGGAATAGCACTAGAACTTGCACCAATATCACATAAACCATAATAGCAATGTTCTCCTATTTTGACTGAAAGCACAGGAACACTTGTTTTCCTAGCTCTACTGGGATGTGAAACAATATTAGAGGCATCTTCACAAAAGATAATATGTCCTCCTTCTACATTTTCAGTTACCAAATCCTTTACTATTGCTATTGTGGGTTCAACCGCTATTTGTTCAGCAGGTTCTAAAGCTTTCTTTGCACTTTTATTAACCACACTAGCTATGATAGAATGTTCCCTAATTTTAACAGGAAAAGGTGGTTTCTCAATATAAGGTTCTGGCAAGATACGATCAACTGTATGAACTTCAATGTTTTTAATATTGGCAGAATTAGTATTATCTTTGTAAGGCAATGATACTTATTGCAACTTTCTTTAGGAACATCAAGATAAGAGGCAAAAGCCTTGTAACAGTTTGCAATAACTTGAGAATCAAGACCATACATATCATAGAGATTACGAAAATTATCAGTATTCATAAAAGTTTTAATGCATTCGTAATCATACTTTATACCTGATTCTCTACCTTTGTCGTTCTCCCATCCTTCAGTATTTTCCTCAATCCGATCAAGAAGGTCCCATTTAACTTCCTCTTTATTACGCGTAAATGATCCAGCACAAGAGGTATCCAATAGAGTTTTATCTTGAAGAGAAAGCCTTGCATAGAAGTTATCAATAAACATTACCAGGAAGCTCATGAATGGGGCATTTGAGCATTAATGATTTCAATCTCCCCCACGCTTGGGCAATACTTTCTCCATCATGAGGCCAAAAATTATATATATGATTCCGATCTTGATGAATTTCACTAGGAGGATAAAATTTAGAATAAAAGAGAGGCACAATCTCCTCCCAGCCAATAGAACGCCCATTCTTCAGCATCCTATACCATTTTGCAGCTTTACCAGTCAACGATATAGAAACAATTTCTTCTTGACCTCTTCCATTGAAATACCTGCACACTTGAACAACTCGCATAATTCATGAATAAATAGCAAATGATCCCCAGGAGGGACAGTTCCATCTCCTGCATAGCGGTTATTCGTAACTCGTTCAACAATTTTCATAGGTATTTTAAATGGAATTACTTGATCAGGTGGTTCCTCTTCTACTACCGTAGCAGTGGTAGTAGTATTTCCAAACAGGGATTCAAATGGAGATCTCTCCATGATAAAATAAAGTAGCAAGCAGAAATAAAAATAGCACCTACAGTAAAAGTTTCCCTTACCAATTCCACTCACCAATAGCGCTTCACTCCCCGGCAACGGCGCCAGAAAATAGTCTTGATGACCCACAAGTATAGGGGGTGTATCGTAGTACTTTCGATAAATAAGAGTGTCGAACCCAACGAGGAGCAGAAGGTGCTGACAAGGAGTTTCGGTAAAGGTTTCACTGTAAATGCTAGCAGACAAGTTTTTAGGGGTTTTTGATATAGCAGGTAAATAAAATGCGAGTAAGTAAAAGACAGTAATAATAATTGCAGCGAGTGGCCCAATCCTTTTTAGAGCAAAGGACAAGCCGGTTGGTTTACTTATGATGACAAAATGTTCTTGAGGACACACGGGATTCTAGTCAAGTGCTTTCGCTTCACATAGTTGATTAATCTTCATTGTTTTGATAAGTGTTGTGTGGGTGAACCTATGCTAATGCACCGCCCTTACTTGGACTAATACATACTTGTGATTATACCCTTGCAAGCATCCGCAGTTACAAGAAAGTAATTAAGATAAATCTAACCACAGCCTTAAACTCTGAGATCCTACGCTCCCTTGTGCACCGGTATACTAACGGGGGTTTAGGTTTCTGTCACTCCGGCAACCCCACAATTAGCAACCAAATACACAATGCATTCCTCTAGGCCCATAAAGGTGAAGTGTCATGTAGTCGACGTTCACACGACACCACTAGAAGAATAGCACCACAACTTAAATATCAAACCATTAAATATTACTCAACATAATTCCACTACTAACAGCGTGACTTCTCCCATGTCCTCAAGAACTAAACAACTACTCACAGACATCATATGGATCATGATCAGAGGTGATATAATGATGGATAACGATCTGAACATATACTTTAATTCACCGATAAAACTCAATAGCATCAACCACAAGGAGTAATTAACACCGGGAGAGTTTCCCCTATGAACTAAACAAAGTATAGCCCTAGATGTTACAGCGGAACGAGATGGTGCAGCGGTGATGGTGGTGATGGCGGTGGAGATGATGATGATGATCCCGATGAAGTCCAGCGCGATGACGATGAGGATGGCGATGATCTCCCCCCTCCGGGAGGAATTTCCCCGGCAGATTTCTCCCTGCCGGAGAGCTTTTTCTCTCTGTTGTTTCCGCCTCGTGGAGGCGGCGGAATATTTTCTCTGGCTCCCCGTGTCTTAGGGTTTCTGGGGGATGAAGTACGCGAAGGGGGAGCGCCTGAGGTGGGCCAGGGGCACCACACCTGGCCAGGGCGCGGCCAAGGTGGGCCCGCGCCCAGGGGTGGTGTGGGCCCCTCCTGGCCCATCTCAGCCTCCCCTTTTGGCTTAGTCCATCTTCTGATAAAATAGGAACATCTGTCTTGTTCACGAAATATTTTTAGCTCCAGAAATATAGTGTCTTGACGGTGCTTTTTCCAGCTGAAATCTGACTCCGGCAGTTAATTTCCAATATCATCAAACATGCAAAATAAGACAAAATAACATAAGTAACACTCTTAATATGAAATATATCATTGAATAACAGTAAATTATGCTATAAAATAGTGATGCAAAATGGACGTATCAACCCCCCCAAGCTTAGACCACGCTTGTCCCCAAGCGAAAGCTGAGCTCAGTAAACTAGAACAAAAGTTTATGGAGTGAAGTGTCGATAATAAAGAATACGGACAAGAAGCATCAGTATTTACTAAACAACACAACTCATTTTAAACAGCAACTACTCTTCATATAACCTAACTTGAAATGAGTAGTGAAACAACCACAATAAAAAATACACGAAGGAAATTATAGATTAGTAATGGCACACTTCATTCTTGGTCATAGAACAATAAGCAGTCAATACTTATCTTTCGAAAGAGTCTTTATATTAGAGCTTATATTGCAGAACTTCCATACTCAATTATCACACCCTCTTTACAGTCATTGATAACTTGCAAAGCTATATTCTTAGAGGCAAAAGTCTTTGTGCTAAGACAAGGAAGGATAAAAGACATGATTGACAATATTAATGATATATATGGTTGAATCACAACAACTCAAATGCTTGCTCAAGGAAGAAGGAAATAGGTGTACTGACTCAACATGAAAAGTAAAAGAAAGGCCCTTCGCAGAGGGAAGCAGGGATTAAGTCATGTGCTAGAGCTTTTTAGTTTTTGAAATCATATAGAGAGTAAAAATTAAGCTTTGAGAGGTGTTTGTTAATTGTCAACGAATGGTAATGGGTGAGAACAGTATTCTCCCTGTCAAACAGACTTTTAAGAGCGGCTCCCATGAAGGACGTTATTTCTACCAGCAAGGCAGATCATCCCTCTTTCTCTTTGGTTTACACACGCAGATATTTCACTATTTGTCATTGCTTACTGATAAATCAGGGCAAAAGTGTGAAGAGAATTAAATGGTTAAAGTTGTAATTAATTGGGACTGGGCATCCCGTTGCCAGGTCTTTTTGCAAAATTAAAGGATAAGCGGATGTATATGCCGCTAGTCCAGGGGTAAAAGTCCATTTGACAAGTAGAGTAAAGAATAACCACACTACTTCCTCATGAGCTAGTAAACATTGACACAAAAAGGGATATTAATGGTTTTGAATAATTTAAAGGTAGCACATGAAAAATTTACTTGGAGTGGCAAGGAAATACCACATATAGGTAGTTATGGTGGACACAAATGGCATGGGTTTGGCTCAAGGATTTGGATGCACGAGAAGCATTCCCTCTCGGTACGGTGGTTAAGGCTAGCAAGGTTATGTGGCAAGCATAAAAGTTGGGGGATACACACAAATATACATGTAATAGAAGCAACCATGCTATCTTCCCTGTAAGCACAAATGTTTTAACTCAAAGAATACTAATCTTATTGGCTAGCAAGAAAGAAAGATAAAGGGATAATATTTTTGCATGTAATTCCCTCCTTCTACTTAAGTTTTCATGGTATTGTTGCTAATGACCAATACTAAGTTTACCACAACTAATATAATCCACTTGGTGTACCCAAAAGTGGCGCCAATACCAATGGCAAGATCAGCACATAAAGGGGATTGCAGACTAAAATAAAGTGTACCGAAAGTAAAGGTGGAACTTCTCATTGATATTCTGAACAAAAACACACTCAACCCAATGGATACATGGATAACTAAAAGGGTGACACTCCACATCGCAAACCATCTTATAAGATAACTTCTCTACTCATGATATGACCATGAAATTGTAAAAACAAAAAGATAAAGATGATACCGGGCACTCCCCCAAGCTCGGAACAAGCCAAGGGAGTGCCATTACCCCTTGACGATTTAGGCTTGATCTCTTGGTGGTGAAGGTGGTACCACAGCGATCGGGGTTAGGAAACGTTCGAGCATCCGGCGGAGCCTGTTATTTTCATCTTTAAGTATTTCCACCTCAGCTCTCAGGATACGATATTGATCACAAAACTCATTCATGGTTCAGAGAGCTTCGGCAGCTGCAGGGAAAAACCGCAAATCTGGAATTGGTGGGGTGACTCCCTGCACATTATGAGAAAAAGCACGTTGAGGATTAATCGAGCCCACAAAAGTGGGGTTGCTCGGCCTTGATTCTCCTTGTCGGCGAGACGGGCCAGCTTGCACTTCTTCTCTAACGCTTCGATCCATGTCAGCTTTCCTCTAGGCCCATAAAGGTGAAGTGTCATGTAGTCGACGTTCACATGACACCACTAGAAGAATAGCACCACAACTTAAATATCAAACCATTAAATATTACTCAACATAATTCCACTACTAACAGCGTGACTTCTCCCATGTCCTCAAGAACTAAACAAACTACTCACAAGACATCATATGGATCATGATCAGAGGTGATATAATGATGGATAGCGATCTAAACATATACTTTAATTCACCGATAAAACTCAATAGCATCAACCACAAGGAATAATTAACACCGGGAGAGTTTCCCCTATGAACTAAACAAAGTATTGCCCTAGATGTTACAGCGGAACGAGATGGTGCAGCGGTGATGGTGGTGATGGCGGTGGAGATGATGATGATGATCCCGATGAAGTCCAGCGCGATGACGATGAGGATGGCGATGATCTCCCCCCTCCGGGAGGGAATTTCCCCGGCAGATTTTTCCCTGCCGGAGAGCTTTTTCTCTCTGTTGTTTCCGCCTCGTGGAGGCGGCGGAATATTTTCTCTGGCTCTCCCCGTGTCTTACGGTTTCTGGGGGATGTAGTACGCGAAGGGGGAGCGCCTGAGGTGGGCCAGGGGCACCACACCTGGCCAGGGCGTGGTCAAGGTGGGGCCCGCGCCCAGGGGTGGTGTGGGCCCCTCCTGGCCCATCTCAGCCTCCCCTTTTGGCTGCCTCCATCTTCTGATAAAATAGGAACATCTGTATTGTTCACGAGATTTTCAGAGCTCCAGAAATATAGTGTCTTGACGGTGCTTTTTCCAGCTGAAATCTGACTCCGGCAGTTAATTTTCCAATATTCATCAAACATACAAAACAAGAGAAAATAACATAAGTAACACATCTTAATATGAAATATATCATTGAATAACAGTAAATTATGCTATAAAATAGTGATGCAAAATGGACGTATCAGTTAGCTCGGTCTGTCACGGCAGAGGACACGATCTGTGCGCCATGCCAAGTTGAGATGTTGAGGCGTATGAGTTTGATTTCATCTAACTAAATAAAAGTAGCAATTTGGAAATCTTTGCATTGCCCATCCCTTGTTGCTGACAGTTATTCAGTTAACCTCTAGGAAAAAAATGTCATGGGTTGCCGAAGCAAGTTGGGCCACAGTTGAGTCAAATGGGCCGGAACCACTGGATTTTTTCCAATAATTTAATGGGCTGGGGGGGCGGCTATGCTATGAAAAAATGGTGACCCTATGCGGGTGGGCTTGTTTCCTCTTTGGGCCAGGTTCTAACAGTTGAAATGATTTGTGTTTTTTGTTAACTTTTGTATTTCACATGTGATATTTTGGGTAGAAGTTGCTTATGCTTGAGCAAAATCAAGAAAGTACAACTCATTACTAATAATTACTTGAACGAAAAATGGAAGGAGCAAAATTAAGAAAGTAAAATATTATTTGAACGAAACATATATATATATTAGCACGGGGCGCCCATTAGCACGAACAATACATAGATATATATAGTAGCACCCTTACAACTCATGAGAACACACTCTTACAACTCATTACTAATAACCAGAAACTAGATGGAGACACGACACGACACGAAACGACAAGGGAAAGTAAATAACACAAAGTAAATAAAACTTAATCGGGGCTACACCATCTTCACTCCGGGCTAGCTTCACCAACATCTTCTTGCTCGGGCGCCACTTCTTGCTCGCTCACTCCTCGTCGTTGAGGTTGTAGGGGAGCCCGTGCATATGGTTGGCAGTGGGGAAGGCCGCATCGTAGTTGGTGTAGATGTTGTACATCGTGAATGCGATGAACTCACAGCCGCACCAAAATACTTGCCCGAGGAGCAAGTGGGCGTCGAAGGGGTTGGCAAAGATGACCGTGAGCATCACGACGGTGCCGAGACTGTCACGGGTTTCGTGGAGGCGAAACATGGGCCGCGTGCCCGGTAGGAGGTTGAGGTGGCGATAGCCGGAGGCGAGGAACTCACGGGTGAGCTCGAACGGGGACCTCCACCTCGAGATCACCCACACGCGGAGGGTGTTCTCCACGAACACGCCGGGGGGGTAGAGTTCCTCTGGGGACGTGCGCGGCGGCCAGTACGTCGCTCCGGTGAACTCCATCTTAGCAGGCTGGCTTGATGTGCTTCGAGAGAGGAGAGAGGAGAGGAAGAGGAGAGGAGATGGATCTGGCTTGTGTGGAGAGGGGAGAGGAAGAGAGATGTATAAATAGAGAGGGGAGGAAGAGAGGATCAATCTAGGGTTGGCATGTGTATCGGCGTGCGATTACTCTCCCATGTGTAATGCGAGTCTGAAAAGAGCTCGGTTTTTCGAGTCTGAATCAAAGTCTGAAGCGTGTGGTTAATTGCTGCAGTGCGACGGGTCTGCGTGCCTCTGAATCGGCGTGGTTAATGGATGCGGTGCAACGTCGGAAGGCATGCATGCAAAGTCTGAGTCGAGCGCGGGCCCTTTGCATGCAGGCTGATGTGGAAGTCTGAATCGCCGCCACTAGGCAACGAATGCATGCAAAGGCTAGAAGGGCGCGTAGCACAACGGACACCACGACGGCCCAACGGTCCACGTAGAGTTTAGAGTGACTTTGTGTCAATGACATGTGTACCCTACACACGGTGGGCTCCACGAGTCAGTGACTCAAAGTCGTGCTCCACACAGTCAACCAATCCATGCCCCAACTGCCCACCCGAACCCTATGCGTGTTGGAAAAAAGAAAACAGGACAGCCAATCAGAGCGCAGAACGCGAGTCTCGCGGATCGCCGTGGCTCAGCCGATCGCAACCGTCCGCGCTAGATTCCTTCTAGAAGGCGTCGATCCAACAGCCAAAACGCGGAAGTCTACGGGTTTCCTTCTAGAAGGCTTGATCGGACGGCCAACGTAGGGCTTATCCAATGGCCACAAATCAGAGTTAGGGTTAGCGGGGATTCGCCTCGGTCAACGGGGTTTTGTGAGGGTTGACCAAACTAGGGTTGAGCATAACTAATTCAAAAAAAAAACAAAAAATGAAGAAACCTACGCACATGGTTTTGTAATGTTGTATACTAACGAGAAAAAAAAATAAATATGGTTTATATACATTTTTACGAAAAATGCTTAAATCAAGTGAGAGACCTCGAACACTTTCAAATGAGCATAATTAATTCAAAAAAATCAAAAAATGAAGAAACCTGCGCACATAGTCTTTTTATGTCATATAGTAACGAGAAAAAAAATATAAAGATGGTGTACATAGATTTGGACGAAAAAGCCTTCACTAAAATGTGATACCTCGAACAGACAAGTAGGGATTTCAAGGGAGATGAGGTGGGTTTTAGGGTTTAGGGTTGAGCATAACTAATTCAAAAAAAATCAAAAAAATGAAGAAACCTGCGCACATGGTTTTGTAATGTTGTATACTAACGAGAGAAAAATATAAATATAGTTTATATACATTTTTACGAAAAATGCTTAAATCAAGTGAGAGACCTCGCATACTTTCAAATGAGCATAATTAATTCAAAAAAAAAATCAAAAAAATGAAGAAACCTGCGCACATAGTGTTCTTATGTCATATAGTAACGAGAGAAAAAAAATAAAGATGGTGTACATACATTTGCACGAAAAAGTCTTCACTAAAATGTGATACCTCGAACAGACTAGTAGGGATTTCAAGGGAGATGAGCTGTGTTTTAGGGTTTAGGGTTGAGCATAACTAATTCAAAAAAAATCAAAAAATCATGAAACCTGCGCACATAGTCTTCTTATGTCATATAGTAACGAGAAAAAAATATAAAGATGGATTACATACATTTGTACGAAAAAGGCTTCACTAAAATATGATACCTCGAACAGACTAGAAGGGATTTTCATGTTTTAAACTTGTTTTATTTATAATTTTCAATTAAACCATAATTATTCAAAAGAAAATAAATAATATGAAGATTAATTCAATAAATAGTGAGACTTCGGAATGACACTATGTAGGAAGAATAATGTCTAGGAAATTTATTTGGCCGATTTAGACAAGGTGGAAAAAAAACTTGCTTAGAAATGGAGCCGTTTACCCTACCTTTGGAGCTCATTTGAAACATATTTTTCAGGACATAGAAAAGGCCTCGGATTGATGACCATTTAGATCAAACAAAGTGCATAATAGTTTGAAATCGTTGCAACATCCAAGCTTAGCATAACACAAGTGACATAAAAGTTTGAATTTTTGTTCAAATTTGAATTCAAATGACCAAGTTGTGATAACACGAGTGGCAAATTATTACAACAACAGAAGTGGCAAATTATTACAACAACATCATTCCAAGTTATTACAACAAATCAAGTGCCGAATTATTACAACAACACACATCATTCCAAATCTATTTATTTTGCCTCTTCTTACCACTCGGTTTCTTCTCCTTCTCAACTTGTACAGCAAACAAATTGTTGATACTCTTTCTTTTCTTGCCAAAACCACTAGGCCTACCCACAGCACGGCCAAGAGGTTCAGTTTGGACAACATCAGCAACACCTGGTTCAATTTGCACAACAAGGTCCAGAACAGGTTCAGTTTGCATAACAAGGTCCAGAACAGGTTCAGTTTGCTGACCAGGGTGCAGAATGGGTTCAGTTAGCTCCTGTGCATCCAGAACAGTTTCAGTTTGCTCGTGTGCCTCCAAAACAGGTTCAGTTAGTGAACTGAAACTTCTCTTCTTTTTACTACCACTGAGTCTTGCTTTTTTCTGTGGCCAGCATTGTTCAACAATAAGAGGTGGGCCTTTTTCTGCACGCTTCCTTCTGAAAAATAAATCATATCACTTGGTTGGACTAAAACAAGCAGCAAAAACAAAAACAACACACAAACAACAAAATTAACATACTTTGGCCTTTCCGGAGTGTAACGGTATTTTGTGGAACCAATTCTATGCCCAAGTTCCTCAGACAACTTGCATCTGTTTTTGTTACCTTTTTAGGCCTTTTTGGCTTTGCATCTTTATCTTTTTTCCTTTCTTACTACTCCCACCTTTCTCAAACCAAGCTTTGAATATGCTCTGTTTGGGCCTCCCAGCCTTTCTTCTAGTGAGGGGTGGACACATGGAAAATTCAAATTCCACCTCAGGCCACTGCGATTGGTCTGTCAGTGCTGGAATTGGAGTTGCATATGCAGCCCTGAATCTTTGCACTGAGTAATAATCATGCAAATATGGGTGCATATTTAACTTCGGTTTAGATGCCAAAAAAATTATGGCATGCTCACATGGTTTTCCAGTGTGTTGCCACTCTTGGCAGGTGCATTCATGCAAATCAGTGTCAACAACATGCCTCTTGCCACTCTTTGTATCTCTAACTTCAGCACCCCACAATGAAGATTTCTCAACAGATAGATGTGAAAGCTTTCTGCTCCTATTGACCACTTGTTGTACCACTGCCGGAAGCTTATCCCCTTCCAAAAGATCACCAATTCTTCTTCTCAATTCCCCTAAGCGCATGATCATGATCCTGATTTGGTCCACCATGTCATGCACAGGCAAGTCTTTCAAATCCTTCACCTTGTTGTTGAAACTTTCTGCCAAATTGTTGTTGATACGATCGCACTTGATGGCAGTATTAAAACCTGACCTATACCATAACAGAGAATGGTAGGTGTTCAACCATGAAGCAAAATCATTCTCACTACATGCTGCCATTATCTTACCAAGGTGATAGGAATGTGTCTGTGTGGTGTAAGATCTTGTTGCCGGCCACATGCGCCCAAATTCTTCTCCTCTGATTTTTTTTATCATATTTATCCACATATGGCTAAAGCACTCCCTCTGCTCAGCATGAGGGAAAACAATCTTGACTGCATTTTCTAGCCATTTACATGCATCTGTGTGGATGGCCAAAAGTGATACTGGCCCTAGGCATCTTTTCAACTGCATCATGAACCATGTCCATAATGCCTCTGTCTCTGACTGAAACATTCCAATGGCAACAGGAAACATCCAGTTGTGTCCATCAAGATCATTGCATGCTGCCAACTGACCATTCCACTTTCCAGTCAAAAAAGATGAGTCGATGCTCAAATATGGACGACACCCTGCTTTAAATCCATCTATGCAAGGCTTTAAACACATAAAAATTTGCTGAAATAAACCTTGCCATCCTCTTTTACCTCAGTATCTATCTCCACCACACTGCCAGATGACCTCTTCTCCACCTCTGCTTTAAAACTATACAACATCCTAAATGTATTTGCCCAATCACCATATAATTATTTCATTGCCCTTTGTTTTGCCTTCCACACTGTGGTATATTTCAGCACAATGGGATACATCTTTTTCAGGTCAACTTTGAGTCTCTTTGCTGTAGTGTTTGGTGTCTTGGCATAAATAGGAGTAATCTTTTGTTGTTATCCAAAGCTGTGATGTCATCCTTGAAACTCTCTATGAACTGCTAATACATGTATGCTCATGTGGGATTTGATTTACCCTGATTGTATGGCCATCAGGTTGTCGTCTAGCAGATATGTACCACTTGCAAGGGTTGGCACCTCCATCATAACCTTCGCACCTAGGATAAAATTTCTTTCGATCAGTCCACAGAGTCTTGGCCTCAAACTCATGTTTCACTGCATAGGTCTTGAAACACATCCTAAACTCATCCATGTTTGGCCACATCTTCCCCACCTCAATGACAGGGTTCTTTTGTCATACACATGCACCAGCTCATCAGCATGTGCATCATATGCATCATCTGCAACATCTTCCATCAACTCTCCATCCACTTCTTCAAGGCCTGAATTTGTGTTAGCATCAGCAGGCAAAGTAGTGTCATCCTTCTCCTTATCTCTGTCATCAACTGGAATTCCAAACATTTCGGCCATCTTAGTGTCAGCTATTGGTGCAATGACCAAATCTGTGCGTTCAGCTAATTCTACTAAATTCCAATCAACACCAACCTTTCTAGCACCATGGCATCCCTGTTCTGCATCTGCAGCAGCCCCTATTTCTTCACATATCACTGTCAGTTCAGTAAGCATTGGCTACAACATTTGCTTCTCTGCAGCCCACTCAGCAACTGCCATCTGTGAAGCCATCTTTGATGGCACATAACCAACCCTGGAATCTTGGTTCAGATCAATGAGCTCTGCCCAAAAGGTTGCTTTTTTGCTTGTCCAGCCTTCTTGTCGATCAATTTCATTAACCATATCTTCTCCATCCTCAATTCAGACGTAAGCGTTTTCCCAATCAGCATAACGTAGCAGTGATACCTCTTGATCTGGACCCCAAATAATGCTCTCCCCAATTCTCTCCACCAAATTCTTCACTGCCTTCTCCTCCATGCTCTGAAGTTCCTGGGGATCAATATATGATTTGACCTCCCAAATAACTCTCGTGTCTCTCTCAATGTTTCGAACGCTACCATCACCTAGCTTGGCCTTACAAGGAAAGAATTCAACTGTAAATTCGAAGCTAGGCGCAGAATCTCCCCTATCAATGGCGGGTGGGAAGCGGCGGTCAGCTAGGAGTGCAGGGGACGAGAACCAAATCGAGTTCAAAATAAGCTAGAAGAGGGTGCGCATTACCGATTTGAACTACTCTCTCCGGGCTCCATCTCATTCAATCCACGCGCACCTCTCCACGCTAAGAAACTACTCTCTCCGGGCTCCATCGAGTTCAAAAATAGCCCTCTCTGATTTCAAATTGGCCGGGAAACAGAGCTTCAGGCCACATACGCATCCAAAATTTAGGGGAACGAGACTAGGGTTGCGAAAGCTGCGCCGCTGCCGAGAAAGGCGCTCCACCGTCGGCAAGTAGAAATCGTTGCCGCTGCCGGAGAAGAGGCACAGAGCGGCGCCGTCGAGCACGGGCGGGTCGAGCGTCAGTGGAGCACGGTCTACTCGGGTCCGTGCCGTGGCAACTGAGTGGATCCCACCTGTCGGAGCACAAAACCACCCTGTCCTAACCTAATCTCAGCCTCCGTTAAGAGCCAGACATTCGTTTTATCAGTTAGTCCTGTCTGAGCTATTCCCACGCTAAGAAACGTTGCGCCAGGGCTATTTCAGCCTACGTCGTCGCATCCTGGACAATTCCCCTCAACGACATCGCACAAGAGCTATTTGCCCATATAGAATATTCGGGTCTACATCCGAAATTTTTATTTGAATTTTTTTGACATTTTGAAATGCCATTAGTGGGTAGTGGGTGCATCTACACCCATGAGTCAAAGATGATTTCCCTGAGATATTATCACTATTTTCGAGTCAAACAGAAGAACACAATGTACAATTATAGGCCGGGCAAACCGGTCAAATTTAAGCCATCCAAGATTAGTTCATTTCGGATCGAAATATAAAATGTACTAACTTGCCCTTAAAACACAAGGGAGCTCAGTTTGACTTCAAATAGAGATCGAGTTGAAGAGTTGACATATACTCGGATTGTAACTACCTGAAGCCCCTTCCGAGCCAAATAAATATCTACCAACAATTCCTCATTGGTGATGATAGCGTGATTACCTTAATTGTGAAAATTATGTTTGTTTCAATGAAAAACACTTAGAAATCTCACGCCTATTAGGCAACAATTTTTAATGCAGAACATAAACTGCATCGAAGATAACATACATAGTAAGCTTGTTTTAGCTATGTCTACGTCTCACAAGTATCGAGCTTTCCTTGTAGCTTTACTCCTATCCTAGCAAAACAAACTTGCTTCTTAAAAAATATCTAACCTAAGCAGAGACATAGCACAACTATTCAACTTTGTGATGTGGTGGAGGTTAGAAAATTTATCAGTATTAACCACTCCCTATTTTAGAAAATGAATGATGGTTTAGAATCCGCATAATAATTAATGATCAAATTTTATATATCTTTGCAGGGATATGTAATTAACTGTAAAAATATACTCCATTTGTCCCAAATTATAACATGTTTTGGATATTTCAATACATATGTACGCAAATGAGCGAACAGATACACTGAAACACGGCTATATAGATGTCATACAGAACAAACCAGAACATCTTATAATTCGGAATGGAGGAGTAATGCATATTGGATGTCTTCTATAAGAAAGATTAGTGGTGTTGTATCTTGTTTTATCTAACAAAGAAAAATAGTCTAATATTAAGTAATGGTCAAAGATGGAGAAATTTGACTGGACACTTTCTAAAAAATCAATTTTATCACTACTTGATAGCCAAAAATATTGGAGAAGTTAGAATTTTATTAGCCATTTATAATTTTGACTAAGGACTTTGTATTTTCGCTCTCCTCTAACGTCGAGCTCAGAACCCTTGCTCCTTGTTTCCTATATTCATATATATACAAGAAAAAAGTACTGGTATTCAGAACATGAAACTGATCCAGCTAGACAAAAATAAACTTTTAGGATGTATTTTCTTATGTGAGGTACCATCTTTATAAGATTTTGTCATCTCCTAAATAACCTACATTTTGGTCGCAGCAAAAATATACTCTCTCCGTTTTTTAATATAAGATGTTTTAGGTGTTGCACATGTTGTCTAGATACATACTAAAGTGAGTGAACATGCATATTAATACATGTCTATATATATTTGTGTACATGTGCATGTGGACAAATGCTAAAACATCTTATATTAAAAAACGGAGGGAGTGCATGAGAGGGTTTTGTTGGGAAATTTTCTGTCTGTCATAATTGTCTAAGAAGTATGGCGCCACGCCTCGCCATCCTCATGCAGGCACCGTGTCCCTCACGTAGATACGGTTGTTCAATGATGAATGTTACGGCGAACTTTGTTGTTGCAGCCGCTTGATCAAAACGACCCTGCTGGTGATCTGCTCGATCTCTAGCCTCTTCCTTCTTTTTTTTTGAAAATTACCACCACATATATTAGGTCAGCAAGCCGCCTCATTAAAACCCTGCCAGTCCCTTTCGGTACCCTGGTTAGGGAAAGAGTGCGTCTGAAACTTGCCGCCTTTAAACAGTTAATACAGGATATTCATACAATCATGATCAACCAAAGCCGAGACGCAGCTCGGTGGTGACCCCCAAGAAATACCACTAGCACCTGCTTTTCCTAATTGAGCTAGAGAATGAGCAGGTCTATTGTTTCTACGATCAATCTTACAAACTGAAAATTGGGTATACACCTTTAGTAATTCTCTGACTTCACTATATAGGGTCCAGTATGCCGATCTGTCCAGTGCCGACTCCTGTATTGCAGTAACAAACCGTAGACAGTCAGACTCGAGGATTGCTGGTCCTTAGCAATTTGAGATGAGGAGTTGGAGACCTCCGCACTCATGCACCCATGGATAGGCTTCCACTCCGCCACAACAACCTGTCCGTTATGCATTCGGACTAAGGCACCAACACCAGCACGCTTCGAAAGTGCATCCCACCCAGCGTCAACATTTGCTTTCAGCTCACCTTCCTGTGGAGCTATCCATGCACTACCCAGGCACCGATCAGGGTTCGTCAATTGGTCATCATGCTGAACAGGAGATTTTTCCTTTTGGATCAAACTTGGTGTTCGTAGCTGCATGGAAAGAATTTAAATAGTTAATTAAGTAGGGAACCGAGGCTGAAACCGATGCTTTACCCTCTCCATGCACAATGTCGTTCTTGTGATGCTAGACTCTCCAAAGCAAGAAAATGACTTGCGCCCGGCCCATGATTGTCGAGTTCGCCAGCAGATGGAAAAGCCACTCGTGGCCATCATGGTAGAAATCCTCCTCGGACGGGAGCTTCCAACTCTTGCGCAGTTCATCACGCAGGGCTCGGGCAAGAGTACAGCGAACAAGAGCATGATGGTCATCCTCTACCTCAGTTCCACATATTGGGCATATCGGAGACACAGAGACGATACGGTGATGCACACCAGTGCACACAGCCAATGTCGATGTTGCCACCTTCCAAGCAAACACCCTCATTTTATGTGGAACTTTAGCCTTCCACACCAAATCCCAAATGCTGCGCTCACCAGTAGGTTCAGAACTTGATTGACCCCGGCTAAGATTTTGCAGTATCGGTTGCATGCCTAGTCTGTACGCGGAGCGAACAGAGAAAAGACCGTTGCTTTCAGGGAACCATGATATGAAATCATCACATCTTCTTGATGGAAGTTTAATCGCCAGAATCGCTGCCGCATCCCAATGGTTGCAACTAGAACGTACAATAGCCTCATCCCAGGTCATAGTATTCTGATCAATAAGCTCAGATACCCACCGACGTCGGCAATTAGACCGTGGCCTTACCACTTTTAGGCCATCTGTCCTCGGAATCCAATTATCACGATAGATTTTTATCTGGGAGCCGCATCCTACCCTCCATATGGCTCCTTCTTTTAGTAGTTCTAGACCGTGCATCACGCCTTGCCACGATTGCGAAGTGTTCTGGATGAACGCAGTATCCAACAAATTACCCGACGGGTAATATTTAGCTTTTAAAATCCGAGCACACAGACTATCTGGAAAATGTATTAGGCGCCATGCTTGCCGAGCGAGGAGGGCTTGATTGAAAATTCTCAAGTCACGAAAGCCCATACCCCCACGTGATTTCAGCCTAGTCATTTTTTCCCAGGACATCCAGTGTATCCGCCTCCGATCATGTTCGTCTCCCCACCAAAAATTCCTTATAATTTGTGATAGATCCTCAAGAAGACCCACCGGGAACTTGAATATGCCCATAGCATATGTTGGGAGGGATTGAAGAACAGCTTTAATGAGGATATCCTTTGCCCCCCCCCCCCCCCCCCCCGACATGTATTTTTCAATCCAGTCAGAAGCTCGTTTTAGGAACCGCTCCTTGTGAGATTGCAGCTTTCCTTTCTTCGGTCTACCCTCAGGAACAGGGAGGCCCAAGTACTTTTCCTCAAAACAAGTTGTCTCATATTTTAATATTCCTTTGATGTTGTTCTGTATATCCACGGAGCATTGATCACCATACAAAATTGAGCATTTACCTAAGCTCACAAGCTGTCCAGTGCTCTTCTCATATCTGTCTAAAACCGATTTTATCACAGTTGCTTGTTCGGTTGAGGCTTCAAAGAAGAGCAAACTATCATCGGCGAAGAGGAGGTGAGAGATCCCCGGTCCATTCCTGCTAATATGAAGTTCCCGAAGAGTAGAATTTTCAATTTCCTTCCTGATTAAACAAGACAAACCATCAGCCACAAAAAGAAATAAGTACGGGGACAGGGGATCACCCTGGCGTAGTCCACGTGTTGGGGTGAAGGGATCCAACATCTTTCCGTTAAAGCGAATCGAATACTGAACGGTGGTCACACAAGCCATAGTCCACCGAATCCAAGTGCTATGAAAGCCCAGCTTCGCTAAAACCCCTTCCAAAAACCTCCAGTCCACGCGGTCATAGGCCTTGGCCATGTCCAACTTATACGCACAAAACTTCTTCCTGGCAGCCGAGCCAGTATGAATTGAATGTATGCATTCAAAAGCAATGAGAGCATTATCTGTAATTAATCTCCCTGGTATGAACGCGCTCTGCGTCGGAGATATGATACCATCCAAAAGAGGCCTTAGCCTATTAACCATGCATTTCGAAACCACCTTGAAGATGACATTACATAAACTGATGGGCCGAAAATCCTTAAGCTCTTCCGGTTCATTCTTTTTTGGGATTAGGACAATGGCAGTATCATTAACCTCCTCCGGCATTATTCCAGTAGCGAAGAACCGCTTAACAGCACGTACCACATCATCGCGTAACAGGTCCCAATTCCGCTGAAGAAACCGAGCAGAGAACCCGTCCGGGCCAGGGGCTTTTAGAGGGCCAATCTCGAAGAGAGCATCGCTGATTTCCTTCTCCGTAAATTCTGCACAGAGCTTGATGTTCATGTCCTCATCAACTCGTTGTTGCAGCACGTCTGTAACAATAGATGGATCAATGTCATCATCTCTCGTGTAAAGCCCCTGAAAAATGAACGAGTAAGTTCCTCCATCTCATGAGCATCCGATGTAAAGGAGCCATCAGAACGTTTAAGTTTATTAATGTGATTCTTCTTCCTTCTCCTAGTGGCTTGGCGGTGAAAATATTTTGTATTTCGGTCTCCCTCGCGAAGCCACGCAACACGTGAGCGCTGCAACCACATTATTTCTTCTCGATACAAAAGCTCGTCCATCTCTTTGGTAAGCTGCACTCTACGCTGCACACATTCAGGGTCCTGAAGCAGTGAGATCGCCTCCAGAAGCTTCCTCTTCTTTTCGATTTCCCTTGGAACTGAGCTGAAATGAGTGGCCTTCCACGAATACAGCTTGTCCATTACTCCGCGCAGCAACATATGCACATCACCCAGGTGCACAGTGGGAATACGCCGCGACCAGGCTTCCTCAACAGCAGCAGCAAGAGACTCATCACGTTCCCACATAATTTCATAGCGTTTGATTCTTGGAGGCCACTGGGGCTGAGCATCAGGGCCTAAGAGCAATGGGCAGTGATCGGATCTAGGGGAAGTAAGGTGAAGAAGGCGCAAGTCCGGGAAAGCCGATGACCAAGCGGGGCTGGCCACCGCCCTATCCAAGCGCACCCTCACATTCCGATCTCCCCGCTGTTTATTATCGTATGTCCACGGGGCACCGGAGAACCCAATGTCATGAAGATCACAGTGTGATAAAACCTCGCGGAAGTCAAGCATTAAACATTCAGACCTCCTAGCTCTCGAGAAGTGTTCTTCTTGCCACATTGCTTCATTGAAATCGCTGATCATCAACCACGGTTCAGAGGAGCGTGATTTAAGTTGTCGAAGTTTGTCCCACATGAGGTGACGGTCAGTTGCCCGAGGCTCGCCATAGACGAAAGTGCCTCTCCAGAGCCATGGGAATGGGCCTCTACTAATATGTGCATCAATATGTCTAGTACTGAATGACAACAGATCCACCGTAACGCCTTCCATAGAATATAGAGCTATACCTCCTCCATTGCCATCACCCTTGACATGAAAATAGTTATCCATACCAAGCCGGTAGCGTAAATTGCGAACACGATCCTTTGACAGCCTAGTCTCACAGATGAAAACTAGGCAGGGCTTATGGATCAGTATCAAACTGATCAATTCCTGAACAGTCGCGGGTTGCCCCAGTCCCCGGCTGTTCCAGACTAAGATACTCATTGGGCCCGGCGGTCCTCCTCGAAGGAGGCCGCCGATGTTGCCATTGTTTTCTTGTTTGCGTCGGTCTTCTGAATTTTCGCTCTGTCTTTCAGTTTGACATAAGCTGCGGGGAGGGGAGGGACAGAAGGCTCCGAGACACCTTCAGCTCGCACTTCGGCTGGAGCAGCAGTATTAACATCAGTGTTAAAATCCAGCTTCATCGCCAACGGATTTGAATCTACAGGTGCTATAGTGTTTTCATTGGGAGGTTTGATCGGGCTAGACGCCGTGTCAGTCAGATCGTCTTCCTTGTCCAGCTCAGCATCATCCGACGTCCTCTTCTGTGATCGATATGGTCCAGCATCACCTCTGCCACCTCTCCCACCACGGCTAGGGGTGCGTGGGATGAAACGACGAGGGGCAGGGGCGGGTTGTGACGCTCTACGAACTGCCAGCAGCCAAGAACCCCATTGCAATTGCTTCTCCTCCTAGACTCCATCTCCACACTCTTCGTGGTCATGCCCAAGAAGGCCGCAGCGTTTACAGAAATAGGGGATTTTCTCATATTTTACCATCAGACGCTTCTTCCCCTCTGGATGATTCAAAGTAACGAACCTCATGAGAGCTTTAGCTACCAGAATTCTAACTCTTACCCGAACATAGTTTCCTTCAAAGAACATCTTTGGGGCAAGCTGCATTTCTCTGACTTGTCCAATCTTGCGGGAGAGCTCATCAACAATCTCTATCTTACGGTATAATTCCGGGATGCCATGAATTTGAGCCCACACGTACATGCCATCAAACGTGAAAGATTCAAGGTCCTTCAGGCCATCGTAGTCTTCAATCAGCACACCCCATCCACGGAACGTCCACGGACCTTGGTGTACGACCTTCTTCCAATCTCCGAGACAGTGCAGCTGGAAGATGAAGAGATTTTCACCAGCCTCCCGACAGATCGGGTCACGGGAAAGATTCCAGACGGCTTTCAACTTTTCGAAGAGAGCTTCCGCACTAAAGTTCCGAGAAGTGAGAACACGTCCGATCGCCAGCCACCGGCCAGCTTTCTGGCACTCCTTCGCCGCCTCCGCGCTGATGACAACCTCATCTAGTTCATCCTCGTTTAGCTCCAGATGGCTAAACA
This sequence comes from Poa pratensis, assembly GCA_947311845.1. NCBI lineage: Eukaryota > Viridiplantae > Streptophyta > Magnoliopsida > Poales > Poaceae > Poa > Poa pratensis. The sequence goes on from CAMZMU010000042.1 coordinate 71,535,542, forward strand.
TGTCTTCAATCTCAGCATCCTTCTCCATCTTGGACCCCGAGCCGCCAGCAGTTTCCGCCATGTCCCGCAAGCCCTAGAACGTGATCGGGAGGAACACGATCGGCAAAACGGGCACGGTAGAACGGAGGAGGCTGGGCGCAGGTACAGATCGGTAAAAGGACGAGGGATTTTAGTGGATCAAACAGGGTAGAATCACGATCGATCTCAAAACGGCGTCGCCGTCGCCAGAGCAGAAAACCCTAACGGAGAGGGTAATGGATCCCATCTATTCATGTATAGATGGGCTTAACCATACGGTATTCTGGTTTTCATTTAAAAAGAGGTGATGTGCCCTATTCATCATGATAATTTATTATGTTGTATTCATTTATATGCCAAAGAAAAAGGCAAAGGTAGACTGAAACAATTGATCGAAAAGTTCAAGTAATTAACAGGTTAGGCTGCGAGTAGTTTGTACGTAGTATATTAGCGGGTCTAATAATACGTGGGTCTAATGAACAGATAGGTAGGGTGAAGAGCTTAGGGTCTGTTCGTTTTTGGAATGCCCGGGAATGGAATGGAAATAATTAATCGAGTTTGATGCCGTTCTGATTCCATTTCATTCTCATTCCATTCCACCCCATCCCAGAAAAGAACACAAGAATGGAACGATTCCGTGACAATTTTTTGTCCAAACCGAATACAGGGATGGAACGGTTCCGTGACAGGAGAATGGAATGGTTCTATTCCGTTCCTTCCGATACCAAAAACAAACAGACCCTTAACCTATTACCTATCGGGAAAAGACGAGCATACCTAGAGCGTGCCCAGTACGTAAGGCATGTGCAAACCAAGTGCCAAACCTACCTACTACGTATGCCAGAAGTACAGTAGTCACTGGTTGCCAGCATGGATGGCAACCAAGGAAGAAACAAACAAGAGACTACTGTTAATTAACTCCAGACACTTGCCTCATGTTCGGGCGCAGGTTATGCTCATGTGCTGTGATTACCGAGCTGAGCTTGAATATAGGTCGATAAATGCTCATTTGTATACATATGTAGGTAACTTAGTTTAACCGAGCTAGAGCCTACTCAAACTTTGTTGAATTATTTTATTTTCCATACGATTGAACACTGTTTTCTTACAGTACAAACTCCCTTGGTCGACGAACTCAGCTTGAGCCCACCCAAATTCGTCGAGCTTAATATACTTTTATATGAGTATAAAATTATTTTCATTACTCACCGAGCTTAATCGAGACGATCGAGCCTTTGCAAGGTTGTTTGAAGCTAAGCACGAGCCTAACAATAAATTCAGTGACCAAACTCAGGCTCGCTCAAGCTCGGCTTGTGTTCGGTCATTGTCCCGTTAAGAGCAATCTCCAACTGGACCGGATTCCCTTATTTTATCCGTAGACACGTCCGCAAGTTTCCACTTTAAACCCTCATTTTTCCATGAGTGTAACCGTGCCCGCTAAGTTGTCCGATCACTTGCACATAATTGGTGGGATTGAGAGACAAAGGAAAAACAGATCAAGTTTCGGGTGGGCTGCATTCGACGTGGTTGACTGTCCAGACACCCTCATTTACGCCTTAAACATGCATTGAAATTGGGGGTTGCTACACAATACAGACACATCAGAAGGAGTGGAGATCCGGTTGAGTAGTATTTTTCTTTCTCTCTTGTTTGAACACTATTAGGGCTATCCGACCGAATATTTAAGGACAAACTGGATATGTGATTGAAGATGCTCTAACAGTCTGAGATGCTTTCTACCGAAAGACGGAGCAAACCTAAACTCGCTCGCCTTGCGGGGAGCTCCATCCCAAGGTGAGTTAGCCACTTGCCCCCAACAAATTTATAACTCGATACTATTTTGAGTACATGTTTTGTACGTGGGTAGCTTGGTATAATACCAAGAGATGAAATATGGGTAGCTTGAAAAGCTTAAGGCCCCACTTGGTTGGTTTTGTTTTTTCCCAAAACTGGTGTGATTAACGGTCCCGTATTTTTCCAAACCGATTACATGATTGTGTTTAGTTCGGCGTTACCATTTCCTATCCTCCCTCGTTTTCGGGCCAATACCTCTGTTAAATCGCACCAACCACTGAGGGTCCCAAATAAATCAATTGTTTGGTTATGCACCCTTGTAATCTGCGGCATATAATTGTGCGGGGTAAACTAAACCAACTTTACAAGTGGGGCCTAACACAGCAACAGGGGTTGTATAGTAATAATTTAGGCCCGACGTGAATGCGATTTATTCTGATTTTTTTATACTTATCTAGGTTTTTATTTGTAGGTTGTTATAACATTACAATTATAATTTTATGTTTGTTTACATAGTTTAATCACATTACTGATAGTATTAATAAATATTATTTGTGTTTTTTTTGTTTGTAGCCAATTCATTGAAAAAAATACTACACTACATTTTGTAAGAAAGTTTGTTCTTCAACTATGTTTTATAGAATGCACAATCTATATATCATAACTATTTATGGTGAAGATCTGTAAAGAGTACAATCAAACAAATGTCTCAATAACAGTTTCTAGTGTATGATTAAGTAAGCTTCTTTATAGAAACTTTTTAATAAATTACTTGCTATTAAATAATATTGTTTAGAGTAATCACCGTTGAAAGAGCTTGTGTTGAGTATAGTACGCTTGTGTATGTAAATTTCTTTTTTGAACCTTGCACTAAATTTTATAATTTGATATGGTCTTATGCTACGTGCTTTTTATCATCTTATGTACGACCAGTGTATGAAAAATAAATTTGTTGCATCAAATTAAGCATGGAATCTAGTTACATACAGTAGATTTTTGTAAACCTGTAGTACTCACTAGAAGGAGTATAACATGGTATTGTCCCATGGTGACTCTCCGTCCAAGAAATTAAGGCCTGAAGATTTTCAGCCACATTTAATTAGCTTATTTGACGACTGATAATATCAAAGTGTATGGACTGAGCTTGTATAAATGACATCGCTCCATTTTGGTTGTGTGATACACTTTTTTAATATGTATTTTGAGATATTATAAGTGAAAACATTGTCAAAGTTGTGAGTTATTGACCAAAAGGTCATTCATTCTAGTATATTTTTTCACTGAGGAGTAATGGCTAACAATATAGGATTACTACCGTCACTCTTTTTGCGTGGCCTATGGGCCGGCCCTGAATGTGAGGAGATAGACAAACCCCAACTATGCATGGCAATCAAGGAAGACACAAACAAGAGATTACTGTTAATTAACTCCGGACACCCGCCTCATCTTCTTGCAGGTTATGCTCTTGTGCTGTGCTGTGCTGTGCTGTACAGCCTGCAACTGCAAGACGACGTTGAGCCTCGGACGTCTCCTCTCTCCCGCTACAGTAGAGAGAGGCGATTTTTTCGCCGCTCGCAGATCCACCGCGTCGCCGCCGATCCAGCTGATCCCTCGTCCTCCGCCGGCCGCTCCGGCGGCGGGAGGGCGGGGGATCCCCGTTTCGCGTGTGTACATAGTGTAGGGTGTGTGGGCTTTCCGGCCGGCGGCGCCATGGAGGGATGGAGTCGTCGGTGTTTTGGTGCAGGTGTGTCCTTCCTCTCGCGGCGGAGCTCGGTGGAGATCCGCGGTGCCGTGCCTGCCCCTTCACTCCCTGGGATCCCTAGATCCACTGGGAGCGCTACCCCCCTCCCGGATCTGGCGTGGCGGCAGATCCGGGTTGACGATCTCGAAGCCGAAGCTATTCCAGGAAGACGAAGGAGAAGCAGCGGGAGCTGGATGGAGGCTCCATGGAGTTCGAGGTCCGGCGACTTCCCGTCCGTCAGGGGGCGTCTTCTGATCCAAGGCTTGAAGGAAGACGCGGCGGCGGCGCGCCACCGGCACGTTCTGCTCTTCGTCGGCATCTCCGGGTTGCAGAAGGACTGTATTGTAATTTCTATCTTCCTCGAGGTTCTTTCTGTAATGTTCTTCCTGTAATATCTCTGGTTTCTCGCAAAAAAAAAAAAAAAACTGCAAGACGACGTTGGGACGTCGACCATGCATGGCTGATTTTCTCTGTTATCTCTTGAGTGCATCCGATCCATGGCTGATCTGCGGCCATTTAACTTGTCTCCTGCCCATTGCTGGTCGCCCACAACGGCCCGGATCTGCGTGTGGGAGGCAGAGCGGCGGTCCACTGACCATTAAAACCCAAAGGAGTTGGTCCAAATGCATTTAGAGCACATGATCAGTTGCCATGAATTACGTACTTCCCAGTTGTGTGTGTTTCACGTGGACTACTAGTACGGTTTGGTGTTTTGTACCGGAGAGAGAGAGAGAGGAGAGAGATCAACGGCTGTGCTTGCCGGGGTACAGGCCAAAGACTGCTTGAGTCAGCAAGGGCCATTGAATACTGCCCGGAGTGCAACTGTTCCGGGGGTGGGGATTAATTCCGCCCAGAAAGTTTCTGGTTTGGGCGCGAGATGGAATTGAATCGAATCGAATCGAATCGATCGACCGCGCGCTCCTCCAGTGTGTAACGTGTTCAATGGCATCTCATGGTGGCTCGACACGCATGTGTGAGTGGTTGGCAGGTACTCCACGCTGAGATGAAAGAGTGAGTTATCCTGTTAAGTTGCTACCTAAGAATGTGTAGAGCCGGCCGTGTGTTTCCTGGCCCACAATCGACTGAGTGAAATATCGACCCATGCTGTTATAAAAGTGTATTTCTTAAGCTATGCACGATCGTCGATATGTCCGAGTGGTTAAGGAGACAGACTTGAAATCTGTTGGGCTACGCCCGCGCAGGTTCTATCCCTGCTGTCGACGAATATCCTTTTTTTCCCCCCATTCTTTCGCTTGTTGCTGAAATACGAAAATTACAGTTTTCTTTCGGTGACACCAATCTTCAGAGTCGACCTTATTTGTCACAAGGTGCATACAAACTGAATGAGGTACAATCTACTCCCTCCGTCCATAAATAAGTGTCTTAGATTTGTCTAAAAGTGAATGTATCTACATATGAAACATGTCTAGATACATTCACTTTTGTGGAAATCTAAGACAGTTATTTTTGGACGGAGGGAGTACCTGTTATCAGGATTATAGGGAAACAAGTGCAAAATAAATGTGCAAATTTGGTTAATAACTAGTTGAATGCCCGTGCGTTGCTACGGGGTCTCAACAACCCATAAGAATTGAATTCCTATGCGTCGTTCTATTCAAGCTTGATATTAGATATCACTTTTCATTGTGCCCACATAAAACTGGTGTGATTGCCATCAACAATTATTTTTTAGGAGGGCAGAGCGTTCCTGCAATTTTTATAAAAGAAGAGAGCTCGGTTTATAAGGACAACCGGGCCCATAGACCATATATTGTCCTCTTTATTAGGAAACCCGGGCTAAAAAAACCGCACAATTTGAAGAGACCAATGTAATAGATTGAATAGAATTAGTCCCCTGCATTGTCCATGTGTGCTTCCATGTCTTTACAGGTGCTCCATTCTGTCGAAACAACAATAAGTTGCACCCTAACAAACATTGATGAATTGCCCGTGCGTTTTTTTTATCGATATCTCAAGTTTGTTTTTCCATGGCAAACTGGCAACTCATGGGTGACTAAATTACTGCCAAGGTGTGTGAGTCATACAGAAAGCCCCAGGAAACTGATAAGCAAAGGTACTGAAACTCATACCAACACACATTTTTCCTGGCGCACCGCGTTCATTTTTCTTGCAGCAGGTTATACATCACACATTGACATCTTAGCCAGAAAGAAAAAAAGCATTACTTAATAGAAGACACTTTGAAAGAATATCGCAAAACTGCTAGCTCGACACAAATATCCGAACGATTTTTTGCAAAATCAAACAAGCAAATCCCATTAAAGATCGTCACATTCATGATATTAATCCTAGGAAGAGATGCATTGACCGCATATCATAATTAGCTTCGAAACTGCCTCACCACCACCATCACGGGACATCAATCTATTGCAGAAACACGAACATGTGGCGAGCAGACGACATGTAAAGGAAGAGAAAGATGAGAACACACCATATAAGTGAAATAAAAGCTATCACCTTGATTTTTTTTTAACTGGGACCATAGCGACCTCTCCATTTTTTCCCACGGATGTAAATAAGCCGCAATAGATTCCTGACAGTACCTCCGGAACTGAAATGTGGGAAGCAGTAGTCATTCACATATCAAATTTAAAACATCATTAGCTTAAAAAAATTGCCCTTGCCTTGAGACTCAATAGATTTGTTTCATATAAATAAGAAGTGACATAACTTCGTCAAACAATCATGACTTGTGCATGAAGGACTTAACAAAACATCCCTGAATTGTCATGCCAATAATTGACCCTATTCGCATATTCAATGGACACCATTTGTCATCCCTGAATTGTCATGCCAATAACATCACTGAACATCGAGCTGTAGCGTGCTATTACAGGAAAAAACTGGAGCCAATAATCATAAGAACTGGAAAAATAATTGGAGCGTTTTATTTACCTTGAGATTTTCATTTTCCATATTTATCTCATCTTCAAATAAGGGCCAAATTCGAAGCCTGATATTCCATTAAATCACCATACAATTCTCAAGCTTAGAATTGTACGACTCATGGTGACAGGGCATCATTCTGCCACTGGAAAAACAAAATAATCAATTTGTGTGAAGAGAGTTGTACTGTTTGTAGCTGTGGAAGAAACAATCTGGAAAAGTGGGACAACCTAGTGATACAGAATCATCCAAGCACCACCAAAACTGGCAATGATTTCCATACCAAAGAACTTGCATACACCTAAAAAAATAACCAGCATACGGACCTGCAGAAAACATGATAAAACTGTAAATTTCAGTGAATATACTGCGTAAAGGCCGGCTGAAATAAATGTTTAAATGTGTAGAGGCTAAAACTCAAGCGCAACCTGTAGTATCAGATAAGCATCACAATGTTACAGACCAAAACAAATCATAATTCCATGTGCTTTACTGGTACATTTTGTGTTATTTATTGATCCTGCTGCAAGGTCAGCTAGCTATTTATTGACCCAATATCTTGATCTCTGCTCAATAATATATTTATTTTTAATTATACATGTATTCATTCCCACTATCCTTCAACTGGATTATTTGGGACAATATTATTTAAATTGTAAAACAAACCGTATGTGACAACACAGGAGATGCTATATAACTGAAGATACATATCACCATATTTAGCAAGAACCATGACAATAAATCTAGGGAGGCGGAGTACATCTTTGTATCAATCTATTAGAAGATGGAAAGCATCAGCCATTAAATCTGGAGGAGAAGCACACTGGATGATATTACCTTCTCTTTCTCAGAAAGACACTTATTTTCATCTAGAATGAGCCTGGAGTGGCAATGCCCCGTCCTTGTAAAATAATTTGCTACTTTCATGAGTTATAACTCAAGACTATGAAGGTAAAATAAATAACCACAATTATATGGCACTCCACTCAACGTGTTCAGAACCTCAGATAAAAACAGAGCGGAAGTAGCAATCCCCTAGTAGTAACCAAATAATGTTCTGATGAAGTATGAACTGGCTACCATGGATGAAGGTGTTCCGCCGGCCATGCAATGGACAATGAATTCGATATGGCCTGCTTCCTCCAATATGGCCGGATGGTCTTCTTCCTCGTGGGCGGTGCCGGCCAACCTCCCGCACCACTAATACATCAATGAGAAATTTCGTAGTTGTGAACAAAAAAATGCATCAGTAATAGTGATGAGATCTAGATCCGGTTACAGCTACAACGTGTTACAACTTTCACAAAGTTGGTATTCAGAAGACCAAATGATTCTGTTTGTGAATAATGATCAAACTATTGTTTGACAGAGAGGATGTAAATTTAATCTAAACAGTTCCCCATTTGCATAATTTCATATTAGGATCCAGCCGGAGGTATTGTTCTTAATTTTTCACAGAAATAAGATAATAATTTCGGATGCACCAATGATCGATATTAACAACTCTATGAGATACGAGACAAGAAATGACTGCACGAATGTTGGGCACAATGAAAGTAACGATGATTGTAGTGTACTCACCCCTAGGAGCGTTGAACATATTGCCCAATTCAGATTGTAGCGTACTCACCGGCCTTCAGCTCTTGGCTATTTTCCTGGCCATGCCAAAAAGCTGCGCGACCCCGTGCGCGTCGGCGGTGACAGTGTTGGCGGTAGGCATGATGACGACGAGGCATCCATGCTAGGTGGCGGCGGCAAGATTGACGTTGTCGATCCCAACCCTTGGGCCGCCCCCGGAGGCTTCAAAGAAGTTGCGCCCAACCGCGTTCCCGGAGCACCCGATAAGCGCGTCGCACGGCGAGATCTTGGCGCGGAGCTTCTCGGGGAGAGGTCGTAGGAGCAGTGGGGAGTCCCGAGACGCCGGGCTTCTCGGCGACGAGGACCGTGGGCAGACGAGGACGGGGAGACGGTGGAGGCAGCGGCGGTGCAGATGCGCGCGCCGTGGGTGGTGCGGGCTCGTGAGGCTGCGGCAGCGGCGTGGTTGTTGGGGACTGGGACGCCGAGCGAAAGAGAGCAGGATGGAGGGCAGCACCGGAGCAGATGGCGCTGGCGATGCGGTGATTGGGGGCGCTGCGCTGGGCAGAGAAGATACGAGGTCAAGGGAGCGATCGTTTTTGCTGGGCCGCGTCCGTGCTAGATGGGCCTGCGGGCGAGGTAGCGATGTCGGACGAAGGATGTTGGACGAAATTTTCTGCCAGTTACGTACGTACGAACTCCCATTTAATAGTAAAGATTGGGAAAAGAGGTGTAATCAACAGTAAAATATCTTTCAGAGAATTCAGCAAAAAGTTAAATCAAAACATGGAGCTAATGCCTTTATCTGACATCCCTAGGTAGAAGTTGTTGTTCGCTTACATTTTATTTTCCTCAACTTCGTAGATCAGACATCAGTTTGCTGTTCTTTTTTTCCTACCTCCAGAGCACATCAAGAAACTGCACTGACAAAAAGCAGCTAACACTAGCTGCACGCACGATGCCATGTGGTACTTAACATTGTCATGGTTCTACTAGAGATGAACTGAAGATCGTCTTCTTTGCCCTCAGTGCCTGGAATATGAAAAGATTGCAGAAAATATACCATAGTGCCTTGTAGAGACTAGAGGCTGAGTAAACCGTTAGGAAAAGTAAAACAATCATGCGCCCCGACTGAGTTTGGTCCATGTGCAATATACATTGTAATAAAGCGCTACCTGGGATGTGTAGGCTCTCTGATAGAGGTTCGAACAATACAAGCAGCAGGGGAGAAATTTGTGCTGAGACGCCAAAATCGCCAGCAGCTTTGTAAGCTAAACTATGTTAGTCTTATCAGTTTCAGAAATGAAATTGGGAGCAGCGCTCCTTTTCTCGGGAGAAAATACAATATACATTTACCTTCGTTTTTTTTTCCAATATATGTTGTACACCACGAGATACATCCAGGAAACATCTGTTTGACGAAGTTGTAGCAAAGGATGCCAAGCCAAAGGCCTACTGGAAGCGAACCAGATTCAGTGTTCAGAGAATTCCCTCCATGCAGCTTTACTGAAGCAGGATGCAACATCCCAAGGAACTTGCTGCACAAAAAGGGTTTCTTTGAAACGAAGAATCTGAACTCGTAATAAGAAATTAAAAGATAAAAAAACATAGGAATTTGCTTATATGACATTTTCGATGCTTAACTCGAAGAGACAGTGGCGGACAAGCTCATATACCAGTTATAGAGAAGGAGAAAAGGATAAAAAAGGCCAAGCCCAACTTAGTTCTTCCCCACTGCAGAAGAGATGGGAGGAAATCAATCCAGGAAAAATTTCTCATGAGCAGGCCGATCGACGTACATACGAGCTCGCCGGGTGGGGCAGATGACCATGATGGACCATGCGCTGGTAGGTGTGCTATCTGCCGCTTTAAGCAGCGACTGCCTAATCGGAAAGTGGTTTTTCTCCCGAGATTCGGTGCTCCCGCCGCTTTAAAAAAAATCGAAGAATATTTTTTAAATATTCAAAAAAATCTGAAAAAAATCATGCATATTCTCAATGATGCATACTAGAAGCATGTAAAATCTCAATGAAAAGGTCTTTATATTATAGTCTACACAAAAATAACAAAAATTGTATATTTGAAACTATGCATTGATAATCAGATCTATGAATTTATCATTTTTGTGTCGGTCGAAATATAAAGTATTCCGCACTGTAATTTTACACGTCTATAAGATACATCATCGAGAACAAGCATGATTTTTCAGATTTTTTTGAAAACTTTTATTTTTGTTTTTAATTTTTTAAAGTGGTAGGAGCACTAGACCTCGGGTGTAAGAAATCTCCACTCCTAATCTACCTAATCTATCGAATACTGATTGCGATCAGCAACAACGGTCCACTAGGCCCATCTCTGTTGTTTCTTCCTTTGCGGGCTGTTTCCCTGTGTTTTTCTTTGTCAGGCTTCGTTTCTCACGTTTTTTATTTTAGAAAAGACATCTTATATCTTATATCCGATATTTATTAATGAATAGAAACAACAACTAGTATAAAGTAGTTAGATGCAACAGCGGTCAGTATAAAATAAAAATAGTTGGAGTATATTTATGCTGAGTTGGAAGAGAGGGAAGTGAAGAGAAAAGAAGTGGGCCATAAGATAAAAATCAGCTGCAAAAAGTATGTCTAGGCAATTTGTAAGAATGTAATGTGAGTCATGTAATCTTTCCGTTCCAGAATATAAGGCGTATTTTTGTACTGGTATTTGACACTCGACTTGAACCCCTAATATGTATTGAATTATATTGAAAATGTACAAATGGTATCGGTGAATTCGTTTTGCAAAATTCTTTCATTTCATAGAATTTTTTAATACTAATTTTGTGGAAATATAAATACAAATCACGATCAAAGTTGGACGTCGTTGAGTAACGAGGGCGCCTTATATTTTTGGGACGGAGGAAGTATATGCTTAAATCTAACTATTATTTATGTCGGTTATTATATTGGCTATATTATATTGCTATAAATAACATGGAAATATATTATAGCTGGCTTCTGACTATATTATTGTCTTTGCCCTTAATATAACCTCGTTTTGGTTAAGTGCCAACGGATGGTGGGACGACATGCTTTGAGCATCTCCACCGATGGCCCCCAAAGCACCCCCAAAAGCCCATTGGGGTGCCGTACACGGAATTCTTCCCCACCGACACACCCCAATGGTCCGGCCCGACCCCATTTCTATCCTACACCTCCGACCAGCCCCCCAACATTGGATGGCCTTTCGGGGGTGCCGGACAGTGGCCGGGCATGTCCACCTTGGCTCGCAGACAGATGGGTCCCGTGTGTCACCCACACACTGGTCATTTCGCCGGTTTAATTGTGGAGCAACCTTCCCACCATTGCTGTCAGACCAGCACGGCGGAGACGCGTCACTGGCATTAAATCGTCGCGTCGCATCACCACCCACCGGCCGATTCCCGCGTGCGCCACCATTTCCCGCCGTTTCCCGCCGCTTCTCCCCTTGCTTTCCCGCACAGCATGTCCGCGCTGTGGAGAGCGCAGACCACGCACAACGCAGCGGGGAGGCACACGCCATGATGGTGCGTGGCAGGTCGGAGTGGCGCTGGCTGGCCCTCTCACGCGGTGATTTGACGAGGACGACGCTGGCCCTGCTCCCGGTGTCTAGATTAGTTAGTTTAGTTGTAGTTTAAGTCTAGGTTAAGTGGAGTTTAAGTTTTAGTTTAAATTTCGTTCGTAATGCACGTAATTTCAATGAAAAACGTGTCTTTTGTTCGTCATTTACAAAATTCGATCAAATATGAATTGTTAATTTGGGGTGCCGGTGGGAGAGCCGACCTTGGACTGGCCGGATATATGTCTGGCACCACCCATATTTGGGGGCGTCGGTGGAGATGCTCTTAGACGCTAAGGAAGGAAATGAGGAAGGAGGTGAGTGGAGGGCTCATATATGCCACGTGGGAAATATAGAATGAGCGGAATAGGCCGATATTACACAACGTTGTCGGTCGTGACTCTTATCAGAGCGGAGATAGCTCAAAGGCATATGCCCATGTCCAGGACCATCGTGACTTCGCAGGGCAATAGTCAATTTCTTTTGTATTTGGCAGCATAAACTATCTTTCTATCTAGTACTCCCTCCGTATTTATTTAGTTCGTGTTCTATGTATTTTTAAAGTCAAACTTTTCAAAGTTTGACCAAATATATACGAAAAATATCAATATTTATAATATTCCAGCTATTCAAGAACCAGTTTCTGAATAACTATTCAGAGCACCTTTTCTGAACTGCGGTTTAAATAGGAGGTGAACTTCCTGATGAAACACGCATATTTCCTTCTTAACTTTTCAACCACTAATTGGATTGATGCAAATGATATACCGTTGGAAAGCTATTAAGGTTGCGCATCTTTACTATCTCTGTCACTTTTTCGAAATTCGTTACCGTTTATGAGATGATTTTGAAAATACATATTTATGTTTTCCAAACGTGTATAACGAGCGGACGGTTTTTTGGCCATCATTCGCAAACCACTTATCGAAATGACACAAATGATATTGCGTTGGAAAGATAATGGTTAGGCGCATCTTTTTCGTTTATAAATGTTTTTCAAATTCGTCACAGTTTTTGATTAATTTTAAAAATACTATTCTCCATTTTCGCGTATTTCTCTGTTTGCGTACAGTTTTTCGGTCGCAATTTCAAACCGCTCGTCGGATTCATGCAAACCATACGCCGTTGGAAAGCTATGTAAAATGTGAACCTTTGCTATCTCTGGAAATGTTTCGAAATTTTATACGGTTTAAGAGCAGTTTCAGAAACAAACAATACTGTTTGCTGAAATTTTAGGTCCAGCGGACAGTTTTTTTTGTCAATTAATTTCAAACCGCTTAACGAAATGTAACAAATGATATGGCGTTGGAAAGATATTGACTTGACGCAACTTTTTCATATAGATATATTTTCCAGATTCGATGCGGTTTTTGATTAATTTTAAAAATACGAAAAACAGAGAAACGAGACGGCATGGGAATCAAATTAAAATTGACACGTTTATGGTGATCGGATTGGGCGAGTCAGTATGGTAGAGTTAAATTAGATGCATATCCTTACTAATTACATGTAGCGGCGGTCGATTTGAACAAACGGAAGTCGTATCAACGATTTCTATGCGTAGGATTTCCGCTGAGAAAAACAGAGCATCCGAACTTCCTTTTACACGTTGGTAAACTTCCGGGTGTGCGATAGTGAACTTCCGACCACGAATTTTTTATTCCGTATCCCACACTATATTTGTTATAGTTTTTAAACCGTTTGTCCAAATAACTCACATGATATATCGTTGGAAAAGTATGAAAATTGTGCATCCTACTGAGTGGACCATTTACAAAATTATGCGCGGTTTACAAGCAGTTTAAGAAATACGAACTGCTATATTTTTAGAATTTTCTCTGTTTTCATGTTGTTATTCGGACTGGATTTCGAGATTGTATACTTTGAACTTTGCATTTTTCTAAGAGTGAAATTCACGAGAAAAAAATGTGAACCTTTTTTCCAATCTCTTGATTTTTTTTCACCAACATAAAGGTCTTGCATCGCATTCGAGCTGAACTTCCAAAGCGTTTAAAGTTAACTTCCGATTTGTTTAAATCAAACTCCCAACATAGATGTAACGTAAAAGGCATTTAAAAATGAACTGCCGACGCATTCCAGGTGAACTTCTGTTCGGTACATAGTGATTTTCTTGAAAGCTGAACTTCCGAGAAAAAGGTAATTATGCGACGTGGCCGAGCTGAAGTTTTGACATATTCTTAAGACTGAACTTCGTGACAAAACTTTGAACCTTTTTTCCGCTCTTATGATTTGAATTTTTTTACCGATATGAAGATAAACTTGCAGTGTGTACGAGGTGAACTTCGGACTCGTTTAAAATGAACTTTCGACAAAAAAAAACGTCCAACACATTTAAATGTGGAATTCCGACACGTTTGAGGTGAACTTCTGTTTGGTAGAAATTGAACTTCTCAAAAATTAAGATTGAACTTTCTTCTATTTTCCGGTTGAACTTCCGAGAAAAGAATAAATTATTTGACGCAGCCGATAAGAACTTCTGACGTATTCAAAGTGAACTTCCCCAATGCAAAGCAAACTCCAAATAGAAAGGAAAACTTCCGACGTGTTTGAGGTGAACTTTTGATACCTTTAAAATGAACTCCCAACAAAGACAAAATGAACTTCCCATAACTACGAAAATAAAAAAAGGTGACGTTTGTACTAGACGAAATGAACTTCTCAAAAAGGTGGAAGTTAAAATCAAAAAACGACTCGAACTTCCTTATAATGTTACATTTTTTCCACACGAATTGATTGAAACTTTGAAAGAGCATAATTTGCTCTTACTCATATTTTGGTGATGTTGACAATACAACATGTGCCCCTAACTTATTGTCTAAGTGTGATCAGGTTTATGCAAGCATCTCCGTTGATCTCGCATCGAGAAAAGGAAGAAAAGGAGTTGTTATTGCCTTCAGCGGTAGTACCGCCCCTTCGGGCGGTAGTACCGCTGGGTCCTTTTTGCCAAAAGGCAGGCGGCAGTACCGCTCGAGATCCGCCCAAAGGGGGTTCGGGCGCCCATGTGCGGCACTACCAGCGGTACTACGGGCGGTAGTACCGCTGGCTCAGGATGGTCAGCGCTGGAGGTTGACCATCACGGCGGCAGTACTGCTCGCGATACCGCCGGATGGAGTTTCGGAAGACCATGTGCGGCACTACCGGCGCTACGGGCGGTAGTACCGCTCATGAAGTTTCAAGGCGCAGTCAGCGCAGGGTTTGACTGCGGCGCAGAAAGCGCCAGCGGTAGTACCGCCCGACGCAGCGGTACTACCGCTGGTTCAGGAAAAAAGCCCCAACGGCCAGATTTTGGGAGGGCTATTTAATGCCCTCCACCTACCTCCTGCTTGGCAGCTCGCCCAAAAAGAAGAACACCATTATTGCAAGCTCAAGAATCACTAGATCTCCCAATCCCTCCACCCAAACTCGTTGATCTTTGGAGGATTGAAGGAGAAGGCCCGGATCTACATCTTCACCTAGCCGTTTTACATTTCCCCCTCATTTACTTGAGGGCCCCTTTGCTAGGGTTTCCATTGGGAAAACCTAGCTTCTTGTTGACCTCACTTGTTGTCTTTGTGACAGATTTGTAGCTGTTCGGGAGCCCCCAATCCTCTTGTGGGTTGTGCCCCGGATCATTGTTGTAAGGGCTCCGGATTCTGCCTTGAAGGATTCCGATAGTGGAAGGTGAACCAAACCTTTGTGGTGCGGTTAATCGGAGAAGAAGGTGACGCCTTTGTGGCGGTTGAGTTTTGACCTTCGTGGTAGCTCACACCTCTCCAACGAGACGTACTCCCCTAAAAAGGAGGAACTCGGGATTACATCCTTGTCTCCGCGTGCTATCACTTCGGTTACTTCTATCCTTGTTTATAGTCTTTACTTCGTGTATCTTGTTTAGGTTCTAGCTTGTCATATTGGTAAATTCACCTTAGTTGCATATCTAGAGAATTTACCTTTTGTGTCAAGCCTAATTTGAAAAAGTACTAAAATTGGAGTAGCACCTATTCACCCCCCCCCTCTAGGTGTCATACGATCCTTTCAATTGGTATCATAGCCTCGGCTCTCTTGTTGGGATTAACCGCCTAAGAGAAGTATGACACAAAGTGATGATGATTCCGCGAAGGACCAAGCCACTCCGGCATCCATGGCTGATCTCAAAACGATGGAAACATCATTGAAATCGTCCATCGATACCCAATTTGCTGAGATGCGTGACTTGCTCAAGCAACTCGCAAGTGGCAAGGTTCCTACGGAGGCCATCCCACTAGAGGACTCCGCTAACTCCAATGACGGTGATACCGAGGAGGAAAAAGGGAAAAAGAAAAAGGATGAAGAAGCCAAACTTAAAAGTTCCCCTCCATCCACTTCCGAGCATGATGGTGGGAAGGACGGTTACCATGCGGTTTCTCATGTGTACTCTCCTGACCCACCTATCCCTTATACCCGCATAAACCCTTTAGGTCCTCCACCTAAGCTTAATGCATTGGCTTTTACTAGTTGGCAACACTCAATGAGATCTCATGTCAACAGCTCCTCTATCGAGCTTTGGAGGATCATTCAAGAGGGATACAAGGTTGTGGATCCAAACAACTTGTCAAGAAGAGAGGTGGCCGATAAACAACTCAATGCCTCCGCTCTCCACATGATTGAACTTGCCGTTGGAGAAAATGGCATGCATCACATTCAACATGTCT
Organism: Poa pratensis; assembly: GCA_947311845.1. NCBI lineage: Eukaryota > Viridiplantae > Streptophyta > Magnoliopsida > Poales > Poaceae > Poa > Poa pratensis. Next base: position 71,551,841 of record CAMZMU010000042.1, read on the forward strand.
CCACCGCCAAAGAAGCTTGGGATTGCCTTGAGGTGGCATTTCTTGGAAATGATAGCATGAAGAGGAATAGATTTGATGCCTTGAGCAATGATGCCGAAGGCTTCTACATGCTTGATAATGAAACCCATGAGGAGATGTATGGAAGACTCAAGATTCTTGCCAAAGCATTTTATAATGTTGGGGCAACCTATGTGGATGATGCTTGGATCAAAAGGAAGTATGTGAATGATCTCATGCCCTTCGAGCCCGTTGACTTGAAAGCCATACAAGGAAGACACAACTATCTTGACATGTCCTCTAATGAAGTAATGCAAGAGATGCAAGCCTCCAAGGTTGTCACCAAGAATGCTCTAGACAACCGTGCTAGGGCCATGGGAATGAAACAAGGTTCCTCTCTTGCTTTGAAGGCCAAGGTTGTGTGCCTTGATGAACATGATGAAGTTGAAGCATGCCCGAACAACATTCCTCCCGATGATCTTGAACAAGCCCTCCATGGTTACATAGCTCTTGCAACAAGGACCTTTTGGCGTGACCCGGCCAAGGCAAAGGCTCAAGTTGATCTAACAAACAATCCAAGCGGGAAGAAGGAGTTGGCTAATAGAACAAAGACTTGCTACAATTGTCATAACAAGCATCACTTCATCAAAGATTGTCATTATGAGAATAGAGAGCAAAACGGTGGAAGGCTTGTCCTCAAGAGCCAATCAAACATAATTCCAAAGAAGCCTTTTGTCAAGAAGAAGCCTTTCTTCAAGAAAGCACCAAGAATTGTGTTGATGACTCAAGAAGAGTATCCTTCCGAGGATTCCGAAGAAGAAGAACCCACTCGTGAGGTGGCCGCATTGGCCATTGTATCAACTCCTTCTCTCTTCGAATCCCCCAATAAGAACCTCTCCATCAACACCGCTCGTTGCCTCATGGCTCACGTCACCGAGGTATCAACGTGTCTTTTGTTCGTCATTTACAAAATTCGATCAAATATGAATTGTTAATTTGGGGTGCCGGTGGGAGAGCCGACCTTGGACTGGCCGGATATATGTCTGGCACCACCCATATTTGGGGGCGTCGGTGGAGATGCTCTTAGACGCTAAGGAAGGAAATGAGGAAGGAGGTGAGTGGAGGGCTCATATATGCCACGTGGGAAATATAGAATGAGCGGAATAGGCCGATATTACACAACGTTGTCGGTCGTGACTCTTATCAGAGCGGAGATAGCTCAAAGGCATATGCCCATGTCCAGGACCATCGTGACTTCGCAGGGCAATAGTCAATTTCTTTTGTATTTGGCAGCATAAACTATCTTTCTATCTAGTACTCCCTCCGTATTTATTTAGTTCGTGTTCTATGTATTTTTAAAGTCAAACTTTTCAAAGTTTGACCAAATATATACGAAAAATATCAATATTTATAATATTCCAGCTATTCAAGAACCAGTTTCTGAATAACTATTCAGAGCACCTTTTCTGAACTGCGGTTTAAATAGGAGGTGAACTTCCTGATGAAACACGCATATTTCCTTCTTAACTTTTCAACCACTAATTGGATTGATGCAAATGATATACCGTTGGAAAGCTATTAAGGTTGCGCATCTTTACTATCTCTGTCACTTTTTCGAAATTCGTTACCGTTTATGAGATGATTTTGAAAATACATATTTATGTTTTCCAAACGTGTATAACGAGCGGACGGTTTTTTGGCCATCATTCGCAAACCACTTATCGAAATGACACAAATGATATTGCGTTGGAAAGATAATGGTTAGGCGCATCTTTTTCGTTTATAAATGTTTTTTAAATTCGTCACAGTTTTTGATTAATTTTAAAAATACTATTCTCCATTTTCGCGTATTTCTCTGTTTGCGTAGAGTTTTTCGGTCGCAATTTCAAACCGCTCGTCGGATTCATGCAAACCATACGCCGTTGGAAAGCTATGTAAAATGTGAACCTTTGCTATCTCTGGAAATGTTTCGAAATTTTATACGGTTTAAGAGCAGTTTCAGAAACAAACAATACTGTTTGCTGAAATTTTAGGTCCAGCGGACAGTTTTTTTTGTCAATTAATTTCAAACCGCTTAACGAAATGTAACAAATGATATGGCGTTGGAAAGATATTGACTTGACGCAACTTTTTCATATAGATATATTTTCCAGATTCGATGCGGTTTTTGATTAATTTTAAAAATACGAAAAACAGAGAAACGAGACGGCATGGGAATCAAATTAAAATTGACACGTTTATGGTGATCGGATTGGGCGAGTCAGTATGGTAGAGTTAAATTAGATGCATATCCTTACTAATTACATGTAGCGGCGGTCGATTTGAACAAACGGAAGTCGTATCAACGATTTCTATGCGTAGGATTTCCGCTGAGAAAAACAGAGCATCCGAACTTCCTTTTACACGTTGGTAAACTTCCGGGTGTGCGATAGTGAACTTCCGACCACGAATTTTTTATTCCGTATCCCACACTATATTTGTTATAGTTTTTAAACCGTTTGTCCAAATAACTCACATGATATATCGTTGGAAAAGTATGAAAATTGTGCATCCTACTGAGTGGACCATTTTACAAAATTATGCGCGGTTTACAAGCAGTTTAAGAAATACGAACTGCTATATTTTTAGAATTTTCTCTGTTTTCATGTTGTTATTCGGACTGGATTTCGAGATTGTATACTTTGAACTTTGCATTTTTCTAAGAGTGAAATTCACGAGAAAAAAATGTGAACCTTTTTTCCAATCTCTTGATTTTTTTTCACCAACATAAAGGTCTTGCATCGCATTCGAGCTGAACTTCCAAAGCGTTTAAAGTTAACTTCCGATTTGTTTAAATCAAACTCCCAACATAGATGTAACGTAAAAGGCATTTAAAAATGAACTGCCGACGCATTCCAGGTGAACTTCTGTTCGGTACATAGTGATTTTCTTGAAAGCTGAACTTCCGAGAAAAAGGTAATTATGCGACGTGGCCGAGCTGAAGTTTTGACATATTCTTAAGACTGAACTTCGTGACAAAACTTTGAACCTTTTTTCCGCTCTTATGATTTGAATTTTTTTACCGATATGAAGATAAACTTGCAGTGTGTACGAGGTGAACTTCGGACTCGTTTAAAATGAACTTTCGACAAAAAAAAACGTCCAACACATTTAAATGTGGAATTCCGACACGTTTGAGGTGAACTTCTGTTTGGTAGAAATTGAACTTCTCAAAAATTAAGATTGAACTTTCTTCTATTTTCCGGTTGAACTTCCGAGAAAAGAATAAATTATTTGACGCAGCCGATAAGAACTTCTGACGTATTCAAAGTGAACTTCCCCAATGCAAAGCAAACTCCAAATAGAAAGGAAAACTTCCGACGTGTTTGAGGTGAACTTTTGATACCTTTAAAATGAACTCCCAACAAAGACAAAATGAACTTCCCATAACTACGAAAATAAAAAAGGTGACGTTTGTACTAGACGAAATGAACTTCTCAAAAAGGTGGAAGTTAAAATCAAAAAACGACTCGAACTTCCTTATAATGTTACATTTTTTCCACACGAATTGATTGAAACTTTGAAAGAGCATAATTTGCTCTTACTCATATTTTGGTGATGTTGACAATACAACATGTGCCCCTAACTTATTGTCTAAGTGTGATCAGGTTTATGCAAGCATCTCCGTTGATCTCGCATCGAGAAAAGGAAGAAAAGGAGTTGTTATTGCCTTCAGGCGGTAGTACCGCCCCTTCGGGCGGTAGTACCGCTGGGTCCTTTTTGCCAAAAGGCAGGCGGCAGTACCGCTCGAGATCCGCCCAAAGGGGGTTCGGGCGCCCATGTGCGGCACTACCAGCGGTACTACGGGCGGTAGTACCGCTGGCTCAGGATGGTCAGCGCTGGAGGTTGACCATCACGGCGGCAGTACTGCTCGCGTACCGCCGGATGGAGTTTCGGAAGACCATGTGCGGCACTACCGGCGCTACGGGCGGTAGTACCGCTCATGAAGTTTCAAGGCGCAGTCAGCGCAGGGTTTGACTGCGGCGCAGAAAGCGCCAGCGGTAGTACCGCCCGACGCAGCGGTACTACCGCTGGTTCGGAAAAAAGCCCCAACGGCCAGATTTTGGGAGGGCTATTTAATGCCCTCCACCTACCTCCGCTTGGCAGCTCGCCCAAAAAGAAGAACACCATTATTGCAAGCTCAAGAATCACTAGATCTCCCAATCCCTCCACCCAAACTCGTTGATCTTTGGAGGATTGAAGGAGAAGGCCCGGATCTACATCTTCACCAAGCCGTTTTACATTTCCCCCTCATTTACTTGAGGGCCCCTTTGCTAGGGTTTCCATTGGGAAAACCTAGCTTCTTGTTGACTCACTTGTTGTCTTTGTGACAGATTTGTAGCTGTTCGGGAGCCCCCAATCCTCTTGTGGGTTGTGCCCCGGATCGTTGTTGTAAGGGCTCCGGATTCCGCCTTGAAGGATTCCGATAGTGGAAGGTGAACCAAACCTTTGTGGTGCGGTTCATCGGAGAAGAAGGTGACGCCTTTGTGGCGGTTGAGTTTTGACCTTCGTGGTAGCTCACACCTCTCCAACGAGACGTACTCCCCTAAAAAGGAGGAACTCGGGATTACATCCTGTCTCCGCGTGCTTTCACTTCGGTTACTTCTATCCTTGTTTATAGTCTTTACTTCGTGTATCTTGTTTAGTTGCTAGCTTGTCATATAGGTAAATTCACCTTAGTTGCATATCTAGAGAATTTACCTTTTGTGTCAAGCCTAATTTGAAAAAGTACTAAAATTGAAGTAGCACCTATTCACCCCCCCCCCTCTAGGTGTCATACGATCCTTTCAATTGGTATCAGAGCCTCGGCTCTCTTGTTGGGCTTAACCGCCTAAGAGAAGTATGACACAAAGTGATGATGATCCGCGAAGGACCAAGCCACTCCGGCATCCATGGCCGATCTCAAAACGATGGAAACATCATTGAAATCGTCCATCGATACCCAATTTGCTGAGATGCGTGACTTGCTCAAGCAACTCGCAAGTGGCAAGGTTCCTACGGAGCCATCCCACTAGAGGACTCCGCTAACTCCAATGACGGTGATACCGAGGAGGAAAAAGGAAAAAGAAAGGATGAAGAACCAAACTTAAAATTCCCCTCCATCCACTTCCACATGGTGGGAAGCCGGTACCATGCGGTTCCATGTGTACTCTCCCGACCCACCTATCCCATACTCGCATAAACCCTTTAGGTCCTCCACCTAAGCTTAATGCATTGGCTTTTACTACTTGGCAACACTTAATGAAATCTCATATCAACAGTTCCTCTATCGAGCTTTGGAGGATCATTCAAGAGGGATACAAGGTGTGATCCAACAACTTGACAAGAAGAGAGGTGGCCGAGAAACAACTCAATGCTCCGCTCTCCACATGATTGAACTTGCCGTTGGAGAAAATGGCATGCATCACATTCAACATGTCTCCACCGCCAAAGAAGCTTGGGATTGCCTTGAGGTGGCATTTCTTGGAAATGAAAGCATGAAGAGGAATAGATTTGATGCCTTGAGCAATGAGCCGAAGGCTTCTACATGCTTGATAATGAAACTCATGAGGAGATGTATGGAAGACTCAAGATTCTTGCCAAAGCCTTTTATAATGTTGGGGCAACCTATGTGGATGATGCTTGGATCAAGAGGAAGTATGTGAATGCTCTCATGCCCTTCGAGCCCGTTGACTTGAAGGCCCTACAAGGAAAACAACTACCTTGACATGTCCAATGAAGTTATGCAAGAGATGCAAGCCTCCAAGGTTGCCACCAAGAATGCTCTAGACAACCGTGCTAGGGCCATGGGAATGAAACAAGGTCCCTCTCTTGCTTTGAAGGCCAAGGTTGTGTGCCTTGATGAACATGATGAAGTTGAAGCATGCCCGAACAACATTCCTCCCGATGATCTTGAACAAGCCCTCCATGGTCACATAGCTCTTGCAACAAGGACTTTTGGCGTGACCCGGCCAAGGCAAAGGCTCAAGTTGATCGAACAAACAATCCAAGCGGGAAGAAGGAGTTTGCTAATAGGATAAAGACTTGCTACAATTGTCATAACAAGCATCACTTCATCAAAGATTGTCCATATGAGAATAGAGAGCAAAACGGTGGAAGGCTTGTCCTCAAGGGCCAATCAAACATGATACAAAAGAAGCCTTTTGTCAAGAGAAGCCATTCTTCAAGAAAGCACCAAGAATTGTGTTGATGACTCAAGAAGAGTATCCTTCCGAGGATTCCGAAGAAGAAGAACCCACTCGTGAGGTGGCCGCTTGGCCATTGTATCAACTCCTTCTCTCTTCGAATCCCCCAATGAGAACCTCTCCATCAACACCGCTCGTTGCCTCATGGCTCACGTCACCGAGGTATCATCTTCTACTCCCAAGACTATGCATGAAATAGATGATAAAACTAGTCTTGTGATTAAGAAAGAACTTGTTGCTTCCGATACTATTGTGGCTAACTTGCAAGGTGAAACTAAGGCATATGTTGAGTCTCTCTTGAGACAACTTGATGCGGCCGAAGAAATCCTTGATGACAAGGGAAAATTGAGAGAGAGGATGCTCTCACCATTGCATCCTTGAATGCCTCTCTTCAAGAAGAGAGTGAATATAGAACTTCTCTTGAGGAAAGACTTGAGTCTCTTGATGATAAAAATGATGAAATAATTGCTAAAATCATTAAGGATAGAGACCATGTCTTTGCTAAATATAAAGTGATTAAAAAGGAGAAAGCCGAGTTTGTGGTTGCTAATGCTAGACTCCTTGAGGATATGGAGAAACTTGACAAGGCTCACAAGGCCTTGGAAAGTACCCACTCTCTTCTAGTCAAGTCTCATGAGCAACTTCAAACTCAACTTTCTAAATCTAACTCACCTAGCACTCTACTCCCTCTTGTGATCATGCAAATGTTATTGAGGAAAATGCTAGGTTGAAGGTTGAGCTTGCCAAGGCCACTAGTGCCAAGACCTCTATTCCTAAAGGTAAAGAAAAGGTTGTTGCTCAAATTTTTGAGCAAAAGCCACACAAAGGGAAGGAGGGTCTTGGTTATGTGGCCAAGGCAAAGAAGAAGAAGAGCAACACCAAGCCAAGCCCGCACAAGCCAAGACTCCATTGCGAGTGGTAATGCCACTAGGGGCAAGACCACTCGTAGTGACTTTGCGGGGATAACCCAACTACATTTTTATGTTGATTATTATGGGATGTTTATGCAAAATATGTTGGTCCTTATGATGGTTTTGCTTATCTATTTGGGTTCCTAAGACCCTTGTTGCTAACAAAGAGGACCCATTGAGAAATGGGTACCTAAAACCAAGCAATGATTTCTTGTAGGACTATGCTTCCGGTGGGTCTAAATGGGTGGTTGATAGTGGATGCACTAGTCATATGACCGGAAGCAAGGAGATCATGACGGAGTTGGGACCAAATATAAATCAAGCATCCGTCTCCTATGGTGATAAATCAAAAGCGGAGGTAAAGGGCTCGGCAAGGTGGTAGTTGCAAAGGATATCACCCTTGTAAATGTCATGCTTGTCGAGTCCCTCGGTTACAATCTTATGTCCGTTCGTGCACTTAATAAGATGAATTTTGATGTCCATTTTACTATTGATATGGTGGTACTCTTGAGGAGCAAGACTCTAAAGGTCATGTTCGTTGGGTATGTTGAAAATGAGTTGTTCGTGGTGGACTTTTCGGGGTCTACCAACACTCAAGCAATATGCCTATTCGGAAAGGCCGACGTGGGATGGTTGTGGCATCGCCGCTTGTCCCATGTCAACATGAGAACTTTGCAAAGTCTTCACAAGGGTGGCCACATTCTTGGACTAAAAGACAATGTTTCTTTTTCTAGAGATCGTCTTTGTAGGGCTTGTGTTGAAGGAAAGATGCATGATTCTCCCCATCCAAGCAAGACCATCATTTCATCAAAGAGGATATTGGAACTTCTTCATGTTGATCTCTTTGGTGCCGTGCCTCAACCAAGTCTTGGTGGGAAGAAATATTGTTTGGTGATTGTTGATGACTATTCAAGATTTACTTGGGTTTATTTCTTCAAGACGAAGGATGAGACCCAACAAGCCGTCATCGACTTTTCCAATGAAGTTCAACGCCAACACAATGTCCCTATATTGGTCATTAGGAGTGATAATGGCTCCGAGTTCAAGAACTACACCTTAAATGAGTTTCTTAGTGAAGAGGGGATTCGTCATCAATATTCCGCTGCATATACCCCTCAACAAAATGGTGTAGCCGAAAGAAGAACCGGACTCTCATGGATATGGCAAGGTCTATGTTGGCGGAGTTTAAGTCTCCACTTTCTTATGGGCCGAGCTATCTCCACGGCGTGTCATTCATCAAACCGGCTATTCTTTCGCGTTGGCAAGAAGTTTACACCTTATGAGATGCTCACCGGCAACAAGCCCAATGTCTCCTACTACCGAGTATTTGGTTGTAAGTGTTTCTATAAGAACAAAGTGTTCGTTTGTCTAAATTTGAATCTAAAGCTTTAGAGGGTGTTTTTGTTGGGTACGGTGCCGAATCTCACACCTATAGAGTCTATGACAAAACCGTTGGGAAAGTCATAGAATCTTGTGATGTGAGGTTCGATGAGAATGACGGCTCCCAAGTGGCGCAATTTCATGTTTGTGATGTAGATAATGAAGAGCCTCAAGATGCTATAAGAAGAATGGGCATTGGTTTCCATCGTCCCGTTGAGATTCATTACGAGTCTCCTCAAGCAAGTCCAAGCTCCATTCAAGTGGAGGCCTCTTCATCACAAGTTGAAACGGCGCCTATCATGGAAGCAAATGATGCACCACCCCAAGAACAAGTTCAAGACCCTCCTCATGTTGACCAAGTTGCTATGCAAGAACCAAGTTCTCCTATTGTTGATGCTAGCCAAGGTCATGACCAAGATCAACCCTCTCCTTCCATTGTTGAAGATGTGCTTCAAGATGATCAAGGTCAACATTCCGGTCAAGACGGGGACTCAAATGATCAAGATGATCAAGAGATACCTCCAAGATGCAATAGAGATATCGAAGCCCGTCGTAAAGCAAGATTGAAAAGACTTTGAATAAAGAGTCACCATCTAGAAACATCCTTGGTGACCACAAGAAGGGTGTTACCACAAGAAGGCAATTGGCAAGCTTTAGTGAACATCAAGCTCATATTTCCATGGTGGAACCAAAGAAAGTGTTTGAAGCTCTTGAAGATCCGGATTGGTTAGAAGCTATGCATGATGAACTCAATAACTTCAAGCGCAACAAAGTGTGGAATCTAGTTGAGAAGCCAAAAGATTGCCGCAATGTTATAGGCACAAAGTGGATATTCAAGAACAAGCAAGATGAGCATGGAATGGTTGTGAGGAACAAGGCAAGATTGGTTGCACAAGGATACTCTCAAGTTGAAGGCATTGATTTTGGAGAGACTTATGCACCCGTGGCTCGCCTTGAGTCCATCCGTATCCTTCTTGCATATGCATCACATCATAACTTTAAATTGCAACAAATGGATGTGAAAAGTGCCTTTCTTAATGGTCCTTTAAAGGAGTTGGTATATGTTAAGCAACCACCGGGTTTCGAGGACCCTAAATTCCCTAACCATGTCTACAAGCTTGATAAGGCGCTCTATGGTCTCAAACAAGCACCTCGTGCTTGGTATGAGCACCTAAGAGAGCTATTGCTAGACCGTGGATTTGAATTGGGGCAAATCGATCCCACCTCTTTACCAAGAGGGTTAAAGGGGAGCTTTTCATATGCCAACTTTATGTTGATGATATTATATTTGGCTCATCTAACAAAGCTTTCAATGATGAATTTTCAAAGCTTATGACCGATAGGTTCGAGATGTCTATGATGGGCGAATTGAAGTTCTTTCTCGGTTTTGAGATCAAGCAATTGAATGAAGGGACTTTCATCTCTCAAACCAAATATACCCAAGACATGCTCAAGAGGTTCAATATGCACAATGCTAAGGGAAGCGGTTTCCCATGGACACCAAATGCCATCTTGAACTTAACCCGACGGTATCGATGTTGATCAAAAACTTTATCGCTCTATGATTGGTTCTTTGCTTTATCTTTGTGCATCTAGACCCGATATTGTGTTGAGTGTAGGGGTGTGTGCAAGGTATCAAGCCGCTCCTAAAGAAAGCCACATGGTGGCGGTCAATAGAATCCTTCGATATTTGGTTTATACCCCAAGGTTTGGTTTGTGGTACCCAAAGGGCACTAATTTCTCTCTTGCCGGGTACACGGATTCGGATTGGGCCGGTTGCAAGGATGATAGGAAATCAACTTCCGGGGCATGCCAATTTCTTGGTAGGTCCTTGGTGAGTTGGTCTTCTAAGAAGCAAAATTGCATATCTCTATCCTCCGCCGAAGCCGAGTATGTGGCGGCCGCTAGTGCATGCACTCAATTGTTATGGATGAGGCAAACTTTAAAGGAATACGGTGTCAATTGTGACAAAGTGCCTCTTTTGTGTGACAATGAAAGTGCTATCAAGATTGGCCACAATCCGGTGCAACACTCAAGAACGAAGCATATTGAGATTCGTCATCATTTTATTCGGGATCATATTGCCGTGGTGATATTGAGCTTGGCTATATTCCAACCAAAGACAACTTGCGATATTTTCACGAAGCCTCTTGATGAAGCAAGATTCATTTTTGAGGCATGAGCTAAATATCGTGGATTCGAGGAGCTTGACTTGACCATCTTGCATACACACCTATATTTTGACTATTATTTGGTTTAGGTGTAGGCATGGATATAGGGGGAGTGCGGCCCTAATACATTGGACCATCCCTCCCCCCATTATGCCGACATTAAGAAATCATTTGCCTCTCTATATTCGTGCTATGAATTGTGAGCTTAAATGATGAGTAGTGGTAGTGAACCCAAGATACATCTTCGCGGTGTCACGCCACATACACTCTTACATGGTGGCCTAGGCCACCGCCCTCCTCCATATGAGGAGTTGATCTTATTTGGGTGTTTTAGACCTTTCGCTTTGGGAGAGTGCTCAAATTTGGCCTTTCGTGTCGATTCTTGCATTTTTGGGCAAACTCTCTCTCTCCGGTTTCGAGTTCTATCCTAAGCCACAACCTTATCCTAAGCCACACTCCTTCTCAAATACCTTTTATTTCATGCTCTCGGCGAAGTTGACGGTCGGAACCGGTGACAAATTCTTTTTACGGCTTCATTTGGGCCATAAAAAGTTTTTGCCCCCTGGCACCGGTACTACCGGCCTTGAAGCGGTACTACCGCTGGCTCGGGTGCCTCAGCCCCTTGCCAGCGCGTGGGACCCTTCCCGGGCCGCGCAGGAATCGGGGGCGGTACTACCGCTGGATCGAGCGGTAGTACCGCTCGTGCGGATTTTTCTGGATAAGGGTCGGGCGGATGGGTGAAAGTCAAACCTATCACTTTCCCCATCCGCCCCTCTCTTCCTCTCGTGATCCGCCGCCGCCGGCCATCCTCTCCACCGGGACCGAGCTTCCCCGGCCGTGGTTCTTGCAACCCGGCCCCGGGACCTCTCGGGCATCTCTCCCTCCCTCGATCCTTTGCCATGAGCACCGGTAAGCTCTCTCCTCTCTCTCATCTAGTTGATGGATGGAGATGACTAGATTGCTTCCCTCTTGGTGTTCTTGACAAATTGGTGCGGTAGAGATGCAATCTAGGATGCCTAGAACCCTGTGTACAATCTTGTGAAGAATCTTTGGCTAGTTTTGTAGTTCTCCATCTAGATTTGTTGGATATGATTATGGATGTTTTCATGTTCCTCTTGAATGTATCACCATCTTGTGTCAAATCCAACCTTCCTAGATGTTGTACTCCCACCTAGCATTTGTTTCCTCCAAGTTGTGTTCACTCGTGTTCTTGGTTTCCTATTCATGAAATATTTGTGTATTACTCATCTCCATGCTTTCCTACCCGTGCTATTCACAGGTGGTTCGAGTGGTTCTAAGTCTCGGGGAAAGAAACCAAGGGTTGACGAGATGGAAGAGGAGTATGATCCCACGATGGAAGAGGAGTATGATCCCCCGGTCACCAAGAGCAAGAAGGCTGCTCCGAAGAAGAAAGTTGCAGGCAACAAGAGCAAGAACTTGACAGCTAGTGAATGTCTGACAAAGATTACACTTCCTTGAGGAAAAGAGATCCATATGCAGTTGATCGAGTGAATTTGACACCTCAGTTTCGGGGCAACAATCCTTTCTTCTATACCCGCTTTCAAGAGGAGTGCTACAATGAGATACTTTATCGAAAGCCCAATGACAATGTGCTAGAGCAGAGGTACATTGATATCCCTCACATGGAAAGAAAGCCAGAATACTTTGGAGAAGCCTTGTCTATGTGCCATGAGTTTGGGATTGTTCCTTTCATCACCCTCCAACAGAATTATGATGAAGCTCTTGTTTGCCAATTCCTTGCCACAGTCTATTTTGGCACCGAGGAGCCACGGTACATCACTTGGATGTCTAAAGACAGGAAGCTCACCGCACTTTGGAGTGATATTGGCTCTATGCTTGGGTATGAAGATTTTGGTCCTCATTGGACCGATGCCCTCGAAGACAAGTACTTCCGGGTTCATGTTAATCCAAGGCCCTTGCCCAAGGATGACCTTGCTCCCCTCTACTCTTGGAAGAGGTACACCGTTGGCAACTCGGAGGGTCTTTACCCTCCGTATGAGATCATGCATCGCATTTACCGGGCAACCATCAACCCCAAGGTTGGAAATTTGGATCAAATTCACAGCTACCTAGTTACCTTGATGGTCATGACTCATCAATTGAGAAACAAAGGGAAGAAACTGGATGTTATGGATTATCTTTGGAATGAGATTTGGAACGTCACCATATACAAGAAGAATGCTTGCTTCGGCCCCTCATCATGAAGATTATCCTTTGGAAGTGGGCCAAGAGCATCCCGCTGTGGGACTTAGTGACCCCAACACTTGGATCATCCACAAGCCCAAGCAACTCCGTGTCAAAGATCATAGCGAGAAGGCAAGGGTACCAAAACTGCTAGAGGCAAGGACAAGGGAGTTGTAGGTGATGAAGGCCCCTCTCGGGCTGCCAAGGAGAGTGGTTTCACTTGGATGGCTCGTCAAATGAAGAAAGTTTTTGTGTGACCAAGGCTCTTGAGAAGCGCTCTTGGGAACGTGAAGAGAAAGAGAAGCTTGCTCGTCAACTCGACATTCAACGTCGCCGTGAACTAGGTGAACAAGTAGCTTCCGGCTCGGAGAAGAACATTCCAACTTATGAAGAGTGGCAAGCGAAGAACTCCCAAGGAGAAATCTTCACTTGGTCGGACTATGAAGATGTTGAAGAAGAAGTGTCCTCTCGTCGTCGCCCTCGCCCCTCAAGCAACGAGTGAACCCGGGACGTTAGCATCGGTTTCTCTCCTTTTTGGTGTCTTGATGCCAAAGGGGGAGAAACATCTATTAGGCCTTCGAAGGGTTTTGCATGGGAAGTTACAAGCTTTGCGCTTCTTGGTTGTTTTTATGAGCTTGTGAACTTGGTTTGTCGTTTTTATGTTGTGAACCTCGTTTGTTATGCATGGTGTAAGACATGTTGAACTTTAAACTTTTATTCCCATGCTTATGTTGTGTTATGCTCTATATTTTATCTTGCACGGTTTGTAAAATCTAGGGGGAGTGTTGATCCTATTTGTTGTGCATTTGAGCATTCAAAAGCTATCCTTGAATATGCACACATATAGGGGGAGCTCCGTCTAAATTTTACAAATTGTTTGTGGCAAATCGTTGTATTGTCATCATCCACCAAAAAGGGGGAGATTGAAAGAGCATAATTTGCTCTTACTCATATTTTGGTGATGTTGACAATACAACATGTGCCCCTAACTTTGTCTAAGTGTGATCAGGTTTATGCAAACATCTCCGTTGATCTCGCATCGAGAAAAGGAAGAAAAGGAGTTGTTTTGCCTTCGGGCGGTAGTACCGCTGGGTCCTTTTTACCAAAAGGCAGGCGGCAGTACCGCTCGAGATTCCGCCCAAAGGGGTTCGGGCGCCCATGTGCGGCACTACCAGCGGTACTACGGGCGGTAGTACCGCCGGCTCAGGATGGTCAGCGCTGGAGGTTGACCAGCACGGCGGCAGTACTGCTCGCGGTACCGCCGGATGGAGTTTCGGAAGACCATGTGCGGCACTACCGGCGCTACGGGCGGTAGTACCGCTCATGAAGTTTCAAGGCGCAGTCAGCGCAGGGTTTGACCGCGGCGCAGAAGGCGCCAGCGGTAGTACCGCCCGGCGCAGCGGTACTACCGCTGGTTCGGGAAAAAGGCCCCAACGGCCAGATTTTTGGAGGGCTATTTAATGCCCTCCACCTACCTCCTGCTTGGCAGCTCGCCCAAAAAGAAGAACACCATTATTGCAAGCTCAAGAATCACTAGATCTCCCAATCCCTCCACCCAAACTCGTTGATCTTTGGAGGATTGAAGGAGAAGGCCCGGATCTACATCTTCACCAAGCCGTTTTACATTTCCCCTCATTTACTTGAGGGCCCCTTTGCTAGGGTTTCCATTGGGAAAACCTAGCTTCTTGTTGATCTCACTTGTTATCTTTGTGACAGATTTGTAGCTGTTCGGAGCCCCCAATCCTCTTGTGGGTTGTGCCCGATCGTTGTTGTAAGGTCTCCAGATTCCGCCTTGAAGGATTCCGATAGTGGAAGGTGAACCAAACCTTTGTGGTGCGGTTCATCGGAGAAGAAGGTGACGCCTTTGTGGCGGTTGAGTTTTGACCTTCGTGGTAGCTCACACCTCTCCAACGAGACGTACTCCCCTAAAAAGGAGGAACTCGGGATTACATCCTTGTCTCCGCGTGCTTTCACTTCGGTTACTTCTATCCTAGTTTATAGTCTTTACTTTGTGTATCTTGTTTAGTTGCTAGCTTGTCATATAGGTAAATTCACCTTAGTTGCATAGAGAATTTACCTTTTGTGTCAAGCCTAATTTGAAAACGTACTAAAATTGGAGTAGCATCTATTCACCCCCCCCCCCCCCCCCCTCTAGGTGTCATACGATCCTTTCAATTGGTATCAGAGACTCGGCTCTCTTGTTGGGCTTATGTAACATCCCAAAATTATAATAAGAATTATTATTCCAAAAATGTGGGCCGACAAAAACTTTTGTTATATTATGTGTGTTGATTGTTCGTTGTTACTTGTGTTGATTGTTGCTCCAAATAAAAACTTGGAAAAACAAAATTAAAATTTTAAAAACAACAAAAACAATGTGACAAGTGTCACCCAATTTCTCCAAGTGAGAAATTAATTTTCTTTCACCCAAACTTCAGTGGAGTGATAATATGATCACTCTCAATTGCTTCCTACAACTTTTCCCTCTCAAATAAATAGTTTCAAAAACCTAAAATTAAATTCAAAATTTTTCTTTATCTTCTTTAAATCACAAAATGTGCTATGAACAAATACAAAATAAATATCACCACAGCACCACAAATGCTTGATAATTAGTTAGTGAACCAAATATGAAAAGAATTTTCAAAAATTCAAATTTGAATTTGGTTCAGGCGTTTTGTCGAACACCTGGTGAGCACTGATGAACTTTGCTCAAATCCGAATTCAATCCGCTCGATTTCGAGCGAATTTCGGCGAATCACTCACTCCCTCACGTCGCACTCATCTCTCTCACCTCGCTGCCTCGCCGGAGAGCGTTGGAAACGTGCGCTTTGGCCAATTTGGACCGTAGCCATTGGAGCAGCTCGCCGCCGTACCGCACCTACGGGAGCTAGACGAAGGAGGACGCGCCGCTGACCCTGAGCCGTGCCTTCCCTCCCTTCTGCCTCTCCGCTCTCTCTTGGTCAAGGGGAGACCGCCCCAGAGGCGCTGCACGCCGTACTCGTGCGGTCGAACACGAGCGCGCCGCGTCCATGGCCGCGCGTGGCCATCGACGGCGAACGCGGCCACCACTGCACCCCTCGCCAGCACACCACCACCCAGCCACTCACCTGCCTCCCCGTGCCCCCGTAGACACGCCTATGTCACCCCTGGTGGCCCACGGCGATGCCAGCACTCCGTCAAGTCCACGGTGTGCGCCATGGACGCCGTCGTCCCGAGCTGGCCACAGCTCACTCCGCTGCACCTCTCTCCCTCTAACCCTAACTGCCACCTCCCCACGCCGTTGCTACACCGCACCGCCACCAATGGCGTGCTCTCCCACCCCCCAGACCCCTCCTGCACCCTTTCCACGACACGCCGGAGTTCGGCAATATAAACCCCCACCGCATCCCACCGCTCTTCACCCCAATGCACTCCTCTAACACTCACCCCACACCCTCTCGTGCACCGCCAGGAGGGCGGACACGCCGCTGCAGCCTTTGCTGCTCTGGTCAAGCACGACCAGGTGCTGCCGGAGGAGAAGGTGGACGTCGACCACGGCCGTGCCGTGCCTCACTTTCCTTTCTCTCCTCTCTGGCTTGCACACTCTCTGCCTCCACCACCGCACTCACACGCCTCCGTTTGCCCTCTGTTTCGTGCACAGGAACGCCGCAGAGAGCTCGCCGGAGTCGGGATCCGTCCGTGGAAGCAGCGGAGCTCGCCACCGACGCTCGAGTCCTCCCCATCAAGC
Organism: Poa pratensis; assembly: GCA_947311845.1. Classification (NCBI taxonomy): domain Eukaryota; kingdom Viridiplantae; phylum Streptophyta; class Magnoliopsida; order Poales; family Poaceae; genus Poa; species Poa pratensis. The sequence continues at coordinate 71,568,459 of CAMZMU010000042.1, forward strand.
TCAACTCATCTCCAGAGCCTCCCCAAGTTCTCCGCCGTCGAACGCCATCTTCCCCGCCGTCGCTAACCACCTCAGGTGCCTCTCCGACCAACCTCGCCGTCGCTGGCACGGCGGCGCCGCCCAAATTTGGTCGTCGCCGTTCGTGGCCATCCTCAGCCGTTAGATCTTAGATCAACGGTTGCGTACCGCTTCGCTTAGCTGAGCCGCTATCAAGTGGGACCCACTATCAGCATTTTAAACTTTATCCAGCGCGCGAGATGTCTCCGTTGAGTCACTGACGAGTGGACCCCACCCGTTAGGATCTTCAACATTATCCAAACCAGAGTAGTTTTCTAAATTGATTTTTCCTGGAATTTCAGTACTGGACTGAACTTTGAAATTCGATAACTCGAGATTTATAAGTCCAAATAATTCAAACCAAAATTCTCTGGTTAGCTTATGAATTGTTTAACCAACCCAAGTGGTTTAATCTCATTTAGATAAATAATAAATGTGTATTATTAAAAATTCCACAGAAGGTTTAAAACCTAAACTTGTTTGTTTCTGATGATATATTAACCCAAATAATTCCAATCCAATTTTTTTAGCTTGGTACTGTGATCTCTTAGCTTCCCTAATTTTGGAAGAATTAATTATGCAATGTTAATTGTTTGGCATTATATTAAAATTAGCAAACCCTTCTGTACTAAAATAATTATAGATGTTTAATGCTTAACCCAAATGAGATAGGACCAATTTTGTTAGATCACATTTAATCAATGTTAGTTACCCCTAAAAGGATTTAATTTTATGATCTATAGAACTTTGGCAGTAACTAAAACTTAATTATTAAGCTTCTGGATTAAAACATTTGTGTAGGGAGTTTGGTAACTCCAATTAATCCAAATCAAATTGGGTTGTCTTCTACACATCAGTAGATTTCTGTAGAAATTTAGTTTATATTTTTGTGACCAACAGAACTTGAGATATGCAATTAAACATGATCAACTAGTTTCTGCTTTATTTAAGACATAAATAAATAGTGGTCAAATAAATTAAATTGAAACCAAATTGTGTTGCTTGGTGTGTGCAGTGGCTATTTATAGCATTCAAGATTGTAATGTTGTGATGTTTGACTGAGTAGTATAGTGATTGTTTGTATCTGTTTGTTTGACAAGTAGAAGATAACGTTGCCGGGATTTTCGAGGAGGGAGAATTTGTTGAACCAGAAGAACAAGACCAGGGTCACTTTGTTGAGCAAGGCAAGCTACTCTCTAAGCTTGCACCCATATATATATATATACATCTACTTTGGTAACATGAATTACTCTTAAGGCAATGATTTTTAAAAACCTTTTCAAAAAGCATATGAAAAATATTTTGCCACCGATGTAGAAATATAAGGTAGTGTATATCAAACTATAGGATGGGAAGAAAAATATTGTTTATTCAAAACTCCTTTGAAAATACTTGGATGGAAGTGGAATGCCGAAATGTCAGTGTGGAAGTGAAGAAATGGAGTATGGAGATGTTTATGAAAAATGCACATTGTGTCCTAGTACTATGACGACCAATCTTACCCTGTGCGACCACATTTACCCACATATGGGAAAGGGCGTAGTCATATAATTTGCTCATATTAGTATGGGATGCCTCATCGACGGAGATGACTCTGTTATGCATGAGGGGATGGTTTGGTGACCTACCCCTGACCTGGGTCCTCGCTCAAACTCTATGAGAAAGATAAGGAGGAGGATTGAAGACTTCACCATGGGGTCGCCGGGGAAAACTATGAGTCCTCACACTTAGATTCCGACGGGCTGGGTTAAGTGTGGATGGAAAGTGTCATAAGGGCAGGGTCCTATACTAGCATGAGCAAAGGACAGGCTATGGTCGTGACTCAACTTCGCATACACCTTGTATGGCGGGACGTGGCTGACACGATGAGTTGCCGGATGGATGTGGGAAAAGCGTGCTACCTCTGCAGAGTGTAAAAACTATTCGAATAGCCGAGTCCTCGGATATGGACAGTTGGGAGGCTGTCCTAAGACTATGTGCAAGTTTTTGAAAAGAAATTTTAAACTTTAAAAAGAAGATGAAGTGGTGAATGTTGTACACAACCATACCAACGGATCGGTATGAGGTTGTTGGAGACAAATGGACCATGACGGGCTATGGTCGGAAAAAGGAGGAGTTTTAGAGAAATAAATAAGATGGTGATTCATTGGAGGATAGTTACAAAATTCTTCTTTCCTCTTTTTCAATAAAGATATAGAGATGTCTTAATATATAAAAGTTTGAAAATAAACATAAAACTAGTGCATGTTCATTCGGGGGTAGTTTGCGAGTACAATCAAATGTACTCATATTGGTTTCGTCCCTGGCTATTGTCTTAGCCAGATTTCGAGGAGCACTACGCCGAAGAGGAGTACGGCGACTTCTATGCGAACTAGGGATCTCCATAAGTCAGTGCCTGTCGGGTTATCGTAGGATGTGCTTATCTACCACGTAGTAGCTTCCGCTGAATAATGTGATTTAGCCCATGAAGGCACCTATGTAAGACTTGGTCTAGATGACCATGTGTGTAAGACTTTTATTCGGTATTGTATGGATGTAAACTTTGGTATTCAGTTCGGATTATGTGCAACGACAGACTGATCATGGGATCGTTGTGTTAAGCATAATCGGGTATTTCGGACAGCTAGTCCGGGGTCTTTTAAACATAAGGTCAGTTGCGGCTTATTTTCTTTCTGAAACATAAGCCGCAACTGACCTTATGTCAGTGTCTTTTACAGGAATTTCATCTGTTGGCATTCTGATCAATCTTAAGTTTGGAAATACATGTTTTCCTTTGGGTGACTCTTTTATTTTGTAAATTCCGTTCTCTCTTATAATATGCATTATTCACATTTGTAGACCGGACAAGGTGATTTCTTGGATCCGTTGTTTCAATTAATTCCAGATTAAGTTTTCTGAAAAAACAAAAAAAGATTTATTGGAAATTATATGTAATTGGTACAATTTGGGCTGATAATGCTGAATGCAGTTTCACGAAGGTGACCAATCGCCGATGAGGGGAACTTGAAGATTTCAGAGAAATTTCTGTAGGTCTTTACGAGGGCGCCGGTGTGGGGGTTCTAGAGGCGGATGATGCGGTCCTTGACGCAACTCAGGCAATACTTTTGGTCATGGTTGAAGCGCACGGCCAGCACCGCCCCCTCGGGTCCCGACAACGTTTGTGACTTCGACTGCGAAAGCTGCTCCGCCGCGTCGCAGTCGCCGACGACATCTCCTTTCTCCTCCTACTGGCGTACGACGTCGGCGTTGGACTGCGGTGGCTGGGTCAAGTAACGGAAATTCGATGGAAGGCTCCATATCAAATGGGCTGACCCATGGCCCATGCCAACCAAGCACGATTGTCCGCATTCGAGTTCGGGAGAGGAGTTTAGCCTCACGAGTGCATGTATTTCGAATTGTTATAACAATTTGTATTGAAAATAGCAAAATGCCCGTGTGTGTTGCAACGGGTATAAAATAAATTAACTAATGTTTGAAATAATTTTGATTTTGGTTCTATCATCATTTTAGAAGTATGGTTGCTTTATTGAAAATATTTCAGTTCTCTTAGATGTCCCATTGTACAACAATCCTCACGATAGTAAAAGAAAAATTTGTAAAAATGTGCGTTGCACGTTCATGCCAACTAGTAAGACAAACTATTGAACAATGTTGCCTAATGCCCTGTTTGTTTGGGCTTCTTTTTCAGCTTTTGGGTCCAAAAGCGGAAGGCCAAACAAACACCTCAAAATAGAAAAGCGCTCGGCAAAAGCGGAGGCGCAAAATGAACTGCGCGAGCCTACGAGCGCGGAAGCAGCCCGCGAGGTGCTTTTGCCTGCTTCCCGAGCTTCTCGAAATACGGTGGACGAAAGTACCCTCATGATTTCGGAAGAATTATGAAAAAACTGCCCACCAGACACAAAGCCCCCATCTCGACAGGCCGACACCCTCGTCTCCTCAACCTCTTCTCCTCCTCCTGTCCTTTCCATGGACGGCTAGGGTTAGGGTTCACCGCCGCCAGCGCCACCGTTCGCCGTCTTGGCTCTCCTCCCCCGCTCCGTCCAGCTGCCTAGCCCTGCTTCGACCGCGTCCCCGTCGGCTGCCGGAGACCGAGCCGTCGGCGCCCATCTCGCGCCGTCCCTGAATCGCCTGGCTGCCGCCGGCCGCCGGCGACTCGAGCTGTTCGAGGCGCCGCCGGCTCGTCGTTCTCTTCCGCCGTCACAGCTCGTGTCGTCCTCCGCACCTCCCCTGACCGGCGCCGACGGTCGCCAACGGCAGCACTGCACCAACCGTGGCCAGTTGTCAGGACCCTAGGTGCTTGTAGCCACAACCGCAGCAGCCGCAGAAGATACTTTGAGTGGAATGAGCCAAGAAGGACGGCCAGGATGACACTTCACTTTCATCCAACGGTTCCTGTCAAGTGTGTCCAGTTTACCTTTTTTACCCATAGCTTTAAAAGTTGTAACCTGGTAGTATCAGGGCCATGTTTGTAATTGTTTGAGCCTGCCTTTCAATATAAAGGGCAGGTGGGGTGGATGGGTGGATCAAGCAATCCAAAAACCTAATTTAGTTATCTGTTATTTCCAATTTATCCAATTTATTTCCTTAGCAGTAATTTCTGAGCACCCGAGCTCCAATCTTCTTCCTTTGCTGATCGATGAAGCTGTCGGTGACCATCGGGATATGATACGGTGGTATCAGAGCCAGCGGTCGCGCTGCGATTCCCACCCTCCCTTCCCTCTTCTTGATCCGAGTCTTCTGGTTCCTGAGTCACCGCTCTCGGTGGTAAAATCCCAGCCTTCTCTTCTCCGACGATGGCACCACGCCGTTCACGTTCGGCTTCATGCGAACGAGCTGCTGTTCAAGAACTCCAGGACGACGCTGAGGTGCTGGCGCAAGCACACGCTGCGTACGTCGAAGCTGCCGCAGAGGAAGATGCGGCGCGACGGGAGCAGCAGATCCGCCGCGACCAGGAGGTCATCGCCATCGGCCAGCGCCTGGAACGCCACGAGGCTACCTCAACGGCGGCACTCACATCTCTGCAAGGTGAAGTTGCTAAACTCACCACGCTCATGTCGTCCATGGCCATGCTGTTTGCACCACCATCAAGCGCAGGTCCGACCTTGGCGGCTGAGCCGTCCACGGCAGCACAAAGGCAGCATTTTTCCACTCCCCCGCCACTCCAAAACCACCCCCTTTCGCCCATTACCGAGCTCCCCACGCCAGCCACCAACCACCACCCTCCTTTCCCTCCTCATTTCGGCAACCTCACTCCCGACCAGCTTCCACATCCGCCATCGCCACCACCTGTTCGACACAATGCCCAAACCGACAAAGCTTCAACTTCAGTCACCACCACCTCTGACAATCATCAACCACAACAATCCTACACCCAATACACCACTCCCTACACCCAACCTAGCTACTATCAACCACAACAACCTCCACCATCATATTACAACCCATACCAATACCCACCACCTCCTTTTTACCCACCCATGTCGTACTACAACCCTTACTACAATCCCACTCTTTTACCACCACAATACCCTTACCAGAACCAACCAATCATCCAGCATACCACACCAACACCCCAAGATCATTCCCAACACCGTCACAACCAACCACCAAAACCACCAACGCCACCTCCTATACAAGAAACCCAGCCACCTGCACCTCAACACCACATGTCTGAACCTCAGATCCGCACCCCACATGTCGAACTGCCTCTATTTCTGGGAACTGCTCCTCGCGCTTGGCGTTTAGAATGCGAAGACATCTTTGCATTAGTGGGGATTCCTGAAGAGCAACGTGTGCGTTGGGGACTGGCACACATCCGAGGACAAGCCAAGACATGGCTTAGCAGTGCAGGCATGGATTTGCAAACCATCAGTTGGCCGAATCTCTGTCAAATCCTAATTGAGAGGTTCCCTGACAACCAAGCTGTCGATCCAATGGATCAACTCCAGCATCTGAAGTAGATCACTACGGTGGATGCTTATATTAATGCTTATGAAAACTGGATGCAGCTCATGAAACGAGATTGTTCATATTTGCCACAGGAATTTTTCGTGGATAGGTTTGTCAGTGGACTGAAAGAGAACATCAAACACACAGTTCTCGGACAGAAGCCAACAACTTTGATATCTGCTTACTGGTATGCACGTTTGTATGAAAAGGCTTATCTGTCCAACATCAGAAGACCACAAGCAGCACCTCCAGCTTTCATTCCCCCTAATCGCAATGCTCCAGTAAGAGAGAACAGGAACATAAATGTGGTGGAACGACCAAGAGAACCAAAGAAGTGTGGTACTGCCCTGAAAATTGGGTGATGGGACATCGATGTCAAGGCCTGCAACGAGCCTTGAATGTCATGGCAATGCAGGGCAATGAGGAGGAACCAGATGAACCACAAGATCACTTGGAGCAGCAACCTCAAATGCCACTGGAAATCCCTATCGTCCAAGAGGAGGAACAGCAACCTCCTGCAATGGTAAATTCTATGAACATTTCGGCAGCAGCATATACGGGTACTCCGAGTGACTCAACCCTCTCACTATTGCTTCAACTCAAAAACACAAGAGCAGTGGCTTTAGCAGATACTGGAAGTACAAACACATTCATGGACTACAAGTTCGCCGTGAAGCATAACATTCCTTTGACAACAGTAACCCCAAAATCTGTCACTGTAGCTGGTGGAGGTACCCTGATATCTGACTCGGTAGCTATCAACTGCCCATTTACAATTCATGGAGTTAAATTCAAAGCCAACTTCAGAATCTTGCAGTTACAAGGAGCTGACACTATTCTGTGAGTTGATTGGTTCAAACAGCATAACCCAGTCACCTTTGATTTCTTAGCAAGGACGGTCACTCTTACAACTCCTGACCGGACACACACCTTTGCTGATCATCTGGTACCAGCTACAAACTTACTGATCACTTATGAAGAGTGTGAGAAGCTATTGCAGCAAAATGCTACAGGTTATGTACTATTCCACATACCTGAAGAAGGTGATCCACTGCCAGATTTGGACGATGCCCCAGTGCATCCTGCCTTGGTCGACTTACTGCAACAATTCCCTGACATATTTGCACAACCGGAAGGACTTCCCCCTCAGAGAGCAGTCGACCATACAATTCCTCTTCTACCAGGATCAAAGCCACCAAATATCCGACCCTACCGCATGTCTCACAGCCAGAAAACAACAATTGAGGAAATCATCAAGCAAATGTTACAGAATGATGAGATCCAAGCAAGCAGCAGCCCTTTCTCTTCACCAGTAATCTTGGTTAAAAAGATGGACAAATCCTGGCGTTTGTGTGTGGACTATAGGGGACTCAATGATCTTACTGTCAAAAACAAATTTCCCATTCCGGTTATAGAAGACCTCCTTGATGAGCTATTTGGTGCAACTATATTCACCAAACTTGACCTGAGATCAGGCTACCATCAGATACGAATGAAAACGGAGGATATTCCCAAAACTGCTTTCTCCACTCACTTCGGCCATTTCGAATACAAAGTCATGCCCTTTGGTTTGAGCAATGCACCAGCGATATTACAAAATCTGATGAACACCATCTTCGTTGAGCATTTGAGGAAGTTCGTTTTGGTATTCTTCGATGACATACTGATTTACAGCCCTACTATCCAAGCACATGAACATCACCTCAAAATTGTACTAGACTTGCTCAGAAAACACAACCTGAAAGCTAAAGGCAGCAAATGTAGCTTTGGCCAGAAACAAGTTGAATACTTGGGTCATATCATTTCAGCAGAGGGTGTGGCTACTGACCCAGCAAAAATAGCTGCAATGCAGAAATGGAAAGTACCAGATACACTCACCAAGCTGCGAAGAATCCTTGGGATGTCGGGATATTACAGGAAGTTCATTAAGGGATATGCTCAAATTTGCCAACCCCTTTATCACATTCTCAAGAAGGATAATTTCCATTGGGGTGAAGAACAACAGAGAGCGTTTGACAACTTGAAACAAGTAATGACGACTCCACCACTTCTTCGACTCCCAGATTTCTCCCAACCATTTATGCTCGAAATAGATGCCTGCCAAACTGGACTTGGAGCAGTCCTTATGCAAGAAGGAAGACCATTGGCTTATTTCAGTCAGAGCTTAGGTCCCAAAGCATCTGCTGAGTCAATATATGAGAAAGAAGCCTTAGCAATTCTGCAGTCACTAAAGAAGTGGCGCCACTATTTCCTCGGCAACAAAGTTATCATCAAAACAGACAAGCAAAGTCTGAAGTACTTGGGAAGTCAGCGTTTACTAGAAGGCATTCAACACAAGCTTATGTTAAAGCTGTTGGAATTCAATTACACCATTGAATACAAAAAAGGAGCAGAAAACATAGCAGCGGATGCTCTTTCCAGACAGTTTCAAGAAGAACCACAAGATACACATGTGCAGAAACTGTCTGACACTGTTCATTGTCATGCAGTGTCGGTGGCCATACTAGCTTGGCTAGAGCAGGTTACTGCAGCTTATGAAGATGACACCGTCTGTCAAGACCTCATTCAGAAACTGGCACTTCACCCTGACAGTGTACCAAATATAAAACTGCAATCAGGATTACTCCGCTACAAGGACAAGATTTATATTGGCACCACAACTGATCTGAGGACCAGACTGTTTCATACCTTTCACTCTTCCTCGTTTGGAGGCCATTCGGGTCTGAGCGTTACATTGCTCAAGATAAAGAAGGTGTTCTATTGGCCCAGTATGAAATCATTCATCACAACAGCCGTAGCAGAGTGCCCAACATGTCAGATATCTAAATCAGAGAAGGTACCATATCCTGGTTTATTGAGTCCCTTGCCGATTCCAAAGCAAAAATGGGCAGACATTAGTTTGGATTTCATTGAAGGCCTCCCAAAATCAAAAGGCAAGGATTCATTCTCGTGGTAGTGGACAGATTAACAAAATATGCTCATTTCATTCCTCTATCACATCCATACACAGTCCACAAAGTTGCAGATAGTTTGATGGAAAACATTGTGAAGCTCCATGGACCTCCGGCCAGCATTGTGAGCGATCGTGATAGAATTTTCACCAGCAATCTGTGGAAAGAACTATTCGGAGCAATGGACATTACCCTCAACTACAGCTCAGCACACCATCCAGAATCTGACGGCCAAACTGAGCGAGTAAACCAGTGTTTGGAGCAGTACCTGAGATGCATGACCTTTCAGGAACCTAAAAAGTGGATAAATTGGCTAGCTGCTGCTGAGTGGTGGTATAATTGCTCACATCACACTGCAATTAACATGTCCCCGTTCGAGTCATTGTATGAGTACCCACCTCCTCTATTACATCATCTGGCTGTACCTTGCAACATTTCTGATGACACTGCAGCAACCATGCTAGAGAAGGAAAACATGCTCCAGAAACTACAACAAAACCTTCTGAAGGCACAGAACAGAATGAAGAAGTACGCAGATGCAAATAGAACCGAAAGAACATTCGAGGTTGGTGATTTTGTCTACCTGAAGATGCAACCTTACCGAGAAACTGCTTTAGGTCTGCGCAATTCACTGAAATTAACTTCCAAGTGGTATGGACCATTCCGAGTTCAACAAAAAATTGGTTTTGTCGCCTACAAGTTGCACTTCCCGCCAGAGGCTCAACTCCATGATGTTTTCCATGTGAACCAACTAAAGAAGCATCTGGGAAAGAAAGCTACACCTCACCCCAAACTCCCTCTTGTTACTGATGATGGAACAATCAAAGTGGCACCACTGTCTGTCCTCCAACGGCGTCAGATACCACGCAGACAAGGTACGTATGACATTTTTGTACCGCAGTGGTTAATTCATTGGGAGAACATGACTCCAGAAGATGCTACATGGGAGGATGCCGCATTCATACAGGCTACCTTTCCTCACTTCAAGCCCTGAGGTCTTGTCTCAAGGGGGGATCTGTCAGGACCTAGGTGCTTGTAGCCACAACCGCAGCAGCCGCAGAAGATCCTTTGAGTGGAATGAGCCAAGAAGGACGGCCAGGATGACACTTCACTTTCATCCAACGGTTCCTGTCAAGTGTGTCCAGTTTACCTTTTTTACCCATAGCTTTAAAAGTTGTAACCTGGTAGTATCAGGGACATGTTTGTAATTGCTTGAGCCTGCCTTTCAATATAAAGGGCAGGTGGGGTGGATGGGTGGACAAGCAATCCAAAAACCTAATTTAGTTATCTGTTATTTCCAATTTATCCAATTTATTTCCTTAGCAGTAATTTCTGAGCACCCGAGCTCCAATCTTCTTCCTTTGCTGATCAATGAAGCTGTCGGTGACCATCGGGTCCTGACACCAGTTCGAGCTCGAAGGTGCTAGCTAGCTAGGTACTACGTTCACACGCTTGATTGCTTCGGCAGAGCTAGCTAGCTGCTGTGTGTTGAATTTGTGTGTACACTGGGCAGAGCTAGTACTAGATTGGATCAGATTGTTTGGTGTTAAATTTGTGTCAAAACAATAATTTGAGCAAAAGAAAATCGCTCAGCTAGTTCACCAATATTTAATCAAAACAGTTTTACAATATTAGTTTACCAATATTTAATTAAAATTACTTTACATGGTAACTATGAATCTTTTGGATATATGTGATGATTTATGGTCTTTCGGATATATATGATGCTCTATGTTTGGATAAATAAGCGTTTTAATTATTAGATAAAAATAGATAAACTGAGATAATTTAGCTCTTAAACATCCTAATTATGAATAAAATTAGTCATAAACAACTATTTCGATTCAAATCAGCACTTATATAACATGTTCGACACTCAGGGGTATTTCAGACATTTCAACCATAAAACCAACACCAACAGCTACCAACAGCACTTTTACCAAACATCAAATCTCTACTTCCAGCAGCTGCTTTTTCACAGTCCACCAGCTACAACTGCTTCAAAAAAGCTGCAGCCCAAACAAATAGACCCTAAATACATAAGAAAAAATCATGTCTAACCTAATTTTATTGCTTATACTCAACAACTTGTTTGTATGAATTTCAGGTATTTAAGGAGAATGTAGATTTTTATGGGAAATATCGAGAGTTGGCTGAACAAGCAAAACATGTCCTGAAGAAGTGCAAAGGACTTCCCCTTGCAATAGTCGCCATTGGTGGCTTCTTGGCGAACCAACCAAAAACCCTTGTGGAGTGGAGGAAATTGAATGAGCATATAAGTGCTGAATTGAAGATGAATCCAGAGCTTAAGCCCATAATGACGGTGCTTATCAAAAGCTACGATGGTTTACCCTATCACCTCAAGTGTTGTTTCTTGTATTTGTCTATCTTTCCTGAAGACTACATTGTTAGCTGGCGACGTTTGGTGCGCCGGTGGACTGCAGAGGGTTACTCAAAAGGCCTGCGTGACAAGTCTGCGGACGATATAGCTGACAGCTACTTCATAGATCTCATAATGAGGAGCATGATCCTGCCATATAAGCAATCGGTGAGTAGCAGAAAGAAAATTGACTCCTGCCAAGTCCATGATCTAATGCGTGAAATCAGCATCTCAATGGCAACGGAAGAAAACCTTGTCTTCAGGCTAGAGGATGGCCACAAATTAAACAGCCAGGGGACCGTGTGCCACCTTGCTATAAAGAGCAGTTCAGTGAGAGATAAGGACGAATTTGAGAGCACGGTTGATGTGTCCCGTGTACGATCATTACAGTTTTTGGAAAGTGGAAACCGTTTTTCCTGTCTGACAAGATGAAGTTTCTGCGAGTGCTAGACTTGGAAGACACCTCAGGTCTGGTTGATCATCACCTTAGGCACATTGGAGAGCATGTTCACCTTAAGTACCTTTCTCTTAGAGGTTGTTATCATATATATCATCTACCAGATTCCTTGGGGAACCTAAGGCAACTAGAAACCCTAGATATCAGAGATACCTCTATCAAGATACTGTCAAGAAGTATCATCAAGCTCCGGAAACTTCAATATCTTCATGCTGGCACTAAAGAGGCTAATTCACCTCCAGAGTCAGCTTCTGCAATGTGTCAACATGTACTGCATCTTTGTGCTGCATGTTGTGTACCTCGGGTTGTGGTTGTCGATGGTATGAACCGGCGTGATATATGCACTTATGCATGCATGTCGCATGGCGTTCCCTAGTTTCAAGATGGGTATGGCAGTAGATTCAGGTGGTGGTGTTATGGTGCCAAAGAGATTAGGGTACTGCAAGCCCTACATACACTACGGGATGTGCACCTGGTGGGGAGAGATGCCGCTGTAGAGATAACATGTCTCACCGGGCTTCGGAAGTTAGGAGTGGTTGGCATCAACAAGAAGAATGGTCCAGGGTTTTGCTCAGCCATTTCCAGTCTCAGCCGGCTTGAATCCTTATCAGTTCAATCAGCAGGAGAGCTGGGTTTATCTGGCTGTCTAGACAGACTGTCCTCACCTCCGGAAATGCTCCAGAGCCTCAAGCTGTGTGGCAATCTAGTCAAATTGCCGGAATGGGTCCAGAAGCTTAAGAATCTTGTGAAATTAAGATTATGGTGTGCCAAGATATCGGGACACGATTCTGTAATGCAAGTCCTAGGGAATCTACCAAGCCTGACAATCCTACGTCTACAGGAGAGTGCGTTCCAGGGCGAGCAACTCCATTTCCAGTGTGAGGCTTTCAAGAGCCTCTCGGTGCTCGAGCTCCACAGCTTACTGGACATCAAATCGGTGAAGTTTGAGCAGGGTACAATGCCCAAACTTGAGCAGTTGCAGGTCCAGGGTCGGTTTCGTGATCATGAACTTCGCTTTGGTGTGCTTGAATCTCTTCCAATCCTCAAGGAAGTCCAGCTGGGTGTCATCTTTGAACCTGCAGACTGGAGCAAGTTTATATCTTCTGATGAAGCGCAAATGGATGAAATTCTGGAGGAGGCAGAGCGCCAAGGAGGCAAATTCACGGAGCACTTCCGGATCCAGCTCTCTGGTAATCCAAACAAGCCTATTTTGAAGGTCGGCTGAGCTCGAAAACCTAATGCTCGATTACTGTTGTGAATTGGACTTCGTATGTTTGTGTGTTTGAAAGATTAAATGCTCAAAAATTTGTCCGGCGTGATATGGGTTCTTACTGCATTGCCGGACGGAGGTGTGATAGTTCATTGTTCAGTTGAGTAAATTGTAGTACTACAAATACTTGGTGGTGTGTGAGTGACACATTGTGTGGAGTGGTAGATGGTGAGCTCTGACTTGGATCTATCCAGCCATCATCGAACGTGTATGCTTTGATTCCTTTCCTTCGTAAGAATTTGTATGGAAAGGTGCCCGGTTCCAAAAAAAAAAGACATGACATATGTTCCGTTCAAACAAATTAATTACCACCTGCATTCTGAAATTGTTTTCATGCGAAGAGCAAGAGATCGGTTCGACAAAATGTATAGGGATGGCTAGGTCTACACCGATTTTACAGTGTGCGAGAAACAGCGGTTCAGGCTGTCTGCTGGGTCTGTAAAAGAAGAACATGCTAATTGCTACCACTGTTAGCAATGCTCAAGATCAGCAATATGCAACTCATCCAGTTCTTCCCACGGAGGCACTCAAGAAAACAAAAGCCTTGCAATCACCATCATGTAACTTCAAGTCCTGAATATATTCGATAACGCCACTGGCTTACAGCACCAACAGCATTGGTTGCAGCGTTACTTTTCTTCCTGTAATTTCGATACAAACTACTACTACTACATTCAGAGGTCTCTGAACGAGTGTAACACAACAAGATCAGCTAAGATCAATGCTATCTTACCTAACTGGCATGAAACGCAACACTATATACACTGAGCAACGACCAGGCGTCTAGCTGGCGATTCAAGAACCAACAAGACGGGAACGGAGCAAAAGAGTTAATCAGAAGATTGTGTCCACGGTCAGCTTCCTCTTGGGGGGCGACCTCTCGACTATCTGCTTCTGCATGTCCATGAAGCTTATCCCCTTGTGCGCAAACAGCCTTCTCAGGTTGATCACCGAGAGGTCGTTGTATTTCGCGACCGCAAGGTCGGCTTGTTCCAGCTCATACCTGCATGTCACCAGAAACAGTTACCACATGGGGAAGGATATTTGTGAGGAATGGAACAATAAGACTGCTCCAAGAAAAAATGTTTGAAGGACAACTACGTACGCAGGATGTGCACCAATCAGGGAAACTGCCATCATAGTGCAGTTGTGAGCAGCTGTAACGCCTCTGGGGTCATCCTCAAACACTATGCATTTCGAGGGCTTCCGATCCAACTGTCAGGAAGAGAAGATTTGCAGACATGTGAGCAAGTATATTCTTCACACAGTTCTGCGACAACAATCAAAAACTAGTAGCAGCAGAAGCATGCCTTCACAGCAGCTGAGAGAAACCTATGTGCTATTGACTCCATATCGTCCTCATCAGTCACAATGGCCTGTAGTTGACACGGTAAGGGAATATAATGAATGTGTGATATTCACCATATGCCTAAGCACCATGTTTTTTCAGATCAATAAACCTTGGGAAACTAAAAAGGGTGAAATCACAGAAGAACCTTGAAGTATTTTCTTAGCCCCATCCTATCCAAAGCTTCAACCATGCATCTCCTATCCAGAGATGATGCCACAGCGCATGGTATACCTGCTGTCCGAACTGCATCCAACCATTCTCTCAATCCTTCTACTGGTGTATCAAGCTGAATGACACGGATAACAGATATTCAGAGGTAATCATAGAGTAAATTAAACTGCACTCAATGAAAAGGAGAGGAAAATTACTTTGAAAAGGCTTTCATAGTACAGCTCTATAAGACGTGCCTTCAATCTTTCAATTTGATCATCCTCTTTTGCCCAATACAAAACCTGCGTAGACACAAGTGGAATTGATGCTTTACGTACCAGTGCAAAAGCGAAGGCATTGAGGCAATAGAAAAGGGGTTGCCAAAAGAACATGTGAACTTTTTTCGTTTTTCTTGCTAAAATAATTCAATATATACTTGAGAATTAGGATCGGAAGCTGATAATGCACACCTTTCTAAGGACATGGTCAGCAGCACCATGAAGAATAATCCTTTGGATGTGAGCAGCAGTAGGGATGTCCTTCCCTGCGCAAGATAAATTACTTCAACATGTGTTTATCAAGATAAGATAGCAATATGTTCTGTTTACAAAACAAATACCTTCCTCCGAAGCAAGCTGCCTCCAAGCATCCAACTTTAGTGAGTCCGTGTCAGCCTAGGAGACAAGAAAAGAGCATCAAATGTTGTCAATCAGTGAGGCAATGATAGCGCAGAGGCAACATATACATACAATAGGAGGATGCACCTGCAAATGAAACTACAAAAGAAATAATACAACTAAACCAGAAAAATGGTGACTTATGTACAAGGTAAGCTATACTTTGACTGGACTATTACTGAAATTAAAACTGTAGTCGAGCAAGTTTTCCAAAAAAAAAAGCCCTTTAAAACACGTAATGTCACTAAACAGTTGCACTATTATACACTAACACAAAACAACAACTCACTCCATACAAAAAACAGAACAACTCACAATAACATTGTCCCATGAGAAAATTAGCCCAAATGCTTCATCTGGCTTCATAGCATGCCTTATCCTTTGAAGAAAGCATTCTTGCAATTTTTCGTTCAAATAATCCTGAAATGTAGAAGAAAACTTATGCACAAAAGTAACATGACAAAAAAAACGATAGGTTGCTAATACCACCTAATCTGATATTGCATAATGCTAGCCAACCAATGACGATATATACTTACCACATCGATATTGAGTGGTCCGTCCATCCTAAATGTCTCAAAGCCTTCCCCATATTCAGCTCCAATTGTCTAACATAATAAATGCAAGTCATTTAAATCAGTAGTGGACAAAATTTGAAAGAAGATATGCTAATCCTGCAGAACTCATAATTTAGTAAACAAGTATTAAACAAGCTTGAGAAGGGTTCAGTTTTAAGTTATATAGCCTATTATGGCTCCAACAATGATGACGGTCCAAGCGAAGCAATTACCAAGGAAATTGGTGAAAACAAGGCTAGTGCCCAGCGATCTGCCCCATCGAACAACTAAAACCATCACTTAATTTAGGAAGCACCTCACTGACTGATCCAGCATCAACCTATATCAAAAGAACGTAGCTCGTGGTAGAAAGAACTCACTGGGTAAAGTCAGCAAATTATCATAGATCCACTCACTTGACCTACTTACATGAGACTCACTTAACTCACACACTGAAATGAAAGAAATGAACATCCGAGAAGTTAGATAATCCAACTTTAACCTACTAAAACTAAGGAGGGAAGCAAAAAGTAACCCCGGAATCAGATAGATACCAGTATTTCCTCCAAGGAAATATGTCTGCAATTTGTAACCTGGAGCATGACCAGGCAGCTAATCCAGAGCCCGCACGGAAACTAGACCTATTTACATGAAACTCCCTTAACTCACGCACTGAATTAAGAAAAATGAAGAAATCCGAGAAACTAGATAATCCAATTCTCGCCTACTACAACTAAGCCAAGGAAGCTTAAAGTAAACGCCGGAACCATATAGATCAGCAAGTCCTTGAAAGGCTAATCCGGAGCCACGCTGAGCTAATTCAACACAAATCGCATCTAATTGCACATTTGGACCTAACCAAACAAATACTAACCAAGAAAGCTGCCTTATTATCCAAAAAGATTTTTTTTACAGAAAACAAGAAACTCTCACCTCCTCGATGAAGACCTTGCCTGGGAGGGGCGGGAAGGCATCAAACCCTGAAGCCCTCCTCCGCATCCCCATCTTCCTTCCATTTCTTGCTCTCTGCGCGAAAAAGAAAAGAAACCCCAAAGGAAATCAGAAAAAAGATGCGAACAGATAGAAAAATCGAGTTAGAGGAGGCGGGAACCGCTTACGGCGAATCTGAGATTGGGGCACGGCGCGCGAGGGGACGAGGAGGACGAAGGAGCCGAGGAGAACGGCGAAGGTGAGGTCGCGGTGCGGAAGCTGCACGACTCCATGGAAATGGGAAGGTGGGAAAGAGGAGAGAGGGGGGGATGAAATGGGAGATTTTTTAAGGATTTTTTTCATCTCCTTTTTCCTTTTTTTCAGTAGTGTATATGACCTATTTTAGTTTCAATTTTTCTGGCTGGGAAACAGAAGAGGAAGAAGGGTTTTTTTTTCTGGGAAGAGGGAGAGGGATGTTTTGTTACTGCTACTTGTATTTGTGTAGCCACATCCGACCTATGAAACGTAAGTCGAGCATTTGATAGTTGGATCACCTACAAGTCTATAGCAACTACTCTCCGTTTCAATATATTTTCTCCATACCTTTTATTAGGTGTATAAGAACCGGTTGGCTCTGGGGGGTGCTCCCTCTGTTTAAAAAAAAATTGGAAGTCATACTTATGAGTTTCAAAAAATTCTGAAAAAAAACGGATGTAGCCAATGGTGTATCACACGAACGTGCACAATTTCGATTTGAGATACTTTATATTACGGCGGGCTACACAAAAATAATAAAATCTTATAAAACTTAGAGATTTAAAAATATGCATACTTAGATTCATACTTTTTTCATTTTTATATAGCTTAGAATACAAAGTATTTGAAGTTGATATTTTGCAAGTTCGCGAGATACATCATTGGTTGCGCCCGGATTTTTTTAGAATTTTTGGAAACTTAGAAATACGATTTTCGAATTTTTAAATAGAAGGGCGTTCGGGAGTCAAAAATCTCCACTTGTGTAAAACTATCTAAAGTCTAAAATACTAAATAGGTAACATTGGAACATATGTTTCACGCTGAATCTAATGATATTGATTTGTGTTGTAAATGCGAATATTTTTTAATAACTTGGTCAAAGATAGTCATGGTTGACATCTAAAACATCTAATACACCATATAAAAAAGATCAAAGAAAGTAATAAAACCTTTCTCATATAAAACCAACTTGATATAAAGAAACCTTTTTCATGTGGTTAGGACTTATGAGATTTTATACTCCTGGCCCACTAAAAATCAAACCGCGTGTTTGACATTTAGATGTTAGATTATTAGAGCGATGCATGCGGTGACGTCATGAGTCTTAATAATATCCAAGGACTTATAGGGGTATATTAGAACTTTGTCGCTACACTCTTATTTTGCGAAAAAAATCACATGCCATATATAAAGTAGTACTTCGGGGTATCGATGCCTTCTTCCTCCTGCATTCATCGGCGACACACCGTGAGCCAAGATCCACCTATGTACCTCCGGATCACCACCAGAGGAACGATATATAACATTGTTACAACGGCAGGGAAGTCATGCAAACCAGAAGACACTGATGGTCGCGATCTGCAAAAGCAGATCATTGCCCCGGAGAAGAAAACGCCAGAAAGGGCATAAACGGTGCCCTAGATCTGGTCAAGCAGAACTGGGGAACACGAACCTCAAACACTCCCAGACAAGGCGAGAACCATTGTTGATCGAAATTGGAGACGGATTACCATGATGCACAACCACGTCATCCGTTTCACGGGACACCACCAAGACAAATCTACAACACACATAGACAAAACGAGATCCACCACTCCAAGGGAGTAGTAACCAGATTATTCCCTACCATCAGTGAGACCATGGCCAATGACATGGACGAGGAGTTGGGGACACATTATTATTGTTGTGCACAACGTCGTCATCGCCACCATAGCCTAGTTGTCGCTTGACTAGACCTTACTTTAGGGATCTAACTACAACTCCTAACTTTAGGGATATAACTACAACTCTGAGCGTAGGTCTAGAATTCCCGTCCCCTCTCGTTGTTGGAGCGACAAGAAGAGGAGGTAGGGACTCATCGGTGGCCCGTAAGGGGAAAAGGAAACGATTGCAAGAGGTGGTGCCCAGAGTTTAGGAGGAGTGTAATCCAATTTTTGATAGACTCACTTTACTTGGTAGTAGGCGTTGTTTTATGGGTGTGTGCATGTCTAAAAGAATGTTTGCATATTTTATAGTATATTTCCCATTTATGTCTAATATTTACACTATGACATATAATAGTGAATATAACGAATAAGGCGAAGAGCTAAAATTCGATAGAAGATAACAACTGGGTAATCCATGTTACCTAGTGTCCCATTTTAAGATGCTTTATTTCGCAGGGACATTTAAGACAATTTCTTGCTTAATTGTACGTGTCTACTAGACATGTTTTGTAATAATATTTGTATGTGTGTGTACCTTCGTCTGATGTATTTTTTCGTGTAAAGTTGGATCGTAAACCTCACGTACTTACAAGTGTTGATTAGATTGCAATCTTGCTCGCTTTTATAAGAAAAAACATATAGACTACGTACTCATTCAAAAGGGTGCTTTGGTTTGACCAAGGATAAACGAGCCAAACCATTCACTCAAATGTCACAACTCTCAACTAAGCTTCTAGCGCGTTTTTCATTTATTTTGCAAGGAGTGGTGCATCAAATCTAACAATTTAATGTCAAACAATTAGCTAATGCACCTTAGTAGTAAGTACAAAACAATCACATCTGCGAACATCAACATCGCAAATGCTCTTAATGTATCGGTGGTCTCACATTCTTCACAAGCACACATCAACAAACCAAATTAAAAGGTGGATATAGAATATGCCACATCCTACAATTTTAATTCGGTATTTCTCATCAATTAAAAGAATACTTCCTATGATTTTAAAAATGGAAATTTTAAATATATACACCACCTTCTAACATTACTTCGATGAATAATTTCTCTTTCAGTACATTCAAAACCTAACAGACTATGTACTGTGAATGTTTACTCATGTGTGTATGACTGTATCCACTCTAGATATCGTTGCTATTTTTTTAATAATACATATTTTTAATTAAAATCGATAAATAATACGCGTTTTGAAACTTTTTGAAAAATAATACGGCCTAATTTACGCCGTGGACGACAGACACCTGTCGTCTGCGCCGTGGACGACCAGGCCCTATCGTCTGCGGCGCAGACGAGCAGCCCGTGGCCCAGCCTGCCCACGCGCCATTAGCCTTTCTCACATAATACCGCACTTCACATTTCTCAAATGTTTCACCTAACATGAATCGTTCACCTTTCTCACATACTTTCTTTGCTAAATACAGATACAGAATTTTCCGGGGTATCCAGCCATCCAACTCAATGCGACACAAATCACTCGGAGCCTGGAGGCATATATCATGTGGCTTTTCGGGAAGGTTATGTATTCACCAAGAATCATGTCACCACTATCAGCGCGAGGTACATCTCTATTGCACTTGAGATCGCGCCTGCTACAGAGACAGGACACATCACACAGAGGAGTTGGGGCTCCGCTGTATTAGATGCTACTTACCGAGGTATGTGCAACGGGTGCCATCTTATGGCGCAATCGTTAGCTCTGCTTGGATGCCCTATATTGTTGCAGCTCTGGTCGTGGGAGAGGTTCCCTATCGGACGACCGGACGCACTAGCTGAGCAAGCTTACCCGGTGAACGCTATGTTCGACGCTGACTACATAGACATGCCTACTTTCGGTACACAGTGGACGCGTCGCAGGGTATGTGTACTATAATAATTTAACGTATTGCGTATTTCTTTCATTATACATTGGATGTCACTAACTATTGTTTTCTGCAGAGATGCTTTGCTCAAGATAACATTCGAAATTGCTACGAGGCTTTCAACGAGCAGTTCGACGTGTTGAGCGCGGGTGCGATTATCTAGCAGCAGTACACAGACGCTGCTAGGGAGGCTAAATACCTGAGTGGTATCTCCCAGCTCTGCACTAGAGATCACGCGTACTGGATGACAAAATCGAAGATCATCTTCGATGTATTCGTAGAGGAGATGACCCAGCAGCGGGTTATGAGGCAATTCGGTCATCGACAGCTACCACTTCCTCCGCCAACGGAGAATCCCGTCCCACCCATCATCCACGGGTATGTATTTTTATGCATTCCAAAATTCTTCACATCTTAGCACTAATTAATTGGTGAGCACACCACAAATGTAGGTTATCAAGGAAGGGAACCAACAGGACCGCGCTACAGTGGCTTCAAAGGCGTCAGCCGTACGTCGCAGAGTGGGACGCTGCGACGACACGAGACTGGCAGGAGGATCTCGCGTTCGATCTTGCACAGTTCCGGTCCTATTTACAGGTTTACATGACCTCGACACGACTGCGCATCATGCATCACGAGCACAACGAGGAGACACCGGCCCCCTCTACGTGGGATATGTATCCAAGTCAGTCTACTTCAGGCTCCAGACAGTACGCGGTAAGTCCATTTTCCCTATCGAATGCATCTATTTCTACCAAAATCGCCTCCGTTTAATTAAAACTTCCCGTACGAATTGCAGGCCCAGTTGACACACGAGCTACAGATGGATGTAGCTGATTATTGTCGTTCGCTTTCGATCGGACCACTACTTGAGCGCCAGCCGCATTACTCTTGGGTGGTGTTGCGCTTAGAGGACAGGCTCCGAGGTATCTACGAGGTGATCACGTGCACACGTACTTCCGACGTTGATCCGCGCCATGCAGCACCGCGGCCACCTCGTCCTTCCCCAACGCAGCCTCAGCCCCAACCGACTCCCCAGCAGCAGCCGCGACACCGACAGCAGCCGCGACCTCGTCTACCTACGCAGCCTACGCCCAGACCACCCCCTCCTGACCAGGCTGGAGGTTCGCCGTGGCAGCAGCAACAGAGCCCAACGTCGGGCTTCATTCTTCGTCCGCCACCCCAGCCATAGGGTATGTATTTTGTTATCTCTTGTTTTCGATATTAATCGGGATACATGTTATTTACTAAGTATTTATGTTCCCTCTGTCAGGATATCTGCCTTCTATGTCCGGACAACAGTCGTCGGGATCCCCGTGGGGGAGTGAACAGGATGCGTCGGGATCCCCTTGCTCTTGGACGACGCAGCTCCCTTGCCCTTCGCCGATGCAGCTCTCTTGCTCGTTTCACTCGGCATGAAGATATCGTCTTCATCCTCGCTCTCCTCGACCCAGAAGTAAGGATGGCTTTCAGCCCACCTCAACATTGCTTCAGTCCTATATGTTGGCTGCTTCTTCTTCCACCTAGCATGCAACCTGAGAAGTTCTTCCCGTATTTCTTTCCAAGTCCTTGATGACCACCCATGCCTATATAGCATCGCTGAAAGCTGACCGAGATGAGGTGGATAGCTAACAAGTTCTTCCCATGATACTAACTTATTGTCTACCTTGAAGTCAGCCTCACACCACAAAAGGCGCTCGGACATTGAAGGATGGAAACTACGATCTAAAGGAAAGCCCGACATGTTTGAGTGAATTGACTCGAATGCTTACCCACCTCAGTGAGAAGGGGTTCTTATAGGCCGAGAAGAGAAGAATTGGCGGGAGAAACAGGCGGGAAATAGGATGGCAGGAAAAAAGGGCGGGAACTAATTTGGTGGGAGATAGGATGGCGGGAACGAATTTGGCGGGAGAAAAGGCGGGAATGAATTTGGCGGGAGAAACGATGGCAGGAGAAAAAAGGGTGAAAAAAAACCGGGAGCGACGGTGGCGGCAAAAGAAATGGCGGAAATGAGGGTGGCAAAGTACATGCAGTTGTCGTCGTGCATGCAGACGACCAGATCCTGTCGTCCACGGCACGGACGAGCGGGTCCTGTCGTCCACGGCAAAGACGAGCAGGACCTGTCGTCGACGGCGCAGACGATCAGGTCCTGTCTCGCGTGCAGCCGACGCCCGACCAGCTGGTCGTCCACGGCGCAGACAACAGGCGTCTATCGTCCGCGGCGTAAATTAGGCCGTATTATTTTTAAAAAAGTTTCAAAACGCGTATTATTTATCGATTTTAATTGAAAAATGTATTATTTTTTTAAAAATAGCAGATATCGTTATAGATCTTCGTGGTACAAAAGTTTTTAAGTACTCCCTCCATCCCAAAATAAGTGTCTCAAGTTTGTCCAAAAGTGGATGTATCTAGACATAAAACATGTCTAGATACATCCACTTTTGGACAAACTTGAGACACTTATTTTGGGATGGAGGGAGTATAACTTTTCCTATGTCCAAAACGATGGATTTTATAATATAAAGACTTTTGCGGTTTAAAAGCATTTTGTGGAATTCCTTGCATAGAATTCGACAGGTGCATGTGCATACGTGATACCTGGCTGGAGAGACCGACACCCCGTTACATTTTTTTTTTTTTTTTTTTGAGTTTAATCTAACCTGTTCATCTTGGAGATGTGATTTGTGATTTTTGCATATGCACTTAGCTGGGTCGGAAGGCCAATTTACCACATTGTCACTGGGCCGGACAATGGGCCAATATCTGCTAGTCATAGTCCAAGAAGCATCACCAAATCTGACGTGACTCCATTCGTAGCCCGTCTCCAGTCCCACTGCCGACTCCGGCGACCACCATGGCCACTCGCCGGAGCCCAGCCACCAGCACCCACCACCGCCTCCTCCTACTCTTCATCTCCTTCCTGCGAGTAAATGACAGAAAACTACGATATTTGGGGCTCAGTTGTCACTTAACTACGACAATTGGAGTATTTTTTTTTTTTTTTTGCGAAACACAGTACAACGCAAGCGCTCATATACACGCGCACACACTCACCCCTATGAACGCACGCACGCACACCCTACCCCTATGAGCACCTCCGAGAGACTGAGTCGGCGGGTCGAGTCTTGAGATTGACGAAGTCACCACGGGCGCCTCGCTGTCGACAGGAACGTCGCCTCCCACTGAAGAATATTCCGCCTTAAATGAGAAACACCAGCGTCAAACCTGGGGTTTGAACTCTGGTGGGCTAGGGGTACAACCACCCAACTAACCATCTTGCCCAAGGCAAGTTCTCACTACGACAATTGGAGTAAATGACACATGACTACCATCTCAGGGGCATGGTTGTGACATAAAGCACTGATCACTCATTTTAGCAGTTATAACAGGATTTCTGACTGTCCGGACCCACTTGTCGGGTACACGTGGCAATAGAAAAAAAGAAAAACGAAAAGAAAATAGAGGAAGTCAACGCTAACTCCTCCCCGTGCGGCCGTGCCTCTGGGTCGCGCTTGACCTCCCGCCGCCGTCTCCCTCGCCCCCATTTGCGCCGCCCACCTGCGCCGCCGCCGTCTCCCTCGCCCCCATTTGCGCCGCCCACCTGCGCCGCCTCCGCCTCGCCGGCTGCGCCGTCGCAGACACTACCCCTTCCTCCTCGCTGCTCTGCCGCGGCGCTCGCGGCCAACACCCAAACGCACCGAGCGACAACAAGTCTAGATTCCATGGCTGCGGCTGCTCCCACCCCTGCTCCGGCTGCCATGACCCTGCCTCTGCCCATGGCGCAGAAGGTGGCGTCCCCCAAGGCCGGTGCCGACAGGAAGGTGGTGCCGGTGATGGTGGTGCCCGACGAGGCCGTCCAGGTGCAGGAGATGATGCACGTCTTGGCTGTGGACGACAGCGTCGTCGACCGGGCCGTCATCACCAAGATCCTCCGCAGCTCCAAATACAGAGGTAAATTCCGAAATCAATTTGCAACGATTCAAATCGAGCCTTCTCCTGTCCAATTCTTGATCAATTTGGTCACCGATTTGGTTTTTTTGGATGCGAGTTGCTAACCTGCCTGTGTTCAACTGTGCAGTGACCACCGTGCTAGCCGGCGGGATGCAGTGCGCTCGCGGCTCTCGGCTGCAGTGCACTCGCGGCGTGCATCGTGGCGCTGGCCGCGCTCCTGGCCGTGGCGCGCACGTGCCCGCTGTGGTGGTGCGATCGCCCAGTGTTCTGCCGTCGGCGGCGCGGTCGGAGCACGCTGCGCCACACTGGAGCTGATGTACGTGTCGGCGACGGCCACCCGGCGGAGCACGGCGACGACGAGCCGACACGAGCAGCACCCTCGCTGCTGCCGAATGCCTCAACGACAAGGCTGCCGCCCCGCGCGCCTCCTCGGCCTGGCCGCCGCCGCGCTCCTCTCCAGCGAGTTCACCGCCCCCACACCAGCGTGCCGCTGTCCTGCGCCTCCGTGGTGCCGCTGGTTCCCCGGCTCGTCGCCGCCGCGCTGCGCCACGCTCGTCGACGCCGCGCGCGCCGCGGGGGCCGCGTCCCCCTCCGCTCGCCGAGGCCGCCGCCCACTTCCAGTCTGGGCAGCAGGAGGTCGCGGCTGACGGCACTCGGCCCTGCCACCGAGAGCACGAGCTAGCTAGCACGAGCTGGAGCATGCGCGGTCGGATGAGGCAGGGTTGACCAATTTTGCGCGAAGAGATGCTGTGTGACTTCCTCCTCTTTTTTTTAATCTGTTTTTTCTTTGCCACGTGTACCTGACAGGCGGGCCCGAACAGTCAGATTTCCTGTTAAGATGACTAAAACGAGTGATCAGTGTTATTTGTCACGACCATGCCCCTGAGATGGTAGTCATGTGTCATTTACTCCAATTGTCGTAGTTAAGTGACAATTGAGCCTCAAATGTCGTAGTTTTCTGTCATTTTCTCCCTTCCTGCTAATCTGCTCGTACCTCCTCCCCTTCGCCTCCGCCTACCGCCCTGGCGACATCGTCCCCATGCTCCGCTCCGGCCAGTACCACGGTGTAATCAGATCGAACCATGCCCTTTTCTCACAGCTAGCTGCTCTGGAACGAGCTCCTTCGTTTCATCTCGTCCTGATCCGTGCGTATTTTATTGCAGTCGAGGTCGGTGTGGTTCGACGTCATCGGCCGCCACTGCCCGGCCTTCACGGTCAACCGGGAGGTGAGGGTTTCTTGAAATAGTGCTCGATCTCTGGGGATTTTCTTGTGGAGAGTGTTCGTTATTCGGTTCTCTCGTTCGTGCAGGTGCTGATGCCGATCCCCAAGCCCACGGGGTTCACTGGCGCGGATCCGTACAAGATGTAAGATTTCCTACCTTTTTCTTAGATCTCCCAGCTTAAGCATGTCTTTGGGAATTATCTTACACTGCTACCCTAGGATATTTGAGTAAATTGATCGAGTTAATGGGCTGTTGGATAAACTGGATGGTACATTTTGCAGAAGAGCACTATGTATGAATGGTGACTGCTCTGTGCTGTCTACTGTAATTCATGAATAGGCTTCATAATGCAGTTGGCTGCAGATAATTCATACAACCATGCAATTCAGGATTAGACCTCTGATTGTTGTTATATTAAATTCACACGATCATTTCATGAATGATCTAAGTTTGCAAATGTTAATTGGTGATAACTACTTCGACTACTCCTGAATTGTTGAGAGTAAATGAAGCACAAAAAACATACGCCTGAATTTTACACATTCTGCAATTCAGAAGGTTTCATGGTATGCAAAATGTATGCTATACCACTGTACTTGTTTGGTTAAAACATATCAACATTAGTTACAGTAGTGATGAAATAAAGGAAATTGGCAGGGTTGCTGGCATGTATTCCTTATTAAAATTTGTAAATAATATGGCATATAGTTGAGTTCTGGTAAATGGTATGTTTCAAAAGCGGTGTCTTTATTACCTGATCCTTTCTATGCAGCACATTTCAGATTGGACATGAGAAGTTCCATGTCCCTTGGCTGTATGTTATAAATCGCAAAAGCTCTGAAGTTCCACTGATAGATTTCCATTTGGTGAGTGAGTCCATTGTTAAACTCTCATTATATGCAATTTGAGTGGAATTATTTCATTCTGCTTATAAGCGTCTACCTTTGATTATACAGAAGTACACTGGAAACGATTTACTTGGTGTTACAGCTAAAGTAGTGGACATGCCTCACCATTGTACGTAATGTTATCACCTTTCCTCACAAACATCTTTCTGTATGCTATTTAAAACAGTTCATATTCCCAGCATTTTAATAATGTTAATATGTATCGGAAAAAATTTCACGCGAACGTGTGGGGCCGCAATACCGGCTCTGGACCATTCGATTTGCACAGCGCAAGCGTGTGGTAATTGTGATGGGCGTCCAGGCGTTGAAATCACCTGGATGTGTACGCCGCTATGGGGGTAGCGTTGTAGCATGTTGCCCATAGCATTTTCCATTATGTATCCATGGGCGGATCCAGGAACTGGGATACCAGGGTTCAGCTCTGGGCCTAGGATGAAAAGCCGAAGGGAATTCCTTCGATAATCTAGTAAAAAGCAAGAAGTCTAGGCCCCTCAGTCCAGGATTGGTTGACCCTGCCTGGGGTAATAGAGTGCTAGTATCATTATCTACGTGCAAGTTTGATTGTTCAACCCAAGTTTTTAATGTTAAAAGGCAGACACTAGTAGGGAAAACGCTACCTGTGGCACACGGATTTGGCCTATCTGTGGCGCATGGACGTGCGCCACTATCTTCACGCCACCGGTAAGTGCTACCTGTGGCGCACAAGTTGGGCGCCACAGGTATCTCAGTTACCAGTGGCGCGCACGGTCACTGGTAAGTTGACTACCAGTGGCGCGCTTCCTAATATGTGCGCCACTGGTATTAATTTGTGAGTTTAAAAAAAAGTGATACCAGTGGCGCACTGGCTAAATATGTGCGCCACTAGTATCAATTTATGAATTAAAAAAATAAAATCCAGAAATGATTTATTCCAAAAAAAAATGATCTGTTGCAAAGTTTTACAGCACGATATTCACAAATAAACAGAATTACAGTCCGACAACATTACAAAGTTTCACATCACATATTCACAAGTCCGGTGTCGTTGTTGTCGTCGTCGGCGCTAGAGCTGTGTGTTGATGTCACCGTCATCGCAGCAGCCCGTGTCAATGTCGTTATTGCCGCCGCATCTCCGGCCATGTCGACGTCATTGCCGCCGCAGCCGCAGACGCAACAGCCCTTTGTAGATGTCGTCGTCGCCGCCGCAGCCCCGTGTCAATGTCCTTGTCATTGGTCAATGTTGTCGCCGCCATGTCAAAGAAAACAAGACATCATTAATTTGAGCATGTTCATGAAAATGAGCCTCGTATACAGAATTCATACTTAACATTTATAATAGGCACCTACACATGCAAAAAGAGCTATGTTCATGCAAAAAGAGCTACGAACTGCTAAGCAATGCCAACAATATTACAGTAGTCTGCTGTAGTGTTATTTGAACATGATTAATCAAGGAAACTGACACTCAGATTGCATTAGGAATCAGATTACATTAGGACACTTAGACTACAAACTCAGATTACATCCGGGAAACAACAACTAGAGTAGATCAAGCACATGACCATTTACAGCCATGGGAACATAAGCTAGTAGACACATATATTGGAAGAAATCAAATACCAGTAGCAGATGGAAGTAATAAATCACCTTTTAAGCAAGCAGATCAAGCTCAAGAGTCAAGACCATTTACAGCCATGGAAACATGCAAATCTTTTCCAATCAAATACCAATACAGAAAATTGCTCAATTGATCAATAAACTAATTAGCAGCTCTATTGTACTAGCTTGTTCAGATTCAGAGGGAAATCAAGTTTAGACTCAATCTAGCAGTAATTTACAAATGAACAGATTCACCATATAAGCTAATTGTATCTAACTTAATGTGAGGCAAAATAAGTTAGATGAATTAGAATTATATATTATCACTTCCTATATGCCGCTGCAACAGAAAATAGAAACATGCAAAAAGATACAATATTTACTGCACTCGGAAATAGGTCTGCAGCATATATTCAGTATGAGATACTACATGGATATCATTGTGGATCGTCAACGTTGCTTGCAAGATCCAGATCATCAACGTTGAACAAAAAACCAAGACGTACATTGTGGGGAACCATTCTTCACGGCAAGTACATTGTGGAAACTAAACAGAGTAGCTAGGACTGGTTAATTAAAATTAGGCTCTCCACAAATCTCCCAAGTGAGATGGTTAATTAAAATTAGTAGTACTATCATCGTTGCTGTTTAATTGTTCAGGCCATTAGCTAGCTGTTAGTACGCACGACGACCAGCAGCATATGGTGGTTATAAAGCAGCAGCAGATTTGCTGGTCCAGGACGAACTGAAGGTTCTCTGGATTAATTTCGAGGAGGTGCTTAACTAATTTAGACACGATTTGGAGGGAGGGGGTTATACCTGAACTGAACTGGGGCTCTGCAGGGGCGCAGATCCTCGCCAAGCTGCTCGCTGGACCCTTTGTCGTTGTGCGTCGTCCTTGGCCCCGGTGCAGCAAGGGGGTCGGGGATAAGCGGCAGCGCCGGCGCCTGCGAGCGCCCCCCTCGCCGGTGGTCGCCATCTCCGGCGCTGCCGAGGTCAAGGTCGTCCAGGAGGCGGAAGGCGACCTCAGATCTGGCGCGGCGGTGGTGCGCGCCAAGCATGGCCGCCACCATCGCCGGGGAGGACTGCTCGGGCGAGGGGAGCATGGCTGCAGCGTCGCCCCGGTAGCTGCGGCAGGAGAGAGGCGGGCGGTCGGAGCTAGGTAGAGAGGATGGGAGAGAGAAGGGAACGGGGAGGCGGCGGGTGGGGGCGAGCGAGGGAGAGAGAAGTGAGGGATCGAGGAGAGGATAAGGAGAGAGAAGATGCGTGGTGGGCGTGTTTTTTTCGGCACACGTAAGGCAAACTATCTGTGGCGCACCTAATATGTGCGCCACAGATACTCTTTCTTTTTTTTATCCGTGGCGCACGATACAGCGTGCGCCACAGGTACTCTCTCTCCTCTAGATTACCGCGCGTGCGCCACAGATAATCTCTCTCCTACCGCAGGGGCTGGGGCATCGGCCAATTTACCTGTGGCGCACCAAATTCTGTGTGCGCCACAGGTAATTTTTTACCTGTGGCGCACATGTGTGCCACAGGTAATTTCTGCCGGGCGGCCAGGGTAGGAGAGAGACCTGTGGCGCACGTATTGTTCTGTGCGCCACAGATAAGATTTCACCTATAAGCCTTTTCCTACTAGTGAGAGCATCCGTATTGTCGTGTTTCTGCTTTAAAAAAGCTAAAAGTTTCATATGCTAGCAGTAATTCTTTGGTGAGATTATTATATTCTTTGTTTGTCTTCCTCATCCATACTTCTTTCATGTAAATCGTATCAGCATATTGCGCAGTGAGAATGTAATAGGATCAGCCTGCCACAACAATATTTGACCCTTTTACGAAGGCACCTTTGCACTGTACTATAGACTATTGATGTTTCTAGGATAGAGGAATTTACAATAAAGTAAGTTCTTGTGTCTACCATGTAGTAAACTGTACATTCACAATGTGTTTCTTTCTTTAATTTTCTGAATTGGGTAGCCTAGTTGCTAACTGAGCCGTGTTTTATTGGGCAGTTTTGGAGCTTCATCCTGACATAAAGAAGCATTTCTGGGATCCGCAGAATTGGCCAAAATATGTCCTTGTTAGTTATACATGGTAAGAACTTGCCTGGCCTAATTTCCAGTGTTAAAATTTCATGTCCAAAAACTGGTGTGAGATAACTTTAAAGCGTGACATTAGCACAAAATAATTCTTGTGAACAGGGAGGAGCAATCAGATATAGATGTTGCTGGAGGATTCTATGTGTTATTTGGATCTGGTAAGTTAATTGGCGAGACCAAAAACATATATGTTTTGTCATGCCATCTTTCATTTTATTACCATTGGAGTTTCCATTGTGCCTGAACATATCCTTTCTGATACCATTTATCCTCATAGAGCAGAATGTGATGTTTTCCATATTCCAGTTCTTTTCACATTCATGCGCTAATTTATTTTATTTTATTTTGCACTGTGCTATGCAGGTCTCGTTCTTTCCGTCGTCCTTGCTATCTACGTCTTGCAATCATCCCAAGAAAAGTTGGCAAGGTATGGTTATTCACCTTTTTGTTTAGTTTCAGGGTATAGGCTGATAATATCTGAAGTGTTTTTCCGCTAAAATGGAAGTAAACAACATAAGAAACTGAAACAATGACATTCTACAGTGTAATTGATGGTTGACACCTCACTACAGTTAACTGAGCTGTGTTTTATTGGGCAGTTCTGCATCCAGCATGCTTTCCTCATCTGGACACGAGCATCACTCTTAGTTTGCTAGCTTGTTTAGCTTTGTGTGTGCCCACTGATATCTCCCACCGGGGTCACAACATATTAGAAAATGGCCCATCATTCAAATGGGAGCGAAAATGTGTTATTGACACTGTACCGTTCTGCTTTTGCAGGTTTGTGCGAGAAGCAGTTTCTGATAGCAGTCTACCCGAAGGAGGTGTTGCAAAGGTGGAGTGATATTTTCCACAAGGGGCTGTTGGCTTGTCAACTAATCTGTCCACTGATGGAAACACCGACAGCGTGCTGCCATATTTCTTGGGCGTGCAGTTTGCACCATATTTCCTGGGCGCGCATCTGAAGAATCAGAGGATTAGTTGTATGCATGATTGAACAAAATTAACTGTTATAACATGGCAACTTGAAGGAGTGATGAATTGTAGATTTTTTCCTTGGCATGACTGAAGGCAGGTGCTAGCTTCATTACAGTGATTTGAATGTTGGAAGGATTTGGTATGACCTTATGTTCTACATTTTGTAGATTGTGTAGTAAAAAACAGCTGTCATTTTATTTTCATCTGACCAAAGACAAATGTCTAGTGTCGGTACCAGTGTAATCAGCTCATCTGAAAACATGTTTTTGTTATTGCATGGTAAACTGAAAGAATTCATGGAGCAAGTCTTACTCGACCATATGAGTTGCTAAAAACTTCATTAAGAGAATTCCATCGAATCGTGAGAAATTGTGAAAGTAAACGGTTTTCACGCATCAGAAGGTTTACCAGCAGGCTGGTCTGTAAAGGTAGGAAGGCTCACCTCCACTTTAGCTTTATCATAGGCACGGCTATTACCGTAAAAAGGAAGGGTCATTTTTTTCTACAACTGAAATATACAACACTTGCATCACTGGTTTCAAGGTAAATCTGAACTCAAACCTATAAATACTTTAAATCCGTAGCAACTCCGTTCTCAGGATCTTTGATACAAAAAGAATCTATCTGTGGATTAATGTCCCAACATGAAGTTACAGTGAGAAGATGTGGCACATTTCCAGATACAAATCATACAATATCTGCTGTCTAGTTTCATGGTAGATCTAAATCTTGGAAGGTAAAATCCTCCAAAGAACCAGATCCTTTTACTGCTAGTAGATTAAATGTAAAATGTAACTGAAATGCCCATTACTTCGTTACTATGGGTTGGCTTCCAACCCTACTATCTGCCTACTAAACTGAGTCCTGTATAATGCCATCCATCGCCTAAAAGAAGAAATTCTCACGCCCTCGAGTACTTTGAGCTCCACATCGGCACCTTCAAAGGCTCATCATCATCGCCTCCGTTTTCAACTTTGCTAAGAGAGTCTGAGATCAAAGGTGCCGAGTCGCCTTCTTTTGCCTACGACGTAGAGACCAGATGGGGAATCATAAACAAGAAATAAAATTGATGAAGCTAAAGAATCAATTGATCTAATACAATAGGTACATGTTATAAATGATTATTACAAAATCAAATACTAAAGTATTTACATGCAATGAGACTCAAACAGGAAAGTACCTGCTGTGGGGAGACTTCAGCATTTTTTGGCTCTACTGAGCAAAAGTATGAATATAGTACCATCCCAACTACAGCAATTAGGATGCCAAGTATATTTCTCCAGCTAAACGGATCATGAAGCAAAACGTAACCGAAGGTCAGAACTAGGCATGTTTTAAGATGGCCCAGGACTTGGTAAGTAACAGGAGATGTCTTTCCGATCACAAGAAAGGTGCTGAAGTTTACTGAGACAGATATCAAACACGACAATACAATGAAAAACTGCACATTGAACAAGTAAAGAATCAGAATCAGATTAAACAAGGTTAAAAGAAGTCTGCCAAAGCTGCTTCACAACTTACCACAACTTGAGATGTGTAATTGAAAGCGAAGACATTTTGGTTAGTCAAAAATCCATCAAGGAACGGACCAACAAGAAACAGCGTCAGTGATTGGTAAGGGCAAGATTGGTATAGCAGCTGGGTTGAAGAAACCTTAAATTTCTTCTGAATAGTGTTTGTCATCTGGTAGCTGGTTAAAGACCACAGAACCACATGACAAAACAGTAGTAATTCATAAGTTTAACAGAGTAGTAGAGTACTACCATTGTAGGTAGGGCACCAATAAATAGGTGGACCATTCATGTGTTCAGATGGTAACTGAAAATATAGACAGTTTCTTCTGTTTGTGTGGAGCAGATGTTATGCACTGAATGATTTGACGTGAGCTAGTTTTCTTGCATAGTAGAACAGTCATCATGCCATGCCTTGCAGATAATATTTAAGAACCTTTTTTTTACAACTGACAATATTTAAGAACCAGATCTGGGCATGGGAGCACATTACTCTTTTTTCATTTAAAAATTAAAACTAGATGTAAATTCACACATTGAACAAAAAACATGCAATGAATCAATTTATGGAAGAAAGGTAGAAGCTGTCATCAAAGGATACGATTTGAGCTATGCAGGTCGTGATAATTGCCAGCAAGGACAATATGGATCCCACAGCATTGAGTTGCAGGTCAGTGACAGTTGCAACCCCAACACCCAAAAGGAGCACGGAAAGGGAGATCTGGATAGTCCGGCTGCAGTTTCAAGCCAGTACTTTTTTAAGATGAAGATATTATGAAAATAGTGTACAAAATGTATAAAAACAAACCTGAACTTCTTTCTGAAGAAAAGAGTCTCCAAAATAACAGTGCAGGGGATGATGGCCAGCTTTGTCATCTAGATATAGAAGGACATCTCAACATCAGTTAGGTGGGTTGATTAGTGAAGAAGAAAGTGTTACATTAATAGCAATCAATGTGTGTACAAAATGTTGCAACTCAAATCAAAGCCTTCTTGGTAATGTTTCTTGCACAGTAACATAGATAGTACTGCACATCAATGAGAAGATATCTTAACCTGCATCCCTAACTCGCCAAGTAACTACTGTTAAATACTTGTACGGCCTCGCGAAAATAAGTAGGACTGTCGTACCACACAAGTATTAAGTGCAACTGGGAGAATTAACTAGGAATCCTGACTAGTACTAGAATCAATGTAAAAAAGATCGCATCATGCATACCTGGTAAAAACCAACAGAATTGAAACCAAGACTCAAATTGAGGAGCCCAATGGAGATGCCATTAAGTACTCCAAATCCCATGACAGTTCTTGAATCAAAAGCCTTATGCTCAAAGAACTTCATCCACAATGCTACATGAAGTGAGCAGAACGTGACTAGGAGATGCCAGCTCGTCAAGGTGGTGGCTGCAAAACAGGGTTCCATTAAAAGTTATCTTCTCTATATATCAATCTAACAAACGGACTAATATCTAAAATTCCCATTGCACTTTATGGTACAAAGTCTCACTAGCCACAAGCAAAATAAGGCAACTTTGAAAATAAAACGCAAGCCAAACTTAACAAGTTTTTTAACAGTGAACGTGTACACACACTCCCGGCAGAGTTCAATTGCAGCACAAACAAACAAAGATACTACTCTCATTTGTCAAAGATTTCATAATACTTCCAAGAGAGCACACTCACTCAACCATTTTAAACTCATGTTCTCCTTATTTTCTACATTATGCTTCAACAAACCACAATATCTGGTTATCAAACACACCAAAAGCAACTGGCACTACTTGGCCTAAGTTACAACATAAATAATCATCTGAACGGTGCACACGCACACCCAGAGAGTGGAACCGTATAGATCTAGCAAACCACAGAGCACCAAACACTAGAATACACGTAGATAGAAAAAAAATCAAGAAACTGGGATGCAAGAAACGGTTAGATCTCACACCAAAGGTGAAGCCGAGTGAGCTCATGAGCGCCTTGTTGCAGATGACAATGGAAACGGAGGACACGACGGATAGGCCCAGCGCCCCCACCGTGCCCAGCTGGAACTTCTCCCCTCCGACGCCCATCCCCGCTGCCACCCGCCAGGCAATAGAACAAACGGAAAAACCAAGACTTCTCGATCAGACCACGCCGCTGACACCACCTGCAGGGAAGAGAGATCCCATTTCGATCAGCCAATCGCAGCAGCGAGCGCTCCGAGGAAACGAACGGGAAGGCCAGAACCTACCGCACGATGCCTCGGTGGATCTAGGCAAGGAGGGCGCTGAATCTGGGCGGGGAGCGGGCAATGGCGGTGAGATCTGCGGAGGGGATCGGTGGCGGTGCAGGGATGGGATTTCGCGGTGGCGCCCCCTGTTTGCGAATCAGGGGCGGGGAGGAAGACGAGGTTTTTTATATGGATGGTCGCCTCGTCGGTGAGATTGGTGATTAAAGGCAGCGGCAATTAGATATGGTTGGCCATATCGGATGCCAATTGACTCTTAACTCTCTAGTGGACACTACTAATTTTGCTACACAATTCAAACTAGGGCTACCTTTTTGCCTTGTCCAAATTTGCCAATTTTAATTGTGTAGTCATGGTTGTTTTAAATGTTCTTTTTTCATTCAAACTTGACAAATGAAATGGATGGATGTAAAGAACCTTTGAAACATGAATATTTTTACCCGAAACTTTAAGGATAATCGGAGTTGTAAATTATGTTTAGTCAGGTTTTTCGAGGGTCTCTTATATCAAATGTGTGGATGGCATTAGTTTATTGATAATTTTGGAGGTACTTTTCTAATGTAGTGTGCGATGGCCCTAATTTATTTATACCTTTCAAAATGGAGAGGGAAAAATATAGGGAAATTTACGACTCTGTTACTACCTTGCCAAACTTCGGGTTGTGTCACTAGTTCGCTCTTAATTAGTAAAATTACAATAATTCGTGTGACGTCGTTACATCTACGCCACTAGCCGCACTTATTGCCGACTACCGTTATGTTCGGCAAACTTGTCGTCCGTTTGACTCCTTTTATACATGTGACACCCACCGCACTGACATTGTAACTATTATCCTTATAGGGGGCCACCACATCAGAAATAGACGGTGTGTCTACCATGTTGACCATTCATGACCCTTCTCTGTGTAAATTTTCCCTTTTTTGGTCAATCCCCTTCTCTTCTCGTGTCGTCGCCGCAATCCTCGCCGACGACCTGTCGCCCGCTGTCGTGCACCTCCATGCATTCCCTTAGCCCAATGTTCTCTACCGCAGACGCCTCGTCGTTGTCGTGTCCTCCCTCGTGGAAGTTGTCACATGTCCTTTCGTCGCCTATCGTTGTCATGTTCTGTTGGATAGAAGTGAAGTGTATGAGCCACGTTCGTTGCCGACACACCTTCAACGGCAGATGTGAAGCGGATCTGGGCACGTACATGGATCCGCACAGTTGGAAATTGTGGTTTTCTCTGGAGGATAAGAATTCAAATCTCTTTTTGATTTGTTTAATTTAGTGAACTGAATTCCTTAGTAATCGCAATGATTTGTACTCCTGACCGTAGGACGTCTGCAACATCTGGATTTATATGAAAATTTGACACGGGTGTTAAACTGAATACTTGCCCGAGGTAGAATTGCAATTAGTGTTGGTTTGATTACCGATTGATAGCTAGACGTGGTGGAACTAACCATAAAAGATATGCACAAGTAATTGAGAAGTTTCCCTATGTGGAAAACAAGGATATTTGTGCCCGGGTACTATCCAGGAATTTGGACAATTTGTTAGTGAAACTGATGAGGCATTGGCCCAGATGTGGGGTAAACAGCTGAATAGGAGGGTTTGATGTCGGTTCATATTGTTAACAAAGAGACTGGAAGATAATGTCGTCAACGATTTAGTTCATTATCCACACAAATGCAAACAACTGAATGAACCATAATTGAGCAGTTTCAACTTGAGTATGATACAAAGGCAA
The DNA here is from genome assembly GCA_947311845.1 of Poa pratensis. NCBI lineage: Eukaryota > Viridiplantae > Streptophyta > Magnoliopsida > Poales > Poaceae > Poa > Poa pratensis. The sequence goes on from CAMZMU010000042.1 coordinate 71,605,228, forward strand.
GTGAGTAGGAAGACATAAAATGGGGCATTACATGATTTTGTGTAGGTGATGATGATGACGGAAAACCATATCTAGATGTGTTTTTTGATCCTGATACGATGGTCAGTAGGGAATATTTGGTTGACCCAAATTTGAGTCTGACTGAGAGGATGATGAGGATGGGGATGCTGAACATGAGGGAATGGGTTATAAATAAGATAATGAAGATGAGGACATACTATACGTCGGAAACACATCGACATACTTTGTAGTTTATTATGCCTTTATATCATATGTGTATCATATCATTAGTTTATACCACTGTTATTAATGACTTATGGGCTCATTATTTTGCTATTGAACTCTCAAAAGCAGAAACCTTGTTTTTCGCATTTCCAACTCTTAGGAATCTTTCGGACGTCAAATGACATGTGTTTTTGGCACCCATTTTTTATCGAAATAGATGATTACGACAATTAGACGAAGCACATAATTAAATTACTATTTCTTACATTTTTTACTATTGGTGAACTAATCGCGAGATGTGTGAGTAGTCCACTTGGGCTAAAGGCCGAGGCCTATCCTTGCAGTGTATGTTCATCTTTTAGGTATAGGATATAGTTTAATTGATTCAATATTTTCCATATGTATGTTCTCTTGTCGATGCCTCTCTCTTAGGACTTGTAGGTACCCAAGACCCTGAAGAGCGATCAAGGCAGAGGCATGAGCACAGGAAAACAGAAGGATATACGTGAAACCGGGTGAGAGGAAGGGGAGTACAATAGTTGGAAGCAGTTCTCTGGGAAACAACATGACATCACAGAACCTAATGCTTTGGTCAGTTTACAGTAAGCGATTGAGTTCTTTTTAACTAATGTTGAGTCTTTGGTTTGATGCAGTTTCAACATCCAAATTTGCTAGCATTTTCTGTCTTGGTCATTGCCACTCTCTTCTTGAGACTTGGTGCATACTTCGCCGGTAGATCCAACCCTGTGGGAGAACATCCTCTTATTCTCCTACACATAAACAAATTATCTTTCTCAAAACAGCCACCATACCTACCTATCCTGGCATTTCCATATCCATTCTGAGATATATTGTCATGCAACATCCATATTTACATTACATGCCTTGATGTCAATTATTATATTTTTCCTTGCATGATATGTTAGAGCTGACATGATGTTTATGTGGCATGGCCACCATTATCACTTTTTTCCATGTCGCTCTAGATCATAATTTTCTCGTACATATTCAGAAGCATTCAGTTGTATATATAATGTTAATGATTTCATTTGATTTATGAGTAATAAAAAGTGTGATGTTTCTAGAGTACGCCCCTACCTGTGAGGATAAAAGAAAGAGACCATGGAAGCCACCAAAAATAAAAGTAAAAAGAGCCATGCAGGCCAAATAAAAAAGAGCCAAGGAGGCAAAAGAAAAATAGAAAATAAAAAGAGAGGGGGAACACTACTATCTTTTATACGCACTTGTACTTGATGTTAGCACCTTGTTTTTTCACATAGAGAGCTTTCTTATGCTTTATCGTTCCTTCTATTATATCCAACGGAGCAAGAGCACATAGATATTTCCCCAAGCATCATATAATAATAATTTGCACCGTTATGTTGTGTTGTATTATTATGTATCTACTAATCATGGTAAATTAACGTATATACACCTATTAAGCACAAAGTATCAATTGAATCAGAATATGTATGGGGAGCTTGGCATAATATGATTACTTGTTTGGTCTCCCATGATTGCCATTCACCAATATGAAGATGCCACTATTTTATGTTGGATGAAGGTTTTAAAAATGGCAGGAACCTTAAGTTCCTTCTCCGCCTTTTTGAATAATGTCTGGCTTGAAAATTAATTTTCTTAAAAAATAAGTTTATTTCTTAGGCACTTGTGGTGATCAATTAAATACATTCGGAGCTTTTTGGTTGTTCTTCTAGGTAACTTCCTACGAAACATTTGGGTTTACAATTAATAAAAAATATAGCTTCATAAGCATTGGAAATTTACCGAGGACAAATTGGGAAAACTACTAGGTCATACACAGGGAAAGTTCTTGGGCATCGGCTCCCGAACAATTCTTTTGAACTCTTGTCTGACCACCATACATTTCTGTATGATGTTATTTTATAGTTTTCATGTGGGGATGAGGAAGGTGTTTGATATTTTTATAAGTAGGCTTCTATCACAAGAGGAGCAGGGGATAAGGAAATACCACCTTATGAACTGGAAAACTGGTTGTTCTCCTAAATATTTAGGTGATTTAGGAGTTCTAAACCTTGATTTAGTGAACATTAGTTTACTATGTAAATGGCCGTGGTGTATGGAGGAGGATGGTGCTTGGAAAAACTTTTAAGCAAAAAATATCTTCAGAAAGAGACTTTTCCACAACCTGGAGATAAACCAGGGAATCCCTAGTTCTCGTCAAGTTTGATGAGGATAAAACATGTTTTCTACAATTTTTGTTGCAGGACTTTGAATTCCGGGAAGAAAAACTAGGTTATGGTAAGATGTTTGGTTTTGAGATTAAGCTCTACTGGATTTTTTTCCATATTATGACGTATTCCTTAAAAAAAATGTTAAAGTAAACATGGTGGTACAATCTGGTGGAGCTTGTTTTGCTATCAGAATATGTCTCTTGGGGGATTTGGTTATGGACTTGGAATAAACTATTAGGCATTATCCATAACGTTCATTTGAATTTGGGAGACGGGGATAAGGTCTTTCAAAAACATTGGGCAAAAAGCTTTTATTGTCAAATATTTTTATAATGCTCTTCAAACTAGAGCTCCTTGAAAAAACTCCAATGGTTGTGGATTATGAAATTGCCAGCTAAGATAAAAATCTATTTATGGCTGTGATGTGGAAAAGAACCTTGATTAAGGACATGCTTAAGAAAAATGGGTGGGATGGGGGTACTCAATGCATGTTATGTACTTATTATGAAAACACTGTGCATCTTTTTTCGCTTGTCCCATTGCTAGAGTTGTCTGGAGTGTTCTCCAGTGTGCTTCAAATTTTCCAAAACAACCTTGTTCACCTGATGAATTATGGGATGGCTTTTCAAATACCATGGGTTTGAGAAAGCAACAACCAAAATTTACTTGACTTCTATGTTATGAGCCTTACTAAAGACTAGAAATAAAACATGTCTTGAACATATTATGCTAAATGATTCATGTGATATAATATATCATATATGTTTCTTGGTTGATAATTGGTATGAATTACAGGAGCCAAAGGTGGAAAGAGCATTGCGGCGAGGGACTGGCCTCATGAAGATGGTGATTCAAGAAGTATTCAATCGTTCAAGAGGCCGGACGCTGATATGTGGAAGAATAGATAATGGTTAACTTCACCAGGATCGAATGTACCTGGTCCTTGCTTGTTGTAGGTCTTTGTTGTGGTTCTGGACGATGTTTTAGCTTAGTTTCCGGTTGTTATTTGTGATTTGTTACTCATGTTTTTGCTAGCTTTTCATTACATGATTTGCCTCATGTTTTTGCTAGCTTTTCATTACACCAGGTCATGTGTGTGGTTGATGTAATAAACCAGTGAAAACCATAACTTTGCAGCCATGTTGAGTTTCTTTGATGAAGATGGGGGTGATCCATTTGATAAAAATATGGTTTTACTTCAGTAGTCAACTGCTAACTTTTGGCCATCGGTCGATTTTGCCCAACCAATTTGGATATAAAATGGGTGATCTAGGCAGCTACGGCCAGACCCCAATAACGATATTATGTCAGCCTGTACGTTATTTTATGGGCTGGATCTCTCTGTCCCAATAGCATTCATCTTCCCCCAACTTGGCTCTCATTTGACTTGTATGTGCTATGGGTTGAATCTTTTGTGTGGAAAGCTGAGATGTACAATGCTATTGGATGGAAAAAGCATGGCATCCAGTATATCTAAGTTAGTGGATGGATTTTACTTGCAAATTATTTATCAGTATTTATGTGAAACAAATTTTATTCCATTTTACTAGTGTTTACATGATCCGTAACATGTAAATTTCGGCAAGTAACATTGTAATTTTAGTTTTGAAGTCGTCTGGACTAGATTTTTCCTTTTTTGTTATTATTTACAAGTTCTATATCTTACAGATTACACTCCACTACACTAGTATTTACATGATTTGCAACATGTAAATTTGGGCAAATAACACTGTAATTTTGGTCTGGAAATCATGTATAATGATTTTTGTCTCTTTGTAGTATCTTTGTTTATTGAAAATTCCATATAGCAAAAGAACCAATAGCGCACTGGAAATCTTGCTAAATTTCGGCAAGGGGTTAGGGAATTTTTTCCTCCCTCTACCACGTGTCATCTTATGACTGGAAAAAAAACTGACTTATGGCGAATTTGAAATAAGTCGAGTGCCAAATAGACACCCCCTAAAAATAATAAGAGGAATAATGGTCTGACTTTTTTTGTTACGTAATGAAAGTGCTACTCCATAAGCTGTTGGTGTCTATGTTGTACTTGTATAACATAGACTTCATATTATTTGGACATTCAAATTACACCTTATATTTTGGAACAAAGGTTCGTAGTTGAGCCGGTGCTCAAGGTAAATTTTGGAACAAAAGCAGTGAGAGCAGATTGTGGGGATTCATACTCGGCTTAGTAGTGGGTGTCATGTCTCCATTTTGGTTTACATATATAGGAGTATATACTAGCAAATTGCCCGTGCGTTGCTACGGAATACAAAGAGTCTACATATAGCATGAGTCTTTATAAATGAAGTTCAAAAGGAATTTGCTTTGATAAAACGAAACATTGTTAGATGGATGCAAAAAAGCTACTCGTTGTACTTGGTGCCACTTTGTGAATAAAACTTTTGATCATTAGAGTGCGCATCGACATACCCTGAAGACATGAACTCGTATTTAGAGTGCATCAAGATTCAGGAACTGGCCAACTCTACTTATCACTTATCAGTACAGTGCACAAGGACCTTTTCGAAGCACCCTGAACTCGTATTAGAGTAAATCTCAAAGTCTGCATCAAGATAAAGAACTGGCTAACTCTACTGATCTAAATCTAGCTACTACTCCTACTACCCATACAAGAGACATTTTTCTTAATTAAAACATGAGGAACAAATTGGCCTGAACTTCTTATTCTCGTATTCTGAATTGAACTCCACGCAAGCTTGTCTGAACGTAACTTGCTGAAGCCGTGCTGTTGGGCAAAATGGGCCATGGCTAATGTAGTCGCCACGGTCTGGACGTCAATGCCCTTGCTCAAGATGCGCTTGCAGATCGCCTTTAGCCTCTCCTTGCCGTAGTACTGGGCGCGGCGACGAGCAGCCACCAGCCAACGGACCATGTCCTTGTGATCGGCGCACGACGGGCAGCGAGTCGGTGTATGTGAAGTGGCGTAGCGCCCTGAACGAAGCTGGCTGCATGTCGTCTACGGATACCCGCAGCTTCAGGTCGCTCACCCTCGCCGTGTGGGCGTGGCGCATCATCATGTAGGAGCCCTCGCGTGGAGGACGGAAACGTGGCGGGCGGCAAAGCTCCCTCCCACGACGTTGAGGTTCACATCCGTCGGTTCCTCGCACAGCCCGCACGAGGGTCGTGGAAGGTTAGGCGGTCGCGGCATACGTCGAGATGCAGGCTCCTCCTCGCAAGCTCACCAGTGCCGCACTTGCACGAGTCTACCTGGTTCCTGGGTCGGCAACGGGAGTTGAGGAAGAAGGATAGAAGGCATTAGAAGGGTCGTCGGAAGGAAAGGTCGAGACGGGGACGTCGGCTCTCTCCAGCGACCGATGATAGAAGCTGACGCAGGTGGGAGGGAAGTTGGGAAGCGGCGGCGATCCGTCGTCGTCAATCCGATGAGGAGGCCGACGTCTTGAAGGAGAGAGTGCAGGCGGTGGTCGTCATTAATCTGGCGCATAGGTTGTCTTCCTCAAGCCAAAAACTAATAGAAACCGAATTCAGAACGTTTCCTATAGTGGAAACCGAACGGAAAACCAGTAATCGCACACGGACTTGATCGAGGAGAGACGAGGGGAGGGCGACGTACCAACATACGACCACCAACTGCGCCTGGCGGTGACTTTCTCGGCTTCCATACGCAGATCACCCTCCTCGGGAGCAACTCCACGATCAGGTTCTCTTCCCAGAGCTGCTCGATGAGGTACTTGCGGGCTCCCCTCGCGGCGGTACTTCCTACCGAGTCGGGGCACAGATTGGTTTGATGATATTCGATTTGATCTCGAGAGGAGGCAGCTGCTCTTGTTCGTTCGTTCCCTGAATATATATGGGTGGGAGGAAGGATACGTTTCAATCTACCGTGGTGGAAGGATCCGTTCATGATACGAAAGCAAGCTGGATGTAGGAAATCCACCTCGATCTGGTCTTTTTTGACGTACCAAACGACGGACGAAAACGTACGACGTACCACGGAACGGACGAAGGAAGAAACACTACTCGTATTATATAGTAGAGATAATAGCGTGGGGCTTGATTTCATTTGCGTTGAAGACGTGATTTTATAGTTGCACGCACGTACGAGGCCTCCATGATTCCCTCCGTAGCTCTAAACACACCATAGTGCCGCACACGTCGTCGTCGGGTGCAACTGCAACTGGCGCCGACTCCTTCACCTCAGTTTGCCTATTTATGCCATCCCGCCCAGCCATGAAACCACAAATTGGAGTATTACAACTCCAGCAAGTCTTAAGGAGGTTTCAATATGGCCGGTGTCACCACCAATGCCGTTGCCCTTGTCGCCCTCCTCTCCATGCTCGTCACGTCCGTCTGTTCCAGCTACAGCTACAGCCCCAGCCCCAGCTCCAGCTCCAACGCCATGTACAGCTCGAGCTGGAAGGACGCCAAGGCCACCTGGTACGGCAAGCCCACCGGCGCCGGTCCCGACAACAACGGTACGCTCATACGCGATGCAATGGCCGGCGGCGCAATGCTGTTCCTGCACCACCTAGTGCCAATTTTCTAAGTACTAATAATGCCGATCGATCTATTTGCAGGTGGTGCTTGTAACTACAAGAACAACCACCTGGCCCCGTTCAAATCCATGACGTCCTGCGGCAACATGGCTATTTTCAGGGACGGCGCCGGCTGCGGCGCCTGCTACCAGGTACTACCACGCATGCATGGTGCCGGCCCGGCAATGCCACCAGTCGTGTTAAGACATGCTGCCACCTTAATTAGCTCCGGACATGCATTGACCATTTTTGTTTTCCTCGACCGGTGTTTCAGGTAAAATGCAACAAAAACAACTACCCTGAATGCTCCAACGTGCCACAAACGATCGTCATCACCGACATCAACGACGGCCCCATGGCCAAGTACTACTTCGACATGAGCGGCACGTCGTTCGGCTCCATGGCGCTGCCAGGCCGGAACGCCCAGCTCCGCAAGGCGGGCAAGATCAGCATCCAGTTCAGGAGGGTGCCCTGCAACTGGCCGGGCTTGAAGATCACCTTCTACATCCTCAGGGGTGCCAACCCATACTACCTCCCGGTGATGGTGACGAACGTCAACCGGGAAGGCACCGTGGTGAAGATGGACATCATGCGCTCCAAGAACGGCGTCCCCACCAAGGTCTGGGAGCCCATGTACCGCTCCATCGGCGCCGTCTGGCGGCGCGACTCCGGCAACCCGCTCAAGGGGCCATTATCCTTGCGCGTCACCGGCGAGTCCAAGAAGACGCTCATAGCCACCAACGTTATCACGGCTGGCTGGGCGGGCGGACGCAGCTACACGTCCAAAGTCCAGTTCTATTGATTGGCTTACGTACGTACTTCTCCGATCGAGCCCAATAAATTAACCGTTTCAGTGCCATGTGATCGGTCCCTCACTTATCTATGATGGATCGAAGGACTTCTTTTTCGAGAATTGGATCGAAGGATTTTGAGTTAGCGGCAAGGATAGCACTTCCAGTCGTGTTCATTGGCGTTAATTCTGTGTCTTACTGTTCCGTGAGGGTACGAGCGTGCTCCTGCTTGTGTGTTATATTTGCTCCATGTTTCTTTCGAAAATGCTCCTTTTGTTGAGCTTTTGTATCCTATATTTTTATTCCGCAAGACTTCGGCATAAATATTTGCAATATATAGTGGTGTGCTTCAACCGATGCCGTAGTTTTTCTCTTTCTGAGGAAAAAAAAATCTATTACACGCCCCAGTACATTTAAGAGGTGCGTGTACATTGTAAACACATTAAGATGGTTGCAATCCAAAATTAATTATTTATATTTTGTATCCTATATGTTGATTGGCGTTAATTCTTTCTCTGTCTTCAAATTCCGTGAGGGTACGCGCGTGCTCGCGCTTGTATGTTATATTCTCTGCTCTATGTTTCTTTCGGAAATGCTCTTTTTGTTGAGCTTTGTATCCTATAATTTTATTCTGCAAGATTCGGCGTAAACCTTTGCAATAAATAGTTGTTTGTGCGTGCACATTTCAAACACATCAACATTGTAAACACCTCATGATTTATTAACATGCTTGATTTATCTGTTCCACGTAGTTTATATGCAACTATAGTTAATTATACTGAGGATTTACCGTACCACTCGTATATGCGTGGACAATGTGTAAATAGCATAGACCCACCAAATTATAGCCCAATTTACCAAATGCCACCATACTATTCGAACAAAAATTACTATATTTTCTAAGTTCTTTTGCAAAAAGAAACATTAAATGTCGACTGAACACGAATTTGACGCAATGCCCACTAGTCAGGCTGACATGTCACGGTGCACGGGGGAGACGACGTGGGAAGTCGACCATTACGTACCTTGTCGGAATAGGGAGAAACGGTCGGATTTCAGTTTCCCCTCCCGCGTTCTCTCAATCCTCCCCCCCCCCCCCCCCCCCCCCCCCCCCACCCCACCCCCACACACACTTACACGGCGATGGCGTGGTAACCCGCTTGACGGAGATGGTGGCTTAGACTTGTGTGTGGCGGTACTGAATCCATAGGTGACGACTTTCTCACCTAGGCTTCGCGGGTGCAGTCGCTGGAGCATGTTGTGGTGGCAGCCCTAGCTAAGGTGGTGCCCGCCTTACCAACGAAGATCATCCGCCGGTGGGCATCAGCCTTCTCCGGCGTCGAGTAAGTCTCCTCTCCTTTGGCTCCCTTGGCTCTGGTCCACTATTGCTGACCCTGATCTAAAATTAGGGCGGTCTAAAATTAGGTTTAGTATGTCAGATTAATTGCATATTATAGTTTGTGCTATGTAGTTTGGATGATCAGATATGGAGATAAGGTTTGATTTTCCTGGTCGAGAAAATATGGACAGAACATTGCGCATATTAGATATAACTATTTTTTAATTTGTTAGCATTGATAGCCACACAGTGTTATGGAATTAAGGATCACATGTATGAAAATAATGGAGATAGTTAATAGATGGAAAAGGTGGAGAAAACGCTTAATTAACATATTTTACAATGAGAAGAAATTGAATTTGAGTGTCATTAAGAATAAGCAACACCACCACCACCTGATTTGAACAATGACACATGTGAAGCTCGGGTGCAAATTAATGAGCCAGTAGTGCTATTAGTAGACAATGTTGGTATGGATTAACTTTATTCGGTAGTTGTTCACGTTCTAGATTGCTTTATGTTGTCACACAAGAGAGCTCCAATTAGCAAAAGCGAAAAGCCATTATTTGTGCAGAACAAAAGGTTGAATAAAATTTTTTCACTATGACATTGGTCGATAAAAACCTAAAGATCATAACACAAGGGTAGCAAAGAAACTAGAACTAATATAGAAGATGCAACAACATAAGAAGCAAAGAGAGGGTCCTAACAAACCGGAATTAATTGAGAAGATTAAGAAACATAAGAAGCAATGAGAGGTTCCTTTTTTGCACTATGAAGGGGATATAGATGTGGAAGAGTTATATGATGAAGGGAATGATTCAGAGTCTAATGATATGCCTTACGTTGACTACTTTGCAGAAAAGTTGAAGACAATTAGACTATCCCAACTGACAAACCACATCATGAGCCATTTGATAATGAAATGGTTTATTGAGTGTCCTCATCTAATGAGGAAAATAACCCAGGTGATTTGGGTGACAATGATGGTTATGAAAAAACTGTTAGTGGAAGGAAGAGGAGGGTATGATGATTCAAGGGATGACTCACATGAGAAAATATGCATGAAGTTATGTCTGATTGATGCTTGTCAATTCAGGCAATTTGCACATAGCTCAGTTGAGGAACTTTAGATATCACGAAAACTGCGAAGATAAGGTCATTGCCATGTGCACTAAAAAAGATTGTGCATTTTATATGGTAGATTCAAAGGTTGGACATGAGAATACATTTTATATCAGGAAAATGAATTTGGAGCACACTTATGTTGCCCATGAAGTTACATTATGCATCTGAGCAGACATTGAGAACTGGTCCAAATATTTGTTCACCCATTAATTGAAAAGGCTAAGCTCAAGATTGGAGTTGAAGTGCAATTGATCATAAGGCACGGTATAAAAGGCTGAGGATTACCTGCAGGTCGTTATTGACACAAATCAAAAATCCTTGAAGCAGGTGCATTGTGACAAATATAGATCTATGGGAGCATCCTAGCTAGTCCAAATCCAAGATTCCATGGTTGTTTTCCATCTAAATGCTTCAAAGGAAGGATTCCTTAATGATGGAGACCATTCATAGGTAGTTTACTAAATTTTAATAAATTTAGTATAAGTCTCTGAATATTATTGTATTTAGAACATTTAACTGGATATAATGGGTATTTAGTACGTTTACCTAAATTTTATAGCATAATAAAATTGCTTGAATATTAGTGGATTTTAGGACATTATTTGAATATGATTATATTTCAAGATAATTATCTAAATATTAATGTATTTTAGGACAATTATATGAATATTAATTTATTTTAGAACAATTATCTGAATATTGATGTATTTTAGGGCATTTATCTGAATATTGATGCATATTAATTATATGAATATTGATGTATTTTAGGATATTTTATCTGTATATTAATGTATTATTGAAAATGACCGTAATATTAAAGATGTTTAGTTATTTTTCATTCTGTTGTTAGGGGTAGATGGTTGTTTCCTCAAGCTCAAAACTGGACAACAAAACTAGCTGTCATTGGGAGAGATGAGAACAACAACATTTTTCCCTTTGCATTTGGGATTATTGAGAAAGAAGATACTGCTAGATGGTGTCGATTTCTCATCCAGCTTAAATATTGCACTGGAAAGTTAGAAAAGTTTGGAATTATACTATCATATATGACAGTAAGAAGGTTAGTAAATTATGTCCCTAATTCTTCTTATTTTTTGCCTACTACATTACATCACTACTTGCTAAGACAAACAAAAATGTGGAATAGGGTATGTTTAATGCGGCTTCTTGAGTGTCCTCGGTTGCCGCAAAAGATTTTGTCTTAGGCATATCTATACTAACTTCTGGGCAGCTGGGTTTAGAGGGCCAGAGCTAACGAAGCACATGGATGAAGCTAGTAATTCCTACACAAAGAATGTTTTTTATGTAGCAATGGAAGCATTGAAAAAAATGATTGTAAGGAAGCTTACAATTGGGTTTTCCAGATTCGTGTTGGGACTTGGGCTAGGCATGCATTTGATTATACTTTGCAAAGCATATCTTATTGTAAACAATTTTAGTGAAGTTTTCAATAACATGATATTAGATGTAGACAACCCATTAACACAATAGACGACGGGATAAGAACCAAACTGATGGTTAAATACAATAAATAAGGAGCAGGACAAATAGTACAAGGTGGGAGATTACACCTCATCACTCTAAAAAAATAGATTAGGCAAATGAGTACTCCAGGGAGTGTACTACAAGTGGAGATTTTTGGCTCCCGAGTTCCACTGATCCCGGTATTTTAAAAATCAAAAAATTATAATTAAAAGTTTAAAACAACTGAAAAAATTCCACATGTTCTTGATGATGTATCTCATAAACATGTCAAATCTCATTTTGAACTACTTTGCATTCTGAGTTACACAAAAATGAAAAATGTACAAATATGAGTATAGTGAACAATGCAGAATTTCAAATCTCCTAATTTCCTCATTTTTGTTTAGCCCATAGTACAAAGAATTCGCATGCTCGTAGGATACATCATTGATTTCATCCACAAATTTTTTTTTTGGATTTTTTATCACTGGAGCTCACGAGCCAAAGTGACTTTTCGTTGTACTACTAAGAATTCCGATCTTGGGTTGTGCCAAGTCAACAGTGGAGAAAAAAATGAGTTGTGAACCTGATTGTAAGAACATGTGGTTGTTAAAAAGTAAGATTTGACTAGTGTACGTTCCTTGCAATCATATTGTGTCTACATACGTGAAGTCGTGGCAGCATCCAGAGGACTTTGTACATGAATTTTTTTTAAACAAAATGTACTAAGAGGCATACATTTTTTAATTTTTACTGAATTATAGATCATTTAATAGAATTTACAACATTATCTAGAAATTTACTTAATTTTACTAATATTACTTTATTTTACTGATTTTAGTAGATATTCCATCAGTTTGCATAATCTGCTAAATAATTGTGACATTTCAAAGAACTATCAACATTTTGCATCAGCTAGGTCAATTAATCAAAATATAGGTCACAAATAACAACTTTGTTAAGAACATAGGTCACAAATACCATCAAAAGCCACATAGTTCAACTTCCAAAATATAACATAGTCCATAACATCACATGCCACCACATAGTTCAACTACGAGAATATTACATAGTTCAACAATAACTAATTTGCAAATGGTCTGAAATAAAATGTCATGTAAATTATTATCATTCATCTCAAATTAGCTTAATCGTCTTCATCTTGTCTTTGTTCACATCATTGGCTTTAGCATGCCAACCAGCATGTACGCCACCTTGTTCTCTTCCTTGAGTACTTGCCTTTCCTCATCCCACTTTTCCTGCATTGTCTTCATCATCTTCGTATCACATTTTTCGCACCTGCTTCACCATCGCCAACTCATTCTTGAGCTTGTTCCTTTGCGGCTCCATCTCATGTAGGTCTATTTCATCACCGCCCTCTTTCATCTTATGTGTATTATTCTCTAACATCTTCTTCTCACCGGCATCCATCCACTTCTTCACATCAGGTAACAAACTAGTGTATTTCTTCTCCAACATTTTCTTCTCTTTAGATATAGTGTGGACAAACTCAATATTATGATGATTTTCTTCAATTCGGCCATTGTTGTTGCCCTCGTACATGGCCACAACTGAGCTAGTGCCTTTTGCAGTGCTTTACACCACTCGGGATTAACTCAACCAATAAAGCCACAGTTTATCACTTCATATGGTGCGGAAAATGATGTAAAATTAGGCAAAATGGTGTTATCTTATTTTCCTTACCAACTAGCAAGGTGGCTCTCGCAAATGCGAGGGCATCATCTGTAGTAGGTTGAAAGTGTTAAAAAAATAAAAATATGGTTTCATTGATAACACATTGGTTCGCATTATGTGACAAAAAACAAAAACAATTCTATAGCTGTCGCAAATGTTTTGGTAAGTAAAATATCACGTATGTCTTTAATTTCTTTCACGATATGATATTTGTGGGCAAATGATTATCACGACATATGTTGAAACATTCATGTAAGTGATAATGTACATGATGTTAGATCGGTACGCGAGGTTAGTTATCTTTGAAAAATAATCTTTTGCGGTGACCCAGCACACCACTGCATGTTGTAGTGTACAAGTCATTGATGAAACACGCACGGAAGGACCTCTCCGCAAATATTACATCCCTCAGAGTAGTACAACAGAAACATAGCCGGTCCAAGGTAACACTATAGGATTACAACACTATTTAATACAAAATCTTGAGACCCTCCTTTATATTGAAGCAAGTCTCGAGCAAATGAAATACAGAAAGATCCAAATCGTAGTACTAAGATGGATATCAGCTCTATCTCTAATTCCTATTCCACTACTGTTGTTGTCACAGCCCTATTCTAATCCATCCGGAATATCTTCATCCAGGTTGTACTCCTTCTTCCAAAATGATGGTGTCTCCTCCATTAGCATTGTGATCGTCATGTTTGCCATTGCACTTTTGTTGATGTTCCTTCATTGTCGATGTAGTCGTTGAATCTTCCAAGCTCCACCATGTAGACTTGACTTCTTGTTAAAGACCTCCTCGTCGTCATCATGGATATCCATCATCTCCTTGGATGGCTCCAAAGGTCTAAGTAGGGGGTCAACGAGGAAAGGGTAAGCAACTTGAGCGTTACTTAGCAATCTCTACTATATAATACGAGTAGTGTTTCTTCCCCCCAAATTTCGTACGTTTTTCGTGGTACGTACGTAGGTAACCGCGGCGGTCGTACGTCGTCCGTCTTACGTCGCATCGCAAGCAATCGCTAAAAAGACCCGTCCTGCTCACGCACGATCCTAAGAAACCGAGACCGTCTCATGCTGAATCTACCTCGGTTACATGCAGGAGGCGGCCACGTCCAAGAGTCCAACGGGTGCAGGCATCGGAGATACTTGCCATCCTTGATTCCTTGTGCTGTTAGGACTTAGGAGTTGTAATTTGATTCGGGTTGGCAATTGCAGTCTCTGTACAAGGCTATCAATGCAATCATCAAGACGTGAAAAATATTCCGCTTTCAGGTGGAGCAAGGCATCAGGGAGCAACTCGGCGCAGCACGGCGAAGAGCGAGGAGTGGTTACGAAGGTTTCAAAGTTCCTGGCAAGGTACAGGACGGGGAAGAACGAGGAGTGGTTACTAAGGTTGTATGTGAAGATGAGCACACGGAGCTAAAGGACATAACAAAATGCGAAAATCGGGGAAGAGGAGATCTCGACAGGGTGGTTTTATAGAGTATGACGTCCGAATTTGGTGGAATCGGCGGACAGCAAGGATGATTTAGGAGGATGAATTTGGTGCACACAGTGCACATACGGCAAACAGATTGGTTTGTTTGAGCCTTCGCGCCTTGGCCAACAAATTCCATATGGATCAATTTTCGAGCGGGAGTCAACCGAAAAAGGCAGGACCGACGTTATGTTGGTGTCGCTGTGCTGCGCTCGACATGGAGCTGCTTCCGGGAAGAAGAAAGGAGAGATGGAGCTGGATGGGGTGGCTGCTGGGCTCGGTTGCAGCCTGGTTGGTTGGGCTGCACTCGAGGAAACAAAGGGAGTTGACCCAGCTACTTTTGGGCCAAATAGGTAACGCAGGTGACATGTCTCCTAATTCTCAAAAAACAAAAAAGATGACAGGTCTCTTTTTCTTTTATATTTCATATACTTTTCATTCAAATCAGCGCGTCATGTATCTGAATTCTTTTGATTCAAAAAATGCATCTTAATTAATTCTTTGGTTCTCATTTCGGAACGCATTATCTTTCCCTCGGCTCAATGCGTTAAAATGTTAAATATTCGTCGTGCATAATGTTTATATGTGTGAATAAAAATAACCTTGATGGCCCGTGGCAACGCACGGGCATTCAACTAGTTCAAATAATATAGGAAAGAGTTTTTCTTGTTTTGAATGCACTGGCTACTGCCACGACCAACGGTCGTAGGCATAATGCAAGTTTTGGAAAACCTTTCTTCAAAGGTCAAGTTTTATTTTAGAAAACTATGCTCACAGTCTCCACGGGTCTTTAGTCATCACTTGGGATGCCTTTCCCGCGGCGTTCTGTAGTTCCTTCCGGGAACACGGATGTGACAGTCACAATTTCTTGTTGTTGACTCTACAGAGCTACGTAACTTTACCCATGAGAGAAACTCAGCCTTGTTGCCTTTCCGGGTTGCAGGCCCGTCCATACTTCCATGGTATGGGGTCAGGTGTGAGTCCAAAGCCAATCACCGCCCTCTCCGCACAACACATATCCGCCCATTTGTGACGCGGCTGGTAACTAAGACCACTGGCCCGCCACCCCTCCCGAGCTTCTATTCCAGTCACCCCGTCGAGTGGGAAGGTCACGCGCTTCCACGCAGTTGGCCGCCGCAACGGACGCAACCAGGTAATAGCCTGCCGAGGATATGTGAACGAGAGAAGATACGGCTGACTTTTACCGTCCATAGCAGATCTCATGGTAAACGCTTCAATACGGCGCAAGGATCACTGTGACATTGGTAATTAATCCTAGGTATATACTTTCCCGTACAATGGAACCTCCACCACAACATCAAACCGTGGTTCCATTGCCAGCCAAACAATATATATAGCAATTCACATCATTCGAAAATAGGTTTTTCTTTTTATGCAGATGATAAATATAGTATTTTATAAATACTTTGATAAAAATATTTCAACGGACATGCAAGAATGAACTTGCCTGTGATAGAAATGGCCGTTCAACTCTTCGGGGTTCTAGGGTTTGCGGTAAAACCCCGAGTTCTGAAAATAGCAAGGTAATCCCGTTAAGGACTACACAAAACTCTGGCAGCATGCTATTATGCATAATCGTGATATGCATCGTCACCCCAAAATTCCCAACTTGCGGATTTAAGACTTTTGGGAGTGTTTGGGAGTTTTTAATTATTTAAAGAGTTTGACAACAATTTTCATGAGGAATAGATTTTAAAATGATTAAATTTTAATAGTTAAACATAATTGAACTTCAAGACTTTATTTTCCCATATTATTTTCTTTTAGGAAAATAGTTTTGAAAAAGAATTTCAAATCATTTCCACTTAAGGATCTTTGAATTTTTATCCACAAAATATTTTTCAAAACTTCAAATAAAACATATATTAAAATTCCTCATAATTTATAGAGTGTGTTGACTATTTTTAGCTGATTTTTGTTCCTTTTGTTTGGGAGTTAAAATTCATTTAAGTTTTCATAATTGTATTTGGTGAATTACCAAAATACCCTTGGGTCGAGTGGGTTGGACCCAACCATTTGGGCTGAGCCCAACACGTTATTGGGTCGAACCCGACCCAGACCCTCTCTCTCCCTCGTGCGACTCCTCTCTCTCGTTCCCCTTCTTGGCGATGCCCCGCCGCCGTCGCCACGCTTGGCTCCGGCCGCTGCCGGCCAGCTCCGGCGCCGCCACTCCCTGGCGCTGCTCCGCCGCCTCCTTCTCCACTAATTCCCAGCCTTCGATTCGTACTACACCGCCCCAGTTGCTCGCGCGTGAACCCTAACCCTAGCTGCCATGGCTCGGGTTGCCGGCACTGCTCGCCGGGCTCCTGCGCCTCCGTGCCTCCTAATGCACCTCTTCATCGACCACGGTGGCCTCCTCGAGGTTCTGCTTGAGCACGCCGCCTCGGTGTGCTACCCCCTGTCGATTACGAGTTCCATCTCGTGCATGTGCTCGGCCTCCTGCTCCACCACGCCGCCGTGAACTCGATTCTCGGGTGGTCAAGGTAGTTGGTGCGGTGGTCTGTTAACTCTGGACATGGTGGTGTGGTGCGGTGCTGCTGTTCGTGCTCCTGTCGCCGACGGGACCGCGGTGTTGCCGTCACCGCAACCACGGCGACAACTACTGCGACTACTTCCACTCTGATGTCGGCGGGACGGTGCTCTGGCACAACTCCGGCATCGACATACTCGCCTGTTTCCTCAACTATGCCTACTCCAACCACGCCATACTCTGCTACGACTACAACTGCTCAAGGTGAGCTTTTGCTGTGACCGGCTAGTGAGCCGATGAATTGTGTCCGTGATGAACTAATTGGTATGTGAAGAACTAATTACTAGTGGCTATGGTACTGTCCCTTGCAGTCTTGCTGAGGACAGATGGTCTCGGTGTTGATTTAGGGTTTCTGGACATGTCAATTATCCAATTGGATGTCCTGGATGTGCTTAAGATCATGTGTTTTCTTCCAATTTAAGTTACAGGAGCTTTTTAGTGCTTTCCTGTGCTTCTTCAGAGCAAATACTTGCTCTGTTGTGTTATGTGCTTGTGATGAGCTTCTTAACTCTGAAGCTAGAGCTTTAATTAGCTTGACTGTAATTTTATCCTACTCTTGTGTGCAATTTAATTGAATTAGGGTATATACTGCTATGTGAAACCTCCTCAGAGTGTACACAAGCAATATAACATCCCTGATACAAACTATTTTGTGCTAAGAGCTGTGATCTATCAAGTCTAGCTGTGTCCAGCATTTCTGGTAGCTTTTCTTGGTAAATTTCGATAAGAACAGATATAAAATACACTTGATCTTGCTGTTTAGATACTTTTGTAATTTCTTGACTGCTACCAATGATGCAAAGGCTGAGGTATGTGTTTTGATAAGAACAGATATGTTTGTGTGGCTTTTATTCTCTAGGATGATCTAGCATAGCATTTCTATGCCAATCTGAGAGAAACACTTCTTTCTATCCTCCTAGTGAAAATCTAGTTGAAGGGTAGTTGGAATGATTTAGAGATGTATTCTTGGATCGATTTTTTATGTGCTGCCCTGCTCTCCTCTCTTTCTAGCACTGTCCTGTCATTTACAGAACCTGCTAGCACCTCTCCTCTGCCTCACACACACACAAAGAATTAACCTGCTGTTGTTGAGCAGCTTGGTCTTCTGGAAAATGATGATAACCTGCGTCTTGTGGCTAGCCTGCTCCTCCTCGCTGCTTCAATGTTCCTAGGGTGGATTTATCTAGCTGCAAATTGATTTAGTGGAGGTTCTTTGTGTTCTTGAGATGTTTTGAGCTGTTCTAGCTGATTTGGGAGATGATTTAGTTACTAAATTCATTGCTGGTGTATTTGGGCTAAAGTAGGAAACATATGGTGCGAGATAGATGCTTGGCTGCTGTGTAAAGCTTGTGGTGTGTCTAGCTGTTTCTTGAAAATGTCTTTGTGGGCAAATGAATTTGCTAGGATGGATGTGGTGCTGTTTATAAACGGCTGGCTGGTTGTTATGGTGATGACACCTAACTAGGTGACTCCTCATTTGCATTGGTGAGTAAGGTGCTTGGGTGTCAAGCCCTGTATGAGCATTCCTTAGGGTTCAAGTAATGTTAGATATTTTGCTTGTGGATAACTCTCCTATGTGGCATGCCCATCCACTCATGCTTTTCATTACTTGGGGTTCAAGTAAACTTAGATATTTTCTTGTGGATAGAGATGACTAGTCATTGGTCTTATCTCCTTGTGGGATTTATTTTTGGTCAAGCCAAGTGGTTTTTGTCACTAGATGGACTTGTGGGCTGATTCTCCTATGTGGGCTTATGAAATATTAGTGGCTTTGCAAGTTATGGGTGGTGATCATGTGGGCTTTACAATTTCAGATTTGTGGGCTTTATTAATTGGCTTACTTTCTTCCTTGGTAATTAATACCATTGGAGAAATAATTTAAATTCCATGTGGCTTTGTTCTTATTGGTTCTTGATACCAATAGAGAACAATTTAATTGTGAGCTTTTCTTTAATAGGAATCTGACTAGATTAGAGGGAAAGAAATATGTTTCCTAAGATTGATAAATGTGGATCAATGATGCCTTTTGTCCCATGTTGCCTTTGTATCTTCTCAAATGGATCATGTCCCTTGTTGCCTTCTTGTTGCCTAGTTAATCCATGTTGCCTCAAATGATCCAAAATGATCCATGGTTGCCTTCGATTAAATATTGATCCCTCTAGTCAATATTTGGATACTAGGACAGGTTTCTAATATCCATTACTTAAGTTCCAACATCAAATTGCCTCACCCTTGTGGTGAAGGCAAACATTAATTAAGAAATATTTCTTTTGTTTTGGTTTATTTTTAGTTGAACCTCAATTGCCTCATGTATACAAAAAGAATTTGGAAACAAGAGTGATCAAGTCTTGTGTCCAAACTACTTTCTATATAACACCAAGCTTTTGAATTTCACACAATTTCTAGAGGATTTGATAAGAATAGGTACTTAATATGTGCATCCTTCTCCAGTCCAATTGGTTGCATTTCTTCCTTTCTCCCTTGTGTTATTTGTCTTGCAGGAATGAATTTGAGAAGGTTGGAATGTAGAAGATAAGATTCAATGGTAGATGAAGATGAAGATTTAGTTTAAGCTTCTTTTTAGTCCTTTGTAATCTTCTTTTCATTTGGATGAGATATGTACTTATTCGATTAAATTGTAATATTATTATTCTTGCATTTCAATCTTGCAAAGTTGTAACCTGTCACTATTCCAGTTATTATTTCTTGTACTTTGACACTCAAGTTTGGAATTGAGATGTGTGTAAGATGAGATGATGAGATGTATGTAGATGGGAGTGATGAATGTAAGAAATGATGTAATAAGATGATGATTTGAGATGATGTGTTAAAATGATGGATGTATGAAATATGAACTTGATGTATTTGAATTATTGTATGATCATAATTGTGCATAATGAGATGAGATGGTCATATAGATGTCGTTGGGAGATGATTGAGGCTTATTATGCTTTATTGGAATTATATACTTGTCATTTATTAAATTGTGATCAAAATGTCGAGGGGTTTAGGAAAGGTCATGTCCAATTCTAGAATGCCTCGACATATGATCCTAGTTTCTAATTAGTTGTTTCAAAGATCACGTCGAAGTTTATAGCACTCAACAGGATGATCTAGCTCCTAATTCATCGAGTCGAGAGAAACATCAATCCCTTTGTCTCTTTTCTTAAACGCGCCAAAATTTCCCGCATTTTCAGATGCATGCTATGCAAATGCACAATTCTTATTTCTACTCTTTCGACTCTCTAAACCCTGGGGTATTACATCTTTGAATAAAGATATAAGGATCTATCCTGCTTATAGTAGTCACATTAAAAAGTGAAAATTATCGTGTTCTGGTCTTTCTTCTATTATTTACTCAGTATGTGACATTTTTATAGTTCATCAAGTTTGCTGTGCAATAAAAAATGACATGTGCTCGTATAGTGATTTTGTTATATGAGAGAAAGACATATAAAATAGTCTAAATATGTCTATCATACAAACTAAGCAATATCCGCCAAAAGAATTTGATAAATTTAAGTGCACTCTTTTTACATCCTTGGATCAAATATAGTATTGACACATCATGATTATATTAAATATGAAACATATCAATCTGAAATATGTCGTGACTTATCTAAAAAAAATAGTCTAAGGGACGTTCCCCCGATAGTGTGTCGACTAATGTTGTATCTACATTAATTTTGTATTTTCTACACTTTGTATATTGTTTAGTTTGAATATTCCTTCATTGGAGGGACATTCTCATCCTCACAAGAATATGCGTTCACTCAGCCCTGGGTGTATCATTAAGCGGGTAATATTGTAGCGGATATTCCTGTCGATAGTGGAACTAATATTGTTACGTCGTTAATATTAAATTCTACTACTCTAAACTCCAAACATCCACATGTGTTTTGTGAGAGGGATTGTCTGATGGTCGAACAGAATTTTTGGTTATTGTAATCAATCGTAGAAACAATGTATGTATAGCGACTAATGTCGTGACTTCGTTAGTTTTAAAATTCCACTATTATGAACTGCCGCAGACGTTTTGTGAGAGTTGGTGTGATCACAGTTGAATAAATTTGTCATTTATTTGTACTCCACCAAAGAAATAACGTACTCCCTTCGTTCATAATTATCTTATGTTCTGAGATTAGTCAAATCAAACTTTATAAAACCTGACCAAATATATAGGAAAAATATCAACATCTAAAATATTAAATTACTATTATTAGAAATCACAATAAACTTAATTTTATTAAACAAATTTGATATTATAAATGTTGGAATTTATTGGTACATCTTTTGTCAAACTTTACAAAATTTGACTTCTAAATAAAACAGAGAAAGTACCTACCGACCAGTTCAATCTATCAGCTCCTAGCATCCATGTACGTACTTTTCTTTTTCTTTTTGAACGTGCCACGTACCTTTTTTTTAACTACACGTTCGTATAGCCTCCATGGTAGTTTTTTTTACGGGCTGACCTACTCATACCGTCCTAGGCATGTACTCCCTCCGTTCCACAATATAAGATGTTCTAGCTAGCTCACATGTTGGCTAGGTGCAAACCTAAATGAGTGTACATACACATTAATACATGTCCACATATATCTAGACACATGTGAATGTGGAAAAAAGCTAAAACATTTTATATTTAGGAACGGAGTGAGTACGTGTTGAATATGAATTCTTAATTACCAGGGCCCATGTCTTGACGTGAGATTCGTAACATTAAACAGCTGATGTAGGTAGTCTCGTATACACGGCTGGGAGTATATCTTGTCAACCTAAATCGTGTCTAACATGTTACGTGACCACTATTATATTCTTAAAATCGCAGTTGTGTCTCGAAAAACTCCCTCATTTTGCTTTTAGTATATAATAGATAGATGCACATTGCTTTTGACACTGAAACATGACAAAACTAATCAACTCCTATCTATTTTACCACATGAATATTAATTTGAATACTGAAGTATAACAAGCACCACTTATATGATTTCTTTTACCACTTCATATTTCCTGTTACACTAAAATATAGCACAAGCTAAAATTATCTCAAATATAGTAAATGAATGCACTAATCAATAAGTAACAAAGACAAATGAATTTTCTCCACTTCACAAAACAGTATAACCCTTTGCTGCTATAAAAAACAAGAATATAAACAAAGCACTTACATACTTCTGTGCGCAAGCATAGAAACGTCTTCCTTCAAAAGCAATGTATTTCTCTTCCTTGGCATTGTGGAGGCGACAAACAGCAGTCACATCAGCAACAATGTGTGGAATGTAGGGTCAGTGATGGAATCGGGTGCGTAGTTGGCGTCATGGAACTAAAAGCATCCAAAAAAAAATCAAAACTTAATCGAAACAAAAAAAATCCCAAATCGGAACCGTAACCCTAACAAGACATTTAGGGGAAGGAAACTCACATTGACTAGGTGCGGCTTCTCAGACGTCTCATCGTCATTCCATCTAGGCATGTCGGTGAAGCAGGGCGGCGGCCGTGAGCGGGAGGGGAGGAAGAGATTGTGGCGCATGAGAGAGATAATTGGTCAAACAGTTATGAGGCACATAATGATCGTCTCCCTACGACGTCTCCACTGTGCCAAAGGGGCCTCGCTGTCACTTTTCGCGTCAATTCGTGTTCAGCCGACATTTTAGTGTTTATTGCAAAACAACTTGGAAAATCCGGTAGATTTCTGTCCCGAAACTTAATGTGGTGGCATTTGGTAAATTTGGCATGTAATGTGGTTTTTATGCTATTCACTTCGTGGAAAATATATTTGATATACACCTTGTACAAACGTAGCAATGTATTGGTTACAAACATAACTACTTATACGAGGTATTTCTAATTTTCTTTCAGTAACTCGATGAGAAACAAAGGAGAAATTTACTCCGAGAAAATATCATTAAAAACGCAACTCTTGTCCACGACCCTCTGGGCTCGGGCAGGAGCTAAAGGACTTCGAGTTGTACTGCCATCCACCTGGGATGTGCACAGAATGTAATACATGATGTATGCCTGTTGCCTCCAACGCAGTTTTTCTAGCGGAGCCGGTGTCTACCGGTCAAGCATCGGCCGTCCGTCGCAAGTTTGTGATTCGGATTGAGGCTAGCTGTATTTTTCTTTCCCATTTGGTATTGCATGATGCATGTCGGATACAGATTCAGGATGCGTACACAATAACTGCATGGCCACTCGATTCATTAATATCAAAGACTGGCCACCCACCGTGTCTCTCACATCTCTCTCCTCTCCCTGCATCTTCATCCAAAAAAGACGGTGCCGCTGTAGATAAGCCAGAGCTGTAGAGGCGTGAGGACGCTAGTGCTCCAGTTTGGGCGGCGCGGCGCCGCCATTCCGGCCGTGCGAAAATGGCGGCGCTGCAGTGGAGATAAGACGATCTAACGTAGCGGCTGCCGAGCCGGCGTCCGGAACGACGGCGAGGCTACGGCCTTCGGACGGGCAAGGCGAGGACGGAGGCGGACAGGCGGTGACGCTGATCCAGGCGAGGTTGGCGACCTGCTCCGCCGGCGCCCTCTACCGGGGTCTGTTCGTCTGCTGCCGCAGACATCTAGCAGCAGTTTTTGATGCGGAAATCTTAGTGAGCTCATGGATATGTTAGTCGTGTCATATATTTATCGGAAAAAGATGCCTCATATTTCAATACTATATGATATAGTTTGTTAATATAATATTGGTATTCATAATAACAATAATTGATTTATGAAACGTGGCTGGATCATATTTGGTACGACACAAATTCAGTAAATGTATGTAATACATGTCAAATTATTTTGATACCAATCTGATATTAAAACCATTCCTTGTGACAATTCTGGTTAACATGGATATGTGATTCATGTCATATATGAATCGGTAAAAGATGCATCATATTTCAATACTAATGTCATAGTTTGTTGATATAATGTTGGTATGACACAAATTCAGTAAATCTTTGTAATATATGTCATATTTGTTTGATACCAAGATGTTATCGAACCCACACTAGGCAAATATCTAATACGAACCGAAATTATCAACATAAAAATATATCTTGGTATTGGAAATATTTTGATACTAATATTTTGGAAAAGAATGTATGTGTGAATCATATGAAAATTTTATGAACATTATATCATCAAGAACAAGAAGTTTAAATTGGTATAGGAAATAGCTAGGAAAGATTTTACACTCAAAATGGGTCAGCCAGCTTCGGTGGACTCTAATCAATAACTGAAGAGAGAATGGAAGCTTGGCTTCCGCATGCATACAGTGAATAAGCTACCGCCTAGCAGGGAACCACATGGACATGGGGGACATGGGGGACGGTGGGAACTGAAACGACAACACGCCGTGGAAGTTTAATGTCGCAGTGGGACCACACGCGTAGTTGCTATTGTAAATACGAAACTTTACGCTGCTTATACAGCTCCTGCCGTATGCGGTGCGTCCGAATCACGACGGAAACAGACGGCGGATGCTTGACCGGTAGACAGCGGCTCCGCTAGAATTGCATTTTCGCTGTTGCCTCTTAGCATCTCCAGCAGCAGCGCTAGGCGCCGGCGCGCTAAAAATTTTTTGCGGCGCCAGAATTGCGTTTTTGCGCGCGCAGCGCCTGTTTTGCTTTAGCAGCAGCGCTAAAATTAGCGCGGCGTGGCCGTAAAAAAGTATAGCTCCAGCAGAGGCGCTAAAATCCCAGCGCGCGCGCCCAGCGCAAACAACTTCAGATGAAGTTCAGATGAAAATTCAGATCGAAATGTAGACTAGAAATAAAAATTTATTACTAAACAGACTCGTTCGTTGACTAAAACAGACTCGATTAAACTAAACAGACTCGATTAAACTAGAACTAAACATCTAAAAGTCGAACTCGTCCAAGTCGGAGTCCGAGTCCGACGTATCGGAGATTTCGGAGAAGAGATGCTCCCACCTGGGGTCTTCTTCGCCCCAGGTGGTGTTGTTGAGCTGCGCCTCCGCCTCGGCTTTGCGCCTCCGCCGCATCGCCCGCTCCTGCGCCCGCTCATGGCTTCGCTCCGCCCGCTCAGCCGCGAAGGTTGCCAAGGCCTGCGCCTCGGCGGCGGCTTCTTCCGGGTGGCGCCGGCGATACTCCGCCACGAGTTGCTCGTCCCGATGCGCGACCAGCAGGCGGGCCTGGAGCTCGCGGTCGGCGGCCCGGTCCTCGGCGGTGACGAGGCGTGGCGGCGGCGCCAGATCCTGCGCCTGTTGGACGGTGCGGGCGTCCGTGAAGTTCATCTGCCGGCGGGAGCGGCCGAGGCGCCACGCCGCTGCGTCGTACGCGCGGGCAGCCTCGTGCGCCGTCTCGAACGTCCCGAGCGAGATCCGCTCGTCGCCGGCGCGAATCTCCGCGTAGAAGGTGCCGTTGGGCCGCGCGCGCACGCCGCGGTAGCCGGACTGGTTCCTCCGGCGCGGCGGCATGGTGGCGACAGCGCGGGCGTGGCGCGGCGACGGCGGAATCCGTGCGGTGGCGCGAGCGGTGGTGGGAGGGGAAAAAGCGGTTGGGGAGAGAGGAGGGGACGCGTGGAGTGAGCGCGCGCTGGCCGCGGGGCGGGTTATTTAACGCGAAACCTACCGCGTTGGCCAGCGCGCGCTTCCGTTTTCCGAGCGCGCGTTTTTTCCCCGCGTCTGCTGGAGCGCGCGAAATGGCCCCGCGCGCGGGAAAAATCGGTTATATGGCGCGCGTGCTCCGTTTCCGGCGTCTGCTGGAGATGCTCTTAGGAGGTTGCAAACAAACTCTATCTACCTTTTCAATAAAAAGAAACACAAAGCTTTTGCGTTTTCTCGAGAGAGAAAATTATCAGAAAAGTGTGGCGCTTTGAGCTGTACAATTTTTGTAAGTTACATACCCCTCCTTTCCAAAATATGAGCCATATTTGTCTTATCTTACGTAGAACTTGTTCAACGAGGTTGGCTAAATTTATAGTAAACAAATAACATCTACAATACCCAATCAATAGAAGTAGATACATCATCAAATATGTTTTTGTGGTGTATTTATGTGGTATTGAAAGGTTGATAGTTCTTTAAAACAAACCAAATCCTAGATTTTATGTTCTGAAAGACGGAGTACTGCAAATTGCATTTTGCTGACACGTTACGTATAAAAACTGACCAAATCCAAATGTTCAGAGAGATACGTTGGCAGCAAATGGTGAGATGTAAGGTAACTGGATTTATTGTAGGAGTTTGACCAGAACTGTTGCTTGAAGCGAAAGTTGGGTCTAACTATGCGTGGATGGGAGGAAGAAGAGAGGAACAGCCAACTCGAAGAAATCAAAAGGTCATGTGGGTTAGTTGACCCTGGCACCCTCCCCAACTATGAGCAAACTGTGAGAAAACTTACGCATAGACTGCCCTAGGGTTAATATCCTCCTTTTGGGTTAGGACAGATGCATGTATGGTTGAAGTCAGAGCAACATTTTTTTTCTTACTGTAGGCAGATCTGCTCACGAGTTCCCGATCGATTCAAATCAACTTTCCACGTCACAAATGCTACATTGCCCAAAAAATATGCCGTATTCCAGGAAATGCCAAACTTTATACAAAATGCACAAGAAATGTCGTCATGTGTCAGCATGGTTTGTGTCGGGGACGGGTTGTTAGAGAACAAACATCGCCTTGAATTTAAAGTTTGATCTGGACGAACCAGAGACATAGCCAGTTAGCCACCCCCACAAACCATCCAAACAATGTTGGTTCACTTCTAAGCAGTCATTTGGCAATGGCATATTCCGGAACAAGTATTTAGGGTGTTAAATATCTAGTTTGTTTGGAAATTTGACTTCGATCTCCAAAAATTCACAAAATTGGGTGAGCGCCCATGTTTGTAGAGCGGACAGGGGAGGTGGTCGACTCTACTCTTTTGCAAAACTAGCAGCTCTTGGTTTATAGTGAAATATGTCGAATACAACATGGGTTTCTACTGCGAGGACCGTGGTCTTAAAGAGGATTGTATTGATAGTTATGGGGCGTGGGCACAGATCCAACGTAGTAGTGTTTCTTTTATGCTTGCTTGGTTCCACTACCGGGGCCAGCCTCATTTTCTACTTGGAGACCACATCAGAAAGCACTAATCAATGATCAAGTACTATCTTTTTTTATAAAGGGAATATATTAATCAAGTACTATCATTACCAGCATCACCACCAAATTAAATGATGGATAATCTTTTCCGAATCGATTATACAACTTGCTTTCATACTTACGCTGTTTAGTGGGTCTTCCTGCTAAGCCAGGAGGTTAGGCTGATCAAGAAAGAGATGGGTTTAGTAGTGTGAATTCTCGTAAGCCCCAGCTTTCTGGTACTTGATACTCTGTCAGGGGAAAGCCATGCTTCCATGTGCTTCAAGCAAATTTCCTGAGAAAATATATGACTTTGGAGCTAATACTTTTGTTCCACTTTTTTTTCCTTTTTCACACAACTTTATTTTCTTTGAGAATATTTGAGGTACTCGGCTGTTTTCAGCCACACTATATAGGGTGTTCCTACTTCCTCGCTTTTTCCAAGGAAAGAAAGTCGGTGTATTTTGCGAAACCAATTTGCTCTATTGCTAGTAAAATCCATGAATAACAATATGTCCAATGCTGAGTATCAAGAAACTTTCTGTTCGGTTGATTCACAGGATTGTTTTGAATGGTAGATTCACATGATTCAAAATATGCAGAAATGGAAAAAAATATTAATAATTAGGTGTCAAGGAAATTATCGATCCTATAGGAATGGAAAAAACATATGAATTTGTATTAGATGTTTGGTTTCACGAAAGGTTTCATCAGGGCCTCTTTGATTCATGGGATTCCAAAAACATCCTATAGGAATGGAAAAAACATATGAATTCGTTATAGATGTTTGGTTTCACGAAAGGTTTCATCCGGGCCTCTTTGATTCACGGGATTCCAAAAACACTTGAATGAGAAAATTCTATGAATTGGTTGTCATGAGACCTTCAATCCTATAGAATTAAAAACATGAGAATATATTACAGAAATTTCTAAACGTTGAATGAAGCGAACTCCATAGGTAATTTTTCGAAGGAATATAATTTGTCCGTAAAAAAAGGAATAAAATTATCCAATAATATCATAGAAGTCCTTTAAATCAAAGAAACCACCGTCCTGTTACAGGAAACCGACACTTGTGCCTAGATCTGGAATGCCTTCATTTCTCTTCTTTTTGTCAAGCAGCAGCTGTGCATGCGTGACCAATTGTCCCAGTCCAGCAGCACATAGGCAAGCAAGGCAATGGACCACACCAAGGACCGGTTCATCAGTTTCGTGTGTGTCTCGGCATGCAAGTTGGTACCAAAACAGAACCACAAGCACTTTACTACAAGGAGAGGACAGTCACCTACCTCTGCAGTTCCTAGCATAGTATTGCACTGCTGGATTTAACATCTGGCCTAACAACAAAGTTTCATGTGATGAAAAGGCGTCCATCCATTGGCAACAATAGTGAAGCTACTAGACAATGAGGTGGAAAGCAAAACAACTTCGACATATTTTCCAGGGTGGAAAGCAAAGCCAGCGTTGTTAGATCAAAGGAATAATATGATACAAGGCCACATCGTGCCAGCATATCCCATGCTTTTCTCAATGTGTTTTTAGTACATTTCTTTGTTGGATGCATTGATTGTACTACCTGATACTCCCTCTGCTTATAAATATAAGATGTTTTTAAGTGTTACACATGTTGTCTACATGCACACTAAAATGAGTGAACATACACGCTAAAACATGTCTAAATACATTTGTGTACTTGTGAATGTGGACAAAGGTTAAAACATCTTATATTTCCATGGTTTGATGATTCTTTCTCCATGGAGCATTTCTCCCAATTTGTGGAGCTTTGGGCTCTCATAACCAACGTCAACCTCAACCGATGGAGAGGATGAGATTTTGTGGAAGCTAACGACAAATGGGCAATACTCCGCCTCCTCGGCATACAAAATGCAATTCTTCAGAACCATAAGCG
This sequence comes from Poa pratensis, assembly GCA_947311845.1. Taxonomy (NCBI): domain Eukaryota; kingdom Viridiplantae; phylum Streptophyta; class Magnoliopsida; order Poales; family Poaceae; genus Poa; species Poa pratensis. The sequence continues at coordinate 71,634,623 of CAMZMU010000042.1, forward strand.
CTCACATGGACAAGACAATTTGGAAGGCTTGGGTTCCACCTAAAACCAAAAAATTTGCTTGGCTTGCAACCCAAAACCGGATTTGGACGGCGAACCACTTGACGAAAAGAGGATGGCCAAATTATGATTTGTGTCCTTTTTGCAAGCAAACCATGGAATCGGTCTCCCACCTTTTTGTCAAATGTCGCCTCACACGTCGTATTTGGGAGCTCATCAAGAATTGGTTGGGGTTCCAAGCCATACAACCCAACTCTTGGGCAAATCTTTCAATGAATGAATGGTGGTTGAAGATGACAGATGGATTCACTCCGAATCGCAAGGCCGTTGCCTCCCTTACCTTGCTTACCACTTGGGAAATTTGGAATGAACGCAACGTAAGGGTCTTCCAAAACAAGCATTCGCCGCCCCTAGTAATTTTAGAAAAAATAAAGAGAGAGGCCCGGTTGTGGGTGTTAGCGGGCGCCAAACGTTTGGGGAACTTGATGTCGTGAGAGTAGTCCCTTGTATCTTTGGTCCAAATTATTTTCTTTTAAACTGCTTGCTTAATTAATCGATTCGGGCAAAGCTTTTGCCCCCGTTTCTATAAAAACGAAGGGAGTAGTATTTTGGGTCGACCAAGGGCCAGGGTAGATAAGGGTGGGCATTCGGTCTTTTCGGTTAGTTCCGTTCGGTCTTTCCGGTCTTTAACAATTTCGGTCATCCAGAAATGATACCCGTAATAAATTCGGTATTTCCGGTTTTCTGTTCTTCGGTCTGTTCGGTTTGGTCTTCGGTCATGACCAAATAGACCGAAATATAGGGCGCAAGAAGGGGAATCGGCGCTCGGGACTGGGAAAGTGGGAAGCGATCGACTGGTCTCTCGCGCACGGGAGAATCTACAGTACGATGGGCTGGGATACTCAGTTGTTGAGTCTAGAGACTAGATGGTCTGCTTGGTTCAGTAGTTGGGCCTATAGACCAGATGTACATAAGCTGGGCTGGCACACAAATTCGTCTGCTTCAGTAATTCACTCAAAATAAAATAAAATCGGTCCTTCGGTCTATTCGGGTTATGTATAAGTGATGCCCGAATTTCTGATCTAATTTTGGTCTTTTTCTAATTTGCTACCCAAATTTCTAACGGTCTTTTCGGTCTCGGTCATTTCGGTTTCGGTCTCGGTCTTTTCGGTTTCGGTCTTCGGTTTTTATGCCCACCCCTAAGGGTAGACACCTTGAGAGCATCTCCAACCACGTCCCCCAAATCCGCCCATAAACTGTCTGGGCAGGTGTCCGCGGACACCCCTAAAAAATGGCCTACTACAACCGTTGTCCCCAAATGTCACCCCAAATTGTGGTCCACTTGCATGTGATTGGTGGAGAAGGAGAGAGAAGAATCAATGAAGGACAAAAGAAAGGAAAAGAAAGGGAAAAAGTGGTCCAAAGTGGTCCAGCGGACACGTCCGGACGCGCCCGGACGCCCTCAAACTCACCCCATATGTGGGGTGAGTTTGCTGTGTGCCGGACAGCCCAGACGAATAAAACCACTTTTGCTGTCCGTCCAGACAATAAAAGTCGGTATAGGGGGCATGGTTAGAGATGCTCTGAGAGACCAGACTTTTGGCCGGATGGGCTGGGCAGGCAATTTGCAATAGTACCATGAAGGCTCAGCCAAGCCTTTGATCCAGTGCAAGGCATGTAGAAATTTTCTCTGATGCAGATTACTTCATGTCTTAAATGTCAAAAATTCCTTCTAAAATTTTGAGTTTTCTTACTGAAACATTCGATTTTCTGACAAGATCTGTAGGATATCCAAATGATCAAGAAATATCATTGTGAGAATGACAGAGCATGAAAGAGATCTACAATGTTCAGACATTAGTAGAAAAAAAATCAGTATGACACAGGATAGTCTGACGATATTTTTCATAGAATCAAAGGCTTCAGACTTGATCCAGAAGAATACTTACAGAAAAGGAGTCCAGCTTAATCAAGGAAATACTTCCGAGCGAAAGGTAGGGGCTCTTGCACGGAAAGGAACTTTGCAGAAATTTCACAGAAGAAGATGCAGTAGACCTGGGATATACCAAGTTAGCAGCGATTTCACAGAAACAGATGCAGTAGACCTGGGATGTACAATGTTTTCCTCAGCATTTGCCTCCACCTTAATGAGGCTATGACTCATGAATTGCTTACTCCAGCTGCTTAATCACATCTCAACAATAATACTTGCCTGAGAAACATATAGGCAGATTCATGTAACTCGACAAATTCATCATATATTGGAATACACAACACTGACTCAAAACATGCCACAGGTTGGACACTGACATCATCGTTTCAGAGAACGAAACACAGAATTCACCATCTTGAGTGTCTGACAAGAGTGTAAGAAAGTAAAAAGAGCAAACGACGACCCACATGATTCTTGCATTACATTACAGTTTCACAAAGACATCACAGAGTTCTTCTGAACTGAGAAGCTGCAGAACCCAATTCAGAGGACAAGAAGGATCTTGGGAATCCAAGAAGGGTGCACTTGGTCAGGCAGCCATCAACGCCAATGGTCTCCTGTGGCCTTGCTGCAGACTCTGGCGGAGCTGCTGGTACCCGCTGCGGTAGTGCTCAAGGGAGAAGCACAACTGCCTGATTGCCTCTCGCTTCCCCTCGGCACTCTCGGAGATCTCAAGCTTCTGCTTCTCCACCAGTTCCTCGAGCTCAGAAACCCGGGCACGCAGATCCAACAGAGACTTGTGTACGACAGCAGTCTCTGCCGATATCTTGGCACGCTCAATATTAAGCTGGCTTAGCTGGTCATTCATCTGTTTCATCTTTTCATCACGTGCTGTAATGTCAGTTAATAGAGTGGCCAGCTTGTTATCAACTGTAGCTCTCTCAAATAGCATCACTTCGATCTTGCTTGTAAGGTTGGCAAGGTCTTGATTCAGCCACATATTTGTTTCTCGTTGTTCATGGATTCTTCTGCCTTGTCAGCATAGGCTTGCCTAAGTTCTGTTTCCATGGATGTCAGCTTTCCCTCGAGAGAGGCATTGGCCTCTGATACTGTTAGAAGTTCAGCACTAAGAGCAGACTTCTCCAGCGAATGTTTATCCAAAGAATCAGAAACCACCTTCTCTAGCTCCTTGATACGATCCTCGAGTATTGATTTATCTTGTAAGGCTCTTTCTAGCTGTGCTTCCAGGTTCATGATGGTTTCTGCTTTCTCCAGTGAAACTTCTTCTAATTCTGCTTTTGTATTCTTTATCGCTTCTTGCAGCTTCACCATCTCGGAAGCTGAATTATCAAAACTGCATGCTGCCTGTTCAAGCTCTTCAATGCGACACCCCAACTGCAACTTCTCCTGTGACAATCTTGCTAGCTCACCTTCGTAGTTCGTGATGACTGCCTGGAGCATTCCAGTCTCATCTTCAAGAGCAGATTTATCATGCAGATACTTCGCTGAAAGTTCTCTAAGCTCCTGCTTGCACTTGTCAACTTCAAGATCACGATGCGCCAATTCAATTTCAAACTGCTTAGCTGCTGAAGCCATTGCTTCCTTCAGCCCATCAGTCTCGTTTTTGTTCATTAACAGCACAGCTTCCAATGCTTCCTTCTCACTGTTGACTTCTTCAAGATCCTTCTCTTGACAACTTTCAGTTTCCACATTTGAAACCTGCAATTTTTCGTCATGTTCAGACACTTCTGAACTAGAACCAAAATTACTTTGGGAACGCATGTTCGTTTCCTCTAAGGCGTCAAGTTTTCCTCTTGCTTCATGAAGCTCATCTTCAAGCTCAACAATTCTTTGGCTCAAGGCATAAAACATACTGTCGCCATTTTCCTCTTTGGCTTCATCAAGCTCTGACTCGGATTCTGAAGATGAAGAAGACCCATCACTCCCCTTCTTCGATACTTCAGAGCTCACACCAGAGCCAGTGGACACATCTAAGCAATCTGATTGATTTTTTGGCTTTCTTTGTGCCATCTTATCTTCCATGTCAAAATCTTCAGATGGAAAGGGAGATCGTGTCTCAGAATCTGATTCAGAGATACCACAAGAGCCATGTGACTGCAGTGATGATGGGAAATTTTTGCGCAATTCTCCAGTTACATTGTCGTACCGCTCAGCAAGGGCACGATAAATGCGGTAGAAATTCTTGATATGGGTAACAAGCACGGGTCGTTCTTGGTTATACACCTCAGCCTTTTCTGCAGAGGATTCACCTTCCTCCTCAACAATTCCCAGCATCTCTGTGACTTGTGTCTCCATCTCTGTTCAGTTAGAAGAATGATTATGTTTAGAAAACAACCTGGTATGAGGCTGGAAACTAAGATCATACAGTCTTGCACATCGCTATTGTCTAGCAACCAACAAACTATCTATTTCCAGTGTGTAAGACAATAACAGAACAACTGAGTAGCAAAGTCATTACCTTGTAAGTTCTCAGAGAGCCATTTGGAGTTTTCTGGACTGATGTGGCTATCCCACCACCATGAGCGGGATTTCCTTAGTTGAGCCACTTGTGTTGGCTTCATCTTCACCAGAATAAAAGAAAATCGTCTCTGTTATGCAGGCCTAACAATGGATTCAAAAAGAAACAAGTGAGAAGGAAGAACAAGAAGCACTCCCCCCAAGAGTAAAGTACTAAAAAGACCTCGAGTACAAATCTGTAACAAAGTTTACTGTGGAAATCAAATTGTAAATCAATTGTGTCCGAGTTCATGGCAATTTGTCTCAGAATTCATGAAAATGTAATAAAGGATCAGAGGGGAAAGAAAATGCAGAAATGTGCACTTGCTGGCAAAACAAGCTCTGGACTGTAACTCCAATTGAGTGGCTTACCTGTGCAACAGAAAGATCACAGAAATACACAATGATCTGGCCGACTAAGTAGCTCTTGCACGCGCTATATAATAAGATCATGGGACGTCTTCTCGCATAAGCAAAACTTATATGCTAGTGATGAGTACATGGCAGGAAGAGAAGACAGATAAGATGGTAAACCCCAGGGGACCAGGACTGCTGGAAGCCCATGACTGACAATGACTAGCTATCTAAAGAAGAGTAACATGGAGTGAAAGACAGTGACACTTTTTTAAGACCAGTGCCCATAATAACAGTTTTTTCGGACCGAAATCACAAATATAGCATGCATGTTTGCATACTTGAGAAACAGACAGACTGACTGATCGGAACTTGTATTCCTGGAAAATTAATTCGAAAAATAAAATGGCTGGCACTTGGTTATCACATTTCCAAGTGCAAAAGGACACAGCAACTACAGCTATGTGCCTGTTAGTTAGGCCAGAAAACCTGATTCAATGAACTCGGGAAAACAGTTTCAAGCAGACAGGAAGAATGGACAACAGACAGTCTACCCCACGTTGATTAACACTTTCGTGTTCAGGCAAGAAGCTGCAGACGTGCAACCAAAAACGACATTATTCACGTAACAGGCCATCAGGAACACTGCTCAATGAATTGGACATCATGAAGATCCGGGATCCACAAGACATGGCAGGGGCAGACCTGATAGATAGACGACACATGAATGCGATAACACATCAAGAGCACCATCACCATGTGAACAGTTCCGTTCAGGAAAAAAAATCGATAAACTGTCTATCCAATACTACAAATGGAACGCAAAGCAACTGGGCTAATTTGACTGAAGCGTGAAAACAGTTGGACTGCTCTAGCAACGGGTGGAGATAAATTTGACCGCGCCGAATCTAAGGAGACTGATCCGTGGCATGGAACGAGCGTCCAGCGAGAGCACGGGGCGTCTGAGGAACGGCATCGCATCGGTGCTGAAAGGCGGACGGGGTCGAGTCTCGACTGCATCTTCAGCGCGGCAGAGCAGACACGTACGGCCCTAGAGGTAAAAGGCAAACCGTACCGATCGATCGATCTCTCGCGAAAGGGCCCCGAGCAGGAGGAGACGGCGAGAAGCGGAAGCTCCGGCGCGGCCACATCCTACAGGCCTACGACCTCCGACGAACCGGCCACCCGGCCGTATCGCCATTCCGCTCCGCTCCACCGGAGACGGAGAGACAGAGCAGAGCACCACGGGAAGGGGCAGCAAACAGCATCACGAATAGAAGGAGACGCTAGAAAATAGGAGTCAGGGCAGCCGCGGGAGTTACCGAGGTTCGCTCGCCGGAGATCCGATCCTCCGCAGCAGGAATGGATGGAGGCACTGGCTGGCAGGGGGGAAAGAGGTTACGCGAATTAGGGGAGCGCTAAAGCCCAAGAGAGTTAACGCACCGGAGAGCGTGGGGGTTTCTAGGTAGGGCGAATTTACCGGATGCCCCTGGACCGGGGTGGGTTTCGAGTTCGAAATTATGAGCTGGAGCCGCGGGAGAAGGGTAACTGCCCGTCAGTGTGATTAACGTTCCGTGAACGAACGAATGATGTTGCTTCTCTCTCAGCCAGAGGGGACCACACGTGGGATGGGAGGCATGGCCCAGCGGCCGGCCGTGGAGCGTGTCCCCGGGGAAAGTGGTGGTGGGACCCAAAGGCCTTGGATCGCGCATGGCGGACGGCGCCGGTGCTCGCTGACGGCGGCATCGGATCCTTGAGTGAGTGTCGTGGTTGAGCGCAGCATTTTAGGCGGCACTCCTGTGGCCACACAAGGATCAAGGGTTTTTGCTGAGAAAATAAATATGTGGTCGTAGTGTCATGTTTACTTAATCCTTTGAAGTACCAATGCCTAATTATCACGCGCCACGGGATAAACAAAGGGTAGTTTGAGGGACGCAGCTTCAGCTCAAAGTCACGGCTGGACTTTAATCGCATCTCAGTCATCCAAAGCAAATCTAACGGTCAGAAATAGATCAATTTGGCAAAATCAAAATTCAAATTGGTTAAAAAATTGAAAGAAATCCAGCAGTTCTTACATGTTGCGTTATACATTAAGGGAAAGTTTTGTCAGATTCGGAAATTTCAAAATACGGGTTTGTTCAAAATTTGTTGTGAAACTTAAAACGAGTTTATTCATAAACCGTATGTCCAAATCTTACAATACTTTCTCAGAATGTATAACGCAACATGTAAGAATTACTGGATTTTTTTTCAATTTTTTCTGAGCACTTTGAATTTTGAGTTTGTCCAATACATCTATTTCTGACCGTTGGATGTGCTTTGGATGGTTCAGATGGCACCAAAGCCCAGCGGTGACTTTGAGCTTCAAAGTCACTGAAGTGCGTCCAGTGTTGAGAACTAGGGATTCCATCATCCGTCTCCCTCTCCCGAGTGTCGGATTTCATGAAATCTCATCCATCCGATAATTGCAGCATACCCTCGTTCGCGTAGCATTTTCTTGAACAAAAGACATGTTTTCCTCTCCCGAGTGTCGGATTTCATGAAATCTCATCCATCCGATAATGCTATATGAGCCTAAACTATTAGCAAAATAGATTAAAATATGCTCCAATGCTATATGAGCCTAAACTATTCGCATAAAAAATCAAAATATGCTCCAATTCTATATATACGAGCCTAAACTATAAGCATCATCAAAAAAAAATATTACTCCACAACCTCACGAGTATAAACTGAGGAATACCGAAAAGAACATATAACTCCATACCCTCATGAGTATAAACTGGGGCACCGAAAAGAAAATATATATTACCCCATACCTACATGAGTATAAACTGGGGCAGAAAATAATAAATATGTGATAAAATTTATTTTACTCCGTACCCTCATGAGTATAAACTGGGGCACCAAATCATAACCATGTAATATATACTCCAAGAAACTTATGAGTTTAAACTGTGTCAACAAAAATAAGTACTCCAATAAACTTAAGAGTCTAAACTATGTCATTGCAAAAAATCACTCGTCATAAATAAATTTACCTTGATAAGCATAAAACATAGAGCGTTGAAAATGTGTGCACTATATCTGTAGAGCCCAAGGCATAAATATCACAATGAATTTAGAAATAAACGGTTCATACTAACCTAGTAAAATAACGTGGATGCTCAAATAAATGCATCACACAATCAAGCTCCAGTATTAAGAGCACAAAAATATTCTAAATGGAAATATCGCGTAGGTTTTGCATGGTTGTACGACGGAACAAGCTCGTATAGAGGCTTGTCGGCACGCCAACCATGAAATCAAAAGGTCTAAAACAGGAGCAGATTGCTTCATAAAAAGTGGCTCAGGCGAGAAAACCAGTCAAGAAATTATCCCTTGGCGAAGAGCAGACGTACTAAGCAAAGATCGATCTTATATTCCAGAAATTATCCCTTGGCGAAGAGCAGACGTACTAAGCAAAGATCGATCTTATATTCTAGATCCCGATTGATCCTTCCTGCGCAAAATTAAAAGGGGCAAACAAAAGCAAATCAAGATGAACTGCGCAAGCCATGTGCGGGACGCATATGAATTCTTGGGTAAACATGCGAACTCACCAGGAGAGTGTACGATCTGATCTCTACTTGCCGAAGTTGCCAAACCCTACTGAGATACACTAGAAATAAGCAAAATCATCACGCTAAAAATCCAGGATAGAAGGAAAATAAACCATCAATTGCCTGATGACATACGTACTTAATGATCAAGCGATGCGAAAAGTGTACGCTCTCGGCTGAAAGTTCAAACTCTTGACTAGAGTATGTCTCCTCTGGGAAGAAGTTGAGAAAAGAAGAGTACAGCGCCTAACATACGAAAGGAAAGGATGGAATAAGAGTGGTCTGTTGGGTAATACCCTGGTCGAAGGATATCTGGTCCCTACCGGAAGGTCCGGAACAGCCTTAATACGTGCACACGGACACAAAAATGTTGCACGCATTAATATTTCTTTTAAAAATGTGCAACTTCATTTTCAAGCTCTGGATCCGAAAAGAGACAATCTTCTTCACACCCAGACCTCGAGGGGCATCTGTTGACACTGATTTTGTCTTCAGATATAAAGCAAATTCGAAATATGACAAAATGATTAAATAATGAGATAAATCGTAGAAAATCAATTTGCCTCATGATAAAAGGGGATAAATTGTTCGACACATAAATCATCGATAGTAATTAATATCTTCATGAAAAATAAAACCATCGATAGATATGTCGTTGGCGACCTCGATTTTCATAAAATATAATCAACACATGAGAAATTCAACCGGCAAATAAATATCTGCCGGTGTCGGTTTAAACACTCACCATCGAGACGACATTAAATTTATGAAATATTCGACCGCGGGACAAAATGTCGGGTCGTTCCGACAACCCTATAAAATACGGTCACATTATACTAAATGGATGTCAAAACATGTGAAAAATATTTTGAAAAGCTTATTGCGTGGCTACATATACGGCTACGTCCTGCATGCATGCACGTATCAGCCAGACTTAAAGGAAATTTGCCTATATTGATTTTGCACTAGATATACCACAGTGCACTTAGAATATTTCTATGAAACAAGTAGTGCACCATGTTGTTGACACTCTATACATTGTTTAGCCTCATATAGCTGAACAACTAAATTGATAATTATCACTCTGCTCACTGAAAATATAAATTAATACATACTCTTTGCTCGGTTACACTACAAGCATATGTCCTATGCTAGGTTGGTGATAATACAAGCAAAGAGAAATTACTATACTCCACTTGATGTTAGTACTAATACAATACAAGTGAAGTCAAATTATATTTGAAACCCAAGATCATAAATATCTCACTAGTTCTGTATGGCATATTTGGGAACTAGTATGTATAATTTGCATGTAGGCAATAAACCCACATGTTATAAGATAGTCTCCTATATAGATTAAAATCAAACCATGCATCCCTCTCATATAGGTGTGTGCATATACATAATTAAATGATAACTAGGATAATAACCTACGTCATTTGCACTAAACATAACATAGTGCGTCCTTAACCCCATAGCTTACCCATATTGGCTTAATGCAATGCCATATACGTTGCTATAAATTGAATAAGATATTTTCTCCATCCCATGCATGCATATAGAAATCACATGCATGATAAACTTGGCTCACAAAATGAGTTATACCATATGTTGCACACATGCTTGCTGAACCGGCTTATTAACCATTAAAAATGCTCATATTCTTAATGACATAAAACATTACTTATTATCAAATTTTGAATGGTTAATGAACTAAGTCATGCACGTGCGATAAGAAATCATATGATCAAATGATGAACATTATGCTACCCATATATTAGCATAGACATACTTCATGGCTCCCCGACTACGCCGACGTCGACAACAGCGAGGAGGACTTTATTTTCTACATTTTGTAGTTTTCTTTTCTACACTTTGTAGTACTCATATGTGTACTATGTAATAGTTATGTTGGAATTCTTAATCAGGGGTTTTCTCTCCGGAGATGTAATTAACAGATCTTTTATGTATATGTAAGAGTTCTGGAAATAAAGTACCTGCAATGTTTGATATAGTTATTCATTTAAGCATTTACGCATTTAAATTATACTATCTGTCTCTATGACGTGGACACGTACGTATTTTCCCATCATCAGTCCAATAGATCTATTTCTGACTGTTGGATGTGCTTTGGATGGTTCAGATGGCACCAAAGCCCAGCGGTGACTTTGAGCTTCAAAGTCACTGAAGCTGCGTCCAGTGTTGAGAACTGGGGATTTCATCATCCGTCTCCCTCTCCTGAGTGTCGGATTTCATGAAATCTCATCCATCCGATAATTGCAGCATACCCTCATTCGCGTAGCATTTTCTTGAACAAAAGACACGTTTTATTCCGCGACAACAAAACTTTGATATAAAATTAGATCCACGTCCGCATGGGCGGACAACATTTGCAACACGAAAACATATGCAGCAACAAAGTACGATTTACAGCAGGCGTCTAGGATTGTCGCAGCATCTCGCTCGTCTCTTCGTGGCACAATGTGCATGAGCATTAATTTGAAAAATTCATGGAAACTTACCTGGTGTTGGAGCAGTGCTTCGCTGGATCGACCTTGCCGGTGAAAAATACGGCTCACCGGTGCCCTGCTGGAGTCAGATCTAGTGACCCCGGTCCCATTCCTATCGACCCATCGTCTTTGAGCTCGGCCATTGTTGGAGACCCAGATTCAAAGTTTCACCGTGGCCACGGCCATGGCGATTATGCTTGAGACCTCCCAGCACGACGAAGGGAGGAGAAGGGCGGGGGAGCAGAGGAGCATGGCGAAGAAAATAGTGACCATGTGTGTCAGAGCTTAGAGAGAGATAGAGAGAGAGACTACGAAGCGACCTCGTTCGATCCTCCAACTGATGTGTACAGTTTCCATAAACAAAAAAAATCTACAAAAGGTTTCAGCGATCGAGAATTTCCTTTGATTTGTGGTGCAAAAGAACTTCTTAAAAATTAATATAGGGTTTAATCTTACAAATCAGACATTCTGCATTGAAAAAACTATATACCTTCTTTTTTACGAAAACCTAGGAAAGTTTTCTATTCAAGACTACAAATCAAACAACCAATATACAAAATGGTTCCAATGAGGTTAAATCCTCCAATATTTAAGTGAAAATCCTTCAAGTCAAAGAGCCCCGGAAAAAAATAATTAACGTTTCCCATCCTACCAATCATAATCAAACAACCATGAAAAGATGTTACGGTCACATGCAATGCTTTTTTTTTTTTTTTTTTGAATTTTTATTAATTAAGAAATAACAGAGTTTTTACAATCATTCAGAACCAATCCAGCAACGCAGGCTGGAACAGAAGCATGCATAACACCACCATACAACTCTCTACGCCTGAGCTGGGCAAGATTGTGAGCCACACCATTAACCTTTCTACTAGCGAACTGAATCCTAACAGATCTCCCGTCAGGCTTCAGAGAGTAAAATTCCTTTGCAATGAGGCTCACCATCGATCTGTCCACTGAACCTGGATCAAAAACTTTCAGTAAAGAATTGCAGTCAGTTTCAAACAGCAGGTTCCCAGAAGTGAAGTTAATAGCAAGTTTTAGGCTCTCTAACAGCGCGATTGCTTCACCCATTTCCGCTGATATGCAGTGCGGAATTGTATCCCATGCAGAAAACAGAACAGAGCCACCCTGATCATGAGCTATTGCACCCCAGGTACCAGACGACTGATCATGTAAGGAGGAGTCATCAACATTAATTTTCGTCCATCCTTCTTCTGGTCGGCACCAGGTTTCCTCAACAGGTTGGCCCAAGGCTTTTGGAGTGTGGCTTTTGTAGGGAATCGGGGTAGGCTATGCTAGCACAAATCAAAATTTTCCACCGCGATCAACCCGGGAACCCCTGCAAGTAATCGATCACAGAGCACGAATTACCTCTCGACACGCAGTGCAGCGGAAGACTGTCGATGTCGCGCGTCGTTGCCGTGTAGTCGTACTACTCCTCCTTCTCGCGATCCCACGAACAGCACCTCGCGGATCCCTTGAACGGATCGTCCAAGTGCTCCAAGTGTAGCACTTCTATCGGTATCCACACGTACAGGGATGGAACATCGCGGTCGGGGTGCTAGCACTGATGGAGCGATCCGGTGGAGAGAGTGCGGCGGCTAGGGTTAGCACTGGTCTGTACTTTTGCTGCCCACTCCTCTCATATATATATAGTCCTCCTAATGGGCTCCTACAATAGAGACCCATTAGCACTAAAAACCCAATAAGAGATGGATCGTATCCAGTCTATGTTCCATACCCCTTAAGTGTGTGACCCTATAGGTTCACATATAGATGGACATGGCGCGAGTACACTACTCGAGCAATAATCGGTAGCGGCCTCTAGCAAGACATGCCGACTCCCAAATACACGTAAAGATCATATCGGACGAACCTTCCACAATATTGTACACTTGTTCCTTTTGCCTCACGATATTGATTAAGCTCAAGGTGAGAACTTGTCATCCTTGTAATAGCTCGATCATCTTTCTCGATGTCTACGACACACAGAATCCCTGAAACACGGTTAACACTTAACCGAGAGTACGGCCATACATTTTCTGGATCCGGTCATTCGAGTGGTCAAGATATATCTCTCTGTAGCACGGAGGGCAAATCCCATCTTGATCAACCATGACTTGCAGCATGTTTCGTGACAAAACCGAAGCTACCTTTATAGCTACCCTTTCACGGTGTAGCGTTGGATAGCCCCAAAGTAAAGCCCTTACACATCCCAAGCTCACGCGAAGATCTCAGGTCTAAGGAATCAGCATACACATTGTATGAGATCAGCTGATGACATGAAAGAATGGATATTCTCACAGTGTCTCATGGTGGGTCAGTCCAACTCCATGTTCGTAGCATGAGTCCACATTATTGATCGACATCTCCATGTCAATGATCCGTGAAACATGATCATCCATCAATACATGTGCTAGTCACTAAATCATATGCCTCCCTCATATGATTGTTGACCAGGAACCTATTTAGAATAACATCATAGAGATAATGGGTTTCACAAATCAATCACGTATTCATTAAACAATATCATGATAGTTTATTCAAGAGACGGAATGACAATTATTCTTTTGTCAGATATTCATAAACATGTGGAGATATCATCATCAACATGATTGCCTCTACGGCATATTTCCAACAGCTTTACCCTTTCTATAGGCAACCATTCCACCCTCTGTTACAGCCTGCAGAGAATTCCAATAATTGTCAATAAAACGAACTGAGTGAGATATGCTTGCGTCACCTTTATCAAAGATTATGTTGTTTCTATGGTGTCATGCTCTCCACCACACGAACATGATCTTGATCCTTTCTTCTTCATTCAACTTGTTAAGTAAAATGATGACCCAATCCTTCCCTGTATAGGTTAAGTCCTTCTCAGGGGGTAGTTTCCAGACCCTCCTTGTTTCATGCCGCAGGGCTTTTGCAACCGTGCAGTTCATAACGGCGTGGTACCCATCTTCATTTTCCATGCCACAGATCGAGCAAGTAGGAAGAACGTTTGGCAGCCTTCTACTTCTACTAACCTGCACGGCAAGGGAGATAGAGGCTAGCTTCCACACAAAGACTCTAACTTTTGGGGGAACCTTTGCCTTCCAAATATTATCTCAGAGGCTTCGATCACCATTAGATGTGCGGCTGGAATTAGTATTTATAGCTAGCTTTTCATCAAGGGCTAGTCTATAGGCAGATCTCACCGAAAAGACACCATTCTTTTCGCTTGGCCAAGAAATAAAGTCCTCCATTTCAAAATTCGGTAGCCGAATTTTCAGAACCTCTTCAGCATCATGCTGCATAAAGATCTTTCTAACAGTTTCAACCTTCCAGGTGTGTTCTTCCTGATTAATCAAGTTAGACACACACCTAAGTCTGGAGTTTGTATGGTTTTTGGTGATTTTCAGGTCTCCCCTTAGGATCCAGTTGTCTCTCCAGATGCGGATCTTCTTACCGTTTCCCACTCGCCACACAACACCTTTTTTAAACATTTCAAGACCATACATAATACCCTGCCAGCCCGGCGAGGGTTTTTTAATGAAGCTGGTATCAGTGAGCTCCCCATTGGGGTAATACTTAGCTTTCAGCAGTCTAGCACAGAGGCTATCAGGAAAGGCGATTAGCCTCCAAACATGTCTAGCAAGTAGGGCTTGGTTGAAGAGCTTAAGATCCTTAAACCCCATACCCCCTTGGCTTTTCCTTTTTATCAGGTTTTTCCAGCTTGTCCGTCCAGTGGATGTGTCTTCTCTCAGTGTCATTATTCCACCAAAAAATTCTGATCATTTGCATCAGATTCTCGCACATCCCGTTTGAGAACTTGAAGACGCTCATTGGAAACATAGGAATAGCCTGCATGACAGCTTTAATTAGATTTTCTTTAGCTGCACCAGCCATGTATTTCTCAGACCAGTCCGACATCTTCTTCTTGTATCTATCTTTAACAGGTTGAAATCGTCCGTCTTTCATACGCCCATCTGGTACCGGAAGCCCCAAGTATTTCTCTTCAAAGCTAGTGGTCTGGACCTGGAGAATGGTCGCGATTTGTTCACCCATCTCTGTTGTGCATTTAGTTCCCAACAGCAAGGAATATTTTCCAGGGCTCAGAAGCTGTCCAGTAGCCTTCTCATAGTTATTTAGGATGCCCTTCACTCTTTCAGCCTGCACCGTATCTGCCTTGAAAAAAAGAGCAGACTGTCGTATGCGAACAGGAGGTGGGAGATCCCTGGACTCTGTCTACAGATTTTTAGTTCTTGGATCTGATTTTGATCAATTGCTTTAAGGAACAGTCTGGACATTCCTTCCCCCACTAGCAGGAAAAGGTAAGGTGACAAGGGGTCACCTTGCCTTAGACCTCTCGAAGGAGTGAATTTCTGCAGATATTTCCCATTTAACCGAACTGTGTACTTCACCGATTTCACACAGGCCATAACCCATTTTATCCAGACCTCTGAGAATCCAAGCTTTCGCATCATCCCTTCTAGATATCCCCAGTCGACTCTATCATAAGCCTTTGCAAGATCAAGCTTGTATGCGCAGAATTTCCCCTTATTGTCAGTACTTTTCTGGATCGAGTGAATACACTCGAATGCATTTAGCGCATTGTCGGTGATTAATCTCCCCGGTATAAACGCACTCTGGGTTGGGGAAATTATATCATCCAGCAGTGGCCTCACTCGGTTTACCAAGCATTTGGAGACCACCTTGTAAATTACATTGCAGAGACTTGTTGGTCTGAACTCTCGGAGCGTAGCCGGATTCTTTGTCTTCGGTATCAAAACAATCACCATGTCATTGACCCCTCTGGCATCACACCAGTAGAAAAGAATTCTCTAACGGCTCTAATAACATCAGTCTTGAGGGTACCCCAATTCCTTTGAAAAAACCTTGCCGGGAACCCATCGGCGCCAGGAGCTTTGAGAGGCCCAATTTGAAACAGGGCATTGCTTATTTCTTCATCACTGAAATCTCCAGTTAAAAACTCATTCATTTGCTGGTCGATCTGGCCTTCAATAATACTGTGGATAATGTCTGGTTGGACCTCCACGTCTGCCGTATATAGTTGTTTGAAGAAATCAGTTGCTCTTTCTCCCATCTCCTCTTGGTTATCAGTCACCGTTCCGTCTTGTTTTTTCAGCCGAGTGATGTTGTTCTTCTTCTTTCTCCAGGTAGACTTCCTATGAAAAAAGTTGGTGTTTCTATCTCCCTCTCGTAACCAGTCAACTCTAGACCTTTGTTTCCAATAAATCTCCTCCCTCTCCAGCAATTCATCCAGTTCCTTCTCAATCTGTTTCTTTCTTCTAAAACTATGGGCATCACGCCTGGAGTTCATCTTCCTCAGCTCACCTCTGAGCCTTTCAATTTTCCTAGGAACAGACCCAACTGTTTTTGAGCTCCAAGATTGCAGTGAGCCCATTACTCCAGAAAGGTTTGAGCCAATGTCACCCAAGTCCTTCGGCTGCAAAGTCTCAAAAAAAAAAAAAAAGTCCTTCGGCTGCTTATGCATTGTCCAGGCAATGCTTTGTTCTCCATAAAGTACTACAATTGTATACACAAGATGGAGCTTTTTTTTCTTTCGCGAAATACAAGATGAAGAATTTTAACATTGAGAAGTAGTAATCGTAGAACATAAGGCAAATGAAGAATAGAGAAGATACTGATTCACTTTCGATTTGGTCCACACACACATTCTTAGATGTTGTCGTCCTCGTGAGAGAACTGGCTGAATCAAGGAGCACAAACACTGGAGATCCTTCAAAAGCTAGAATCACCCGCGTAAAGCTTTAATGGATGCATAAACCCAACTACAACAACGAAGCTTCATCGTTTGCACATCACTCAGAGTGCACCGCACGCTTGGCAGGTGTAAGATCTGCTGTCACCGCTCTATCTCGACAGATGGTCAAAAAAGAAACACAATATGAGTGCACATACTCTGAGAGATCCTCGGTATTTACAAGAACACATGCTCTCATCTCCTTGACAGCGTCCGTAATCCGTTGATGGATTTTAATGGACGGATTTCTATATCAGCAATGACAACCACAGTTGGTTCGGAATCCCACGATTACCAGGATAACAACAGGAACAATTCTATCTCTGAAGATCCTACGAGTCAAAGAGGAATAAGCACTTGTATAGAGCCCTCACATGTAGCATTAAGGCAGGTCTAAACTTCCTCAACACAGCACAACAATCTCACAAAACTAGCAGCTTACAGCTCTGAATCCAGCACAAGTTCATCTTTAAAAGTTTCACAGCATGCATATGCGTTGGCGCAAAATTGTAAAACATGGTCTTGGCGGAAAAGACACGGAAACTGTACACTGGGAAACTGTCATGCAGCACAGGAGACACACAAGCATGGCGACACAGACAGATAAGCCATGTCAAGCTGGCTTTGTTCTAATTCTGTAACACAGTTTAACTGCCATCGCCAATAGCTTGTACTTTCTTTTCGAGCTCAGGTTTGTTGGCACCGACGAGCTTGTCGATCTGCTGGCCGTTCTTGAGGAAGAAGAACGTCGGGGTTGCACGGATGTCCCATGTTGAGCTGAAATCCTGCACAACATCAGAAGGGGAATTACTAACGGAAGCTGGAAGCATCACGGCAACATGATGCTCATCACACGATTATCGAGAAAACATAATAAGCATGTAACTATTAGGATGATAACACCAGTTCAGCACACTACACACAGTTTCACCCATATCATATATATTTGCTAGCACAAGAGACCTTAGAAGTTTGGCTGAAAGGTTTGTGAGTCAACAGAGTTATGACTTATGACCACTATTCAGAATTTCTGGAAATGGCTAATGACAATTGAGTAGGACTAGAGAATGCCAAATGGAATTTAGGGTTATGTTATCTTGTAGTGAATGATTCAATATGGATGAAACCTAGAAAAAAATACAATGCTCCTTTTAGGTCTGCAAAATCACATCTATCATTATTTTATATAAAAAAATACCAGAGATGTAGTGGCGTTCATGATTCAGGAAAATAAGCTAAAGCTGTATATATTTCCAGGAGCTAATATTTTAAATAAATGGAAGATTGATTACCACTAGGTCATCAACATCAATCGTCAAGAACATGAGTTGAGGATAAGTCTTTGACATCTCAGAATAAACAGGTGCAATGACACGGCATGGTCCACACCAAGAAGCACTGAAATTGGCCACAACCTACAAAACAAATCAATTAGAACGGCAGATGCAACTCCAGAAAATTCCATCATTTGGTTTACATATCCTGTCCCTAGACATTTTAGTCAAAACAAATGTTCAGCATAAATATTGGGCTTAAAGCGTATAATTGTCATGGTCTACCATGAAAATTTACAGATACTCCTGTAAATTATAGGGTTTCAGTTAACAAAAATCCTAATACATGGATTCAACTACAAATCCCCTAAACAGAACTGCTTTTTTGGGGAAGTAGTTTTGTACTTTACCTGCCAATGATTTCAAGTGCACAAATAAGAGAAAGAAAATATAGCACATCCTGTCATCTACTTAAAACCATGGAGCCACTGGGTATTTATGAAAATAGAATCCCTACATTACGTGCTTCTAACGGATAATCACTTTTTTAGCACAATTTGTGTGTGAGCAGATGGCAACAAAATCTGCTTCTGTGTCTAGTAAAAGGTCGTCGCGTGATTTCTACATTCTCAAATAAGTGTTCCCTTGCTAGATGGATCTTTTCTTATTTATAGGCTAGAAATGGGCATGGTGAAAGTAGCGTGAACAGACAGACTTCTGAAACACCAAGTACTGCATTCACCAAACACTAAAAGAAGCACAGGATTTCTGTAATCCCTTGAACAAATTGCCAGTTCGCTTACAATTTTGCCATCCTTGTTTGCTTCTGCAATCTTTTGGTCCCAGTCCTCTTTGGTTGTTATGACATGTACATTTCCACCTTTGAAATCAAGTCTGTCTTCCACAATGTTACGACCCTGACCAAAAGAGAAGGATACGAAAACATCAGAAATAACTTGCACATTAAAGAGCATAAACGATATCCAGTAACAGAAAGGAACTGCTAAATGTCAAATATTCTTCCAGAATGCTCACCTTCCCCATACAGCCTCCCATTGTGAACTTTAATTGACAAAACTAGCACCCAGCACTGAACGAAAGGCCCCTGAAGGCCCTGACAATGGTAAAAACATGTCATGGTATATCAGAAATAAGATATGAAGAAAACATGCATGACCAGCAAAGTTTAGTAAGGTACAACTCCATGTTTGCACTAATAATTATCCAGTCCGGAGTACATCATAGCCTGGTCCCAATCAGAAGGAATAGAACTATATTTCGTCTATGATCATTCACAAGCTGATAAAACGGTTCTAGGCTTCTAGCGGTCACCGGAAGAAAAAGATGCCAGTTCCTCCGACAAACAAGTCGACATCCCAGTGTGGTCGCAAGTAGAACACCTTGAGATGAGCCTCACAAAAAGATTCTTGCGCCAGCCCCTTTCCAACTCAATGGTAGAAAATACAACCGTATGGCTTTGGAATTACAATAAACTACGGTAACTGTTTCTGTGACCGTCTGGTTGCTGAGGCCGGAAGTAATTTTTTTCCATTATATAAGTAAAAAATATAATTGTTAGCCCGAACAGGCTATCAAGAACCCTAATTTCGACTCCAAAGAGTCAGATATGCCAGGAGCTGCGAAAAAAAAGCATCCACACACACAAATATTCCGCCCACTCGCGGATCAAGAATCCGCCGACGGGCTCAGGCAAGAAGAAGACCGAATCGGACAAATCGAAGCCGACCGGATCACGAGTAACCAAGAAGGATTACCTGAGAACGGAGGCGGGGATTTTGGCGCCAAGGGAACGCTGGATGAGGGTACGAGGAGGAAACGAAGACGATAAGCTGGCGGATCTCCGGGCAATTAAGAGGTTCTTTAACTCGCTGGGTTGATTAACGTAG
Organism: Poa pratensis; assembly: GCA_947311845.1. Taxonomy (NCBI): domain Eukaryota; kingdom Viridiplantae; phylum Streptophyta; class Magnoliopsida; order Poales; family Poaceae; genus Poa; species Poa pratensis. The sequence goes on from CAMZMU010000042.1 coordinate 71,654,487, forward strand.
AAGGAAAAGCACTCCGGTGGTGTTGGTGGGGGTCAGTGGATGGTTTGGGTCTCCTGGTCGTAGGTTCCTTTGCTCGGCGCCGCCGCAGCGTGGTTTGATTAATCGGTGGAGGAGGAGGATTGGTTTCTCCTTTTGTATTGCTGCTGGGGGTCCCGTGGATGAGGACGGAGAGGGGGGAAAGGGAAGGGACGTGGAATATTCCGCGGCCGTGCTATGCCCGGCTCGTGTTTCTGGAGGCGACGACGACGACGACGGCAACGGCGATGGCGACGACCGGGTGGGTCGGACGGCCGGCGTGCGTGCGTGCGTGGGCGAGCGAGCACGTGAATTAACCGCGTCGGCGTCGCACCACTTGGCTCGGCCGGCGCCGCTCGCGCCTGCGGGAATGGCTTTTTTTTTTGTTCGTGGAAAATTGTTCGTTTTGGCTTGGTGGAGATTATTCGGCGACGTGGAACCTCGTTTGTGTTTGCTCCGGTACGGTGGAGTTGGCACTTGGCACTGAGAGTGCCTGGCTGTGGCTACAGAGTTTTCTACGACTAGACAGACATCTGGGCATCTCCACAAGCAACGTAATTTGGTCGAGTGGCAACAAAAACAGTTCTATTTGGCGTTGCTTGGTTGTGTGTATTCTTCACCACAAATAAGGGTGTGTTTGGATCCTCTGCTCGCCTAGCCTAGCCTAGCAAGGATTTCAAGCTAGCGATAGCTACAACTTATAAAGGCTAGGCGAGAACTTGCCTGTGGCAAGATGGTTAGTTGGGTGGTTGTACCCCTAGCCCACCAGAGTTCAAACCCCAGGTTTGACGATGGTGTTTCTCATTTAAGGCGGAATATTCTTCAGTGGGAGGCGACGTTCCCGTCGACAGCGAGGCGCCCGTGGTGACTTCGTCAATCTCAAGACTCGACCCGCCGACTCAGTCTCTCGGAGGTGCTCATAGGGGTAGGGTGTGCGTGCGTGCGTTCATAGGGGTGAGTGTGTGCGCGTGTATATGAGCGCTTGCGTTGTACTGTGTTTCGCAAAAAAAAAAAAAAGGCTAGGCTATTTGTTTGGTTCTTTCATCTTGCTACCCACGTCCCTAGGGTGGTTACGCAGTAAGAAGAACTTTTCTCGTTCCTTGCCGTCGGAAGCTAGCCAAATCGGCTCTCCCGTCTCGGCGCACTTTTCCTAGCCCACTGAGGCTAGTTTGCCTGGCAAAGCTAACTTTTTTCTCTCCTACCAAACACATAGTCTTGCTTAGCCAGGCTATAACTAATTTTGCCAAGGATCCAAACACACCCTAAATAAAGTTTGTTGCCTGACATCCTTGAGTTTTCGTTATGTGGGGAAAATCAACCCAGTGACGATATGACGAAAGAGCAAAAATTAATTTAAAAAACTATATGGGGGCAAAGGCAAAGTATCCCGTGTACACTCGCAAACTTTCTTCGTAGGCCATCCGATCGAGAGCAAGCGGCATGGATGAAAGGTGGGAGAGGAACCAACCACTTAGATGTTGTTTTGCGGATACCCACTACTGTAAACAAGATTTAGAAGAATGTTTGATCTCTTGACTTCAACCTCACGATGGATAATCAACAAGATTCAGAAAAAATGTTTGATCTCTTGACTTCGATGGAGAATCGTGAGATGCAGTGTATGTCCTCAATTGACACGGGCCGTGTGCCTTCCGTCTCTACCAGCAATGACAACTAAGACGACCTCGGTTCCCAGCCCCACTTGTATCATATGGGGCGAAAACTCGAGTATTCACTTAAAGGTAACATTAGTCCCCTGCAAAGATGGCAATTTTACCCACGGGTATGGGTACGGGTACCCGCATGCGAGGTATGGGTACAATTTTATACCTATGAGTTGTACATGTACCCTACCCGTTAAATCATGAGTAGGGCACGAGTATATCTTTGTACCCGTAGGTATACACATATCCTATCCGTTATATAGACATATAGATCTTATCCGTGTAGCTCTAACATATGCAACTTGTTGCTTAGTTGAAATATTTGTCATGTACTCATATATCTCTTATTGAGTTGAGATTCTTTTTTGGTTAAATGTGCTATCGATGAATGTAAATTTGTGAATAACTTTTTTAATCACATGTTGGGTACCCAATGGGTACTGGTACCCGTCGGGTATAAGTATGGGTAAAGTTTTATACCCATGCGTACGGGTATTGGTATAATTTTGTACCCATTAACTATATTGGTATGTGTATAGTATTGCTCTATGATACGTCTCAAACGTATCTATAATTTTTGATGTTTCATGCTGTTATTATACCAATTGCTGCATGTTTTATTTACACTTCATAGCATTTTTATGCATTTTCTGAGACTAACCTATTAACAAGATACCGAAGTGCCAGTTTCTGTTTTCTGCTGTTTTTCTCCTTCAGAAAGGCTAGTCGCAAAATATTCTCGGAATTGGACGAAAATCAACGTGTGCAAATATCTCATCGGAAGACTCCAGAAGCCAAAAGGGGAGACGCCGAAGAGCCACGAGGGGCCCATGCCAACCCTGGGCGCGGTTAGAGGTGGGCCCGCGCCCAGCCCTGGCGTGGCCGCCTCGGTTGCCTCCCGACGCCGCCCTTTCGCCTATTTATTCCCGATCACCCGACAACCCTAAAAACACCGATCATATTCCACGAAAAGTTCCGTCGCCGCCGTCGTTGTCAACCCTAGATCGGGAGGGTTCTGAAGCTCTTCCCAGCACCCTGCCGGAGGGGAGATCCTCACCGGAGGCTTCTACACCGCCATGCCTGCCTCCGGAGTGATGCGTGAGTAGTTCATCCTTGGACTACGGGTCCATAGCAGTAGCTAGATGGTTGTCTCTCCACCTTGTACCTCCATGTTTAGATCTTGTGAGCTGCCTAACATGATCAAGATCATCTTATTGTAATGCTACATGTTGTGTTTGCTGGGATCCGATGAATATTGATACTATGAGCAAGTTGTTTATCAATCTATCTATTTATGTTGTTTATGATCTTGCATGCTCTCCGTTGCTAGTAGATGCTTTGGCCAAGTAGATGCTTGTAACTCCAAGAGGGAGTATTTATGCTAGATAGTGGGTTCATGCCTCCAGTAATCTGGGCTCGAGATGACAGAAACGACTAAGGTTGTGGATGTGCTGTTGCCACTAGGGATAAAACAATGATGCATTGTCTACGTGTCATTTGCATTGTTTGCATTACACACTTTACTTCATGCAATAATCTGTTGTTTGCAACATAATACCGGAAGGGGTGCGGATGCTAACCGGAAGGTGGATTATTTAGGCATAGATGCGTTGGATAGCAAGTCTATGTACTTTGTTGTAATGCCCAATTAAATCTCATAATAATCATCTTGTCATATATTGCATTGTCATGCGCTCATTATTTGTCAATTGCCCAGCTGTAATTTGTTTACCCAACATGTTAGTTATCTTTTATGGAGAGACACCACTAGTGAACTGTGGACTCCGGTCCATTTCCTCATACTGATAAAACCACCAACTGCAATCATTTGTTCTCTGTTACTTTCTGCACTCATTACTGTTTTCCACATAATACGTTTAATCTTTTATTTTCAGCAAGCCGGAGAGATTGACAACCTCTCTGTTTCGTTGGGGCAAAGTAGTTTGCTTGTGTTGTGTGCAGGTTCCACGTCAGTTGCGCCGCTGACAACCTTCTGAAGAACCTCCGTGTCCTCCTGGTTCGATAAACCTTGGTCATATTTCAAGGGATAACTGCTGCTGCACTACATCATACCTTCCTCTTGGGGTCTCCCAACGAACGTGTGTTGTCACAGTCAACAAGCAGATCTTCTGGTGCTATTGCTGGGAAGTAATAAAACACTCTACCGTTAACACGTGATAACCCCCAAGAGTAAGGGATCACTGTAGCACCTCTCAATGTGTAAGTAAGGTATCGATCCGCAGGAGCAAGAAGGAAAAGTTATCTATTCCCTACAACTAAAGTGTCACAAGTTTTAGTTGATTATGCACTAAACAAGTTTAAGGAACAAGGTGGTTGATTTAATGGATGAAAGTTTGATGTAACAAGGCAAGAATGTGGAAGTGTCCCAATCCTCTTCAATGCAAGAGGACAAGACAAAGGTTTTCTAGGATGCTTGGAAATAAGGCCTAGGGATCATACTTTCACTAGTGGACACTCCCAACAATTGAATACATAGATATTTCCTCTTCACTTTGCTACTCTGAACTATTCTCCCGTTTGATAGAAATACCAATCTACTGCGTAGGGCTACAAGAGCACACCTTAAAGTCTGAGTGAACAAACACCACAATATCATAGAACACCAAGACCATCGTGTAGGGCTACAAAAGCACACCTTAAAGTCTGTCTTCCACATCTAGGGAACCCCAAGGTCACTATGAGTGCCCCAAAATAGTACTAAACAAACACCACAATTTTATAGTGACATCCAACACAAAGAATAACTCATGGTAAGTATTTATATAACCTTTAGCCTAAGAGTCACACACGGTGCGCACACTGTCAACTTCACACCATGGGACAAAGGTGACTCCGGAAATTACATTAATAAAACCACTTGAGTAGCACAAACAATGAAGGAGAAACATCCATGAATTCAATTAGATTACAAAGCTCATGATCACATAAAGATCACATCATGGGAGAGAGAGATGAACCACATAGCTACCGGTAGAGCCCTCAGCCCCGATGAAGAACTACTCCCTCCTCATCATGGGAGGCAGCAACGGCGATGAAGATGTTGATGATGAACATGCCGGAGAGGGGTGGAGCCCTCCGGAGGTGATTCCGGCGGCGTTTCCCCCCTCCGATCTTCTCCGGCGACAGCCTTCTGACTCTCTGTTTCGTGGTTTTGTGTTTCTCCGCCGCCTCCTTTCGCGAAACGCCAGGGGACCTTTTTTATAAGCGTTTTTAGGTCAAGACGGAGTCGGTGGACGAAAGATCGACGGCCACGGAGCTCCGAGGGGGAAAAGAGCTGGCCCACGCGGCCAGGTATTTTAGGCCGCGTGGGACCCTCCCATTTCCAGCCTGTTGGGCTTCTGGTCTTCAATTTAAGCCCATTGCGTTCATCTCGAAAATTCTGAACCGTGCTCTTTGGCCTTGCCCTTTTTGGAGTCCCGAAGCTCCCGGAAAGTCTGAAACACTAAAAAAGACGTTTTCTGGAAAAACAGGGTTAATTCCAAATAAATGGGAAAACTATGAAATATTCCCAAAATCATTATAAAACATTGATATAACCCTTATATGATGCAAATATGATTGGAATATAAGCAATTAAAGTGCAAAGTTCATGTATGCATTTTACATGCATCGACATCCCCAAGCTTAATCCATGCTCGTCCTCGAGTATGAAGATGATAAAACTAACATGGACTTTGCAATTTAATACTTAACAATGAATATCAAAGATGATTATGTGGCGCCCTGACCCGACTGTTATACAGTGATGCTGTGTGTCACCGGTTAAGCGATACAACCGGAGGTTACGGGTTTACCAATCCCCGGCCAAAACCTTTGGCAGGCGTTGCTGGGTACACCTCACTCCAGACAACGCAACACCCCGATTGATGCCTTAACACAGGCACAACTACCAAAGCATAATAGAGAGATCAAGACTTGTGGAACAACTGGCACATCACAGACTCTACGACACAAATCATATAGTTCAACTCTTATAATAGAGAAAGATAGCAAATGACAACCAGAGGTCACTGACCCAACATTACATCAAGCGGAAGCGAATTAGGTTGTTCTAAACAACAAGAACCAACATATGGCCTAAGAGGCCTACAGATAAACATCACAACGCCAGCTGTTCCAAGATGTCCCAAGCTGCCACCTGGGAACCCCAGACTACTCGTCGACGTCAACAAAGAACCCACCTTCGAGGTCGGTGAAGTACTCTCCTGAAAACAAGCAAACGACGTTGAGTTCGACGAACTCGCAAGATTAAGAGCTAATATATGCTCCATGATTGGCTTTCAAAGGTTTTATGGCTGTTTTGCATAAAGCTGATTTTATTTATAAAACACAACTCCATGGCACCGACTAATCAGAGTATTTTCAAAGAGGGGTAAGAAGTAACTCTTTTCTTGATCAACTTACTCATCATCAACCATTGTACCTGTTCATCAAAGGCACCTCCCCGAATCACCCTCGAGGAAGCTCACCTTGCATTTGTGGGTGGTACCTCTAGTACCCAGTTTTTAATCATTCCGTTAACGTTATTCTATGATCTTACCTTCACTTCCCAAGTTCGTCCATAACCGCGGACACGGCTTTTCGAAAAGATTTAACCCTGCAGGGGTGTACAAATGTTTGCCACGCGTACCGTCCGGCCCATTACCTGATCAGTAGCTCTCTTCCTTGGAAAGCCGGCTGGGTGGGAGCGGTGTCGACTTCTCCCTCGTTAAGGACTTTCCAGGATCATCAGTGAGGACGGAACAGGTTTGGTGTCTCCTCCAACCCCCTGTCCCGTGGCCACTCATTTTCCTAACACAACCATCCTCATCTCAGTTCAACCCACCATCATCACGCACGCGCAAATGGAAGCTCAAACTAGAGGACCCTGGCTAGCCCCGCTCGAGTTATTTAGTCTATGAGGGTTCCTGCAAATGCATAGGCCTCACGCATGGTTGCACGCTCAGTCTTGGTTCAAGAGGTAAAGAACTCGCACCTAGGCGGCGAGAACGAGACAAAACACCACAACCACAGTGGCCTCTCATCCCCACCTTCTTAGCATTTTATTATCCATCTCCACAATTCTCCACCATCAACATCACTGTCACAAGTTATCACCTGTTTCCAGCATTCACCATCCCTAGTACAACTAGGCATTTCACTAAGCATGGCTAAGCACTTGCATAGCATAGTAAGTATTTCATGGCCAACAATACAAGCCTATGGTAATAGGAAGGTAAAACAGGTATTGGCAACAGGATTCTAATGCAACTAGTAGGATACTCTAACCCAGGCAAAAGACATTTAGAACCGCATGCAATATTATAGTGGAGAAAATAATTGCGGAAAATAGGATAAGATATGCTCAGAGGGGGGATTACGCTTGCCTTGTTGATACGGCTGGTAGTACGGATCGTCACAAGACGGGGGTGGCACTTCACCTCCTTGATCTACCGATGCACAAACAACACCGGAGAGACAATCAACACATGGCAATTGTGCAATGCATACAAGGATGATGAAATGACATTTTTAGATGCACCCTAGAAGATTTAAACATGAACAACAAGTTAAATGGGGTCCCCGTTATATTTATTGCATTACTTGGAATAAACCCCATATTTTAACGTAGTGATTATAATTACCACTGGAGCACAATATTGTAATTGTGATCGATGATGCATGATGACGATGATTCTGGATTACTCATAACTTTCTGAACATTTCGGTATATCGAACACCTTTTTCTGAGGTCCCGATAAAGGGTTATTAATTTTAGGAATTCCTCTTTTTAAATTATTTACCTTCGATTATTTTTTTTTTAACTCCAACGATAAAATAAATTAAGCACCCGACTCGAGGACGGGATGGATACGCTGGAATCCTCGGAGTTCAATAACTCTAGCGCGAGAGGGGGAGCGGGGACATGTGCTATCGAGAGGGAAAAAGAAAAAGAAACTTTGCATTTTTTTCTGTCCAGGCCGGAGTTTCCGGTCCACAAGTGCTCTTGGGCCGGAGTCTCCGGTCCAGCATTTTTCAGCCCAAAAACGGCAGTCTCTGGACGCGGGCCGGAGTCACCCCGGAGTTGGGCCGGAGTCTCCGGTTGGAGATATACCCGAAAAGAACAAAGGGAGCAATGCACGGGCGAAGCTACGGTGGCGAGCTACGCGATCGACGGTTACAGGATGCACGCGAGGCAGCAGAGGGCAGAGGGAGCTTCGTGGTCTCACCCTGAGCGTGTGGGTATGCTCGTCGGAGGCGGGGGTGGACGGAGACGGCCGGGGTCGTGCGGCGGAGCTCGGCCGGGGTCGGAGAGGAAATCGAGCGGCGTCGGCGATTTACGGCTTCCCCCGGCGATTCCTCCGGCGGAGAGGTTGCTGGCGACGTGGCGGAGCTGCCGGTGGTCGTGGATTTGTACGGGGCGAGCTCAGGCGACGGCGCCGAGCTCGGCCATGGCGGCGCGGGTGCGTCTCCGCGGAGAGAGACGAGAGTGAGAGGGAAAGAAGGGGAAAACGGGGGAGAGGCAGTGGGAGCAGGTGGGCGTCGTGCTGCTTGTGCTCCTGGCAGAGAGAGAGCAGTGAGGAGGGCCCCGACGCGGGCGTGCGCGAGGCAGCGCCACGGCATGGCGACAGTGCGCGGAAGGAGAGAGACGATGGCGATCTTGCGGATAACCCCCTGGCCAAATATTGCTCATCACGAACTGGTCCCTGGCTGCATTTTCATATTTACCGACAAGTCCTTTTCTGCACTGGATTAAAATACCCAGCACGGTTTTGAATTAATTGGAGCAGTTAAACTCTTCCAAAAATTATACCAATTTTTGGGTAGCCTCTTTATAACATTATGAAGCTCCCCTAATTTTTCCAGAATATTTGAAAATCATTTGGTAGGAGATTAAAATAGAAATTGCTCACCGGCAATTTTGAGTGGCTCTCCTTTTATTTTGTTTAACAATTCCAAATAAATTGTCAAAAATATCTTTGGCACCTTTGGAACTTCCTTGAAACTATGGAAGATATTTGAATTGGTTTTGTCACCAACAACTCATTTGAGCTTGAGTTGTTTGAAAACAAATATCGATTTTGGTTTCCCTTTGATGTCGTTTGTTGTCCAATTCTTGGTTCCAACATGAGCAATTAACAAGTGATGCCATGATGCATGCATGCTATGCAAAAAGTGAAAATTTTACTCAGGTTTTAGGCTTTCACACGTTGGGCTGTTACAGATTACTATTGCTACATATAGTCAAATGATTCATTCTTCAAAGGAGTAGCAATATGCAAATAGTTTATGAAGTGATATCAAGTATTCAAGACAAGGATGTTCATTGATAGTTCACAAAGTGTAACATGGTAGCAAGTAATATGGAACACATGTATGCATAATGATAAGTAGAACATCCTACAATGGTCATAGAGTGTAGATGAAAATCTGAATATGATAGGTGTACACTTTGGAAAGATGTATATGTGAGTAGAGGTAAAGCATGCATAAGTTTCATCCAACTTCCAAACTCTTCTACTTAAGTTAATGATTGCAATAAGGTATTCATTGGTGTCAAGCTCTCATTGCCCCTATCATAGCATCTTGAATGATTAAGGTTAAAGTGAAAGCAAATATGAGTAGTGTGCTTGATAAAGAATGGGTTGAATGTCTCATGCCCCTTGAATACAAGTACTTACACCATGTGTTACTCAACTTGGGAAACAAAGCAAGTTCAATTAAATATCATTGTAAGCATAATAGTATCATCAAGAGCGTCAACTGGGGTACCTCTTGTCCCAAGATATGGAACAAGCCCATATCAAAATGACAAGACAAACAAACAAAATGAACAATCTCAACACCCTTTTTATTTACCATTTGGAATAGTTTTTTATTGCAAGGTGTATCACAGAAGGTTCACCATAGTATGTAAGTAAATTTCCACCATGAATGATGCATGGCTTAGATTAGCGGCCCAGGCGTCTCTCTAACCATTTACACAAACTCATTTAAACTCACTCTATTTCCACATTTATTTCAACATGATAAGCATCCATAGACAAAAGCACATGATATCAACTAAATGAGATGAAGAGCGTGTTGAAAGCTTGCCATGTGACAGCACATATGGGCTAACTTCCAACCCAAAACATTCATCAAGCCACAAACATCATAATCTTAATCACAATGGGTCAAGTTTTATTATGCAAATAAAAGAACATTGTGCATCAAGTTCGTGAGAGCTATATAACCAATTTTTTCCATTGCAATCAATAACATAAACATTTTCATTCAGAGGTAAGATAACACAAACAACATGTTAAACATACTCGGAATAGCATAAAGCCAATAGGTAGATATGGTGGACTCACTGGAATAACTTTGGTTGAAGGTGTTGGAAACAAGTTTTTGCTTGTTGGAGTTTTTGGGCTAGCAAAAGGGAGAAAGTTGACCATCTAGATGCATGCATGAGTGTCCATAGAACTAACTAATCCATGTTAAACCAAGTAAATAACAATCAGCACCAAAACATGAATAAGTGATAGCTCTACAAAAAGAATTTGCAAACTATTACTCATAAACAAGCTCATGAATCATGCAACTATATGTATCATTAAAAATCAAGTCAAACATCCCTTTTCCCAATCTTATAAAAGCATCCAACATATTTCAACCCATATTTCCAGTAGCTCTCTCATATATAATGATAGTGTGGTGGTCTCTCAAGACTCAAACAAAAACAAAAACGACGCTCCAAGTTTATGCGATAAAGTGTTTCGATCGAAAAACAGAAGTTGGACGTGTGCAAACCGAGAGTGTGTAGGTCCAGCGGGGTTGTCTTCACATCCCCAAGCTTATGGTCTTCACCATCCTTGGATAGCTCTTGGTGCATCTCCTCCAATCCCTGTGAAAAAACTTCAAAACACCGTTTCTCCCATCTCTTTTCTGTGGGGTGCATTAATAGTGATAAACAAATAGGTTCTTGCTGCATATAATCCTTGAACAAAAATTCATATGAATGTCCAGAAAGTGTATAATGTTGTATGCCTACTCATAAACTCAATTGGATCAAAAAGATTCAACTTAAAAGCTCAAAGCATGCATCAAACAAAATGGGACAGAATCTGTCCAAAAAACAGCAGCAGCAAAACGTATTTTTCTACCCTACCAAACTTTCTCGAAAAATTCCGAAAAATTCATGCATACAGAGGATGAAAAGTTGCAACTACAGTTCAAATATGAGCTCATTCGGAGTTACAGAATAAGAATTAAAAATCATACCGTGCACTGACTTGTGCAGGAATAAAATCTCCGAACGCTATAAGCAACTTTTCAAACCAAAAAGGGTAAAACTTGGCACTTTATTGAAAATCCAGAACCTAAACTAGACACAAAGTCTCTTGTTACAGCAAGAGGACACAAAGAAAAATCACACACAAAAATAACCGGGTTGCCTCCCGCAAAGCGCTTTCTTTATAGCCATATAGCTAGGCTTGATAGTTTTAATGATGCTCCCATAGGAATAAGAGTTGAATATAAAAGAGCATCAAGAAGCAAATATCAAACACATTTAAGTCTAACCCACTTCCTATGCATTGGGATCTTGTAAGAAAATAAATCAATAAAGCACAAAGTGACTAGCATAGGAAGGCAAAGCAAGTGCAACTTCAAAATTTTCAACAAAAAGAGAGAGACTTAATATTTTGTGGTATATGAAATCATGTCTCCCTCTCTCATAAAAACTTTCAGTAGCATCATTGATAAACTCAACAATATAGCTATCACATGAAACATTCTTATCATGATCCATATGCATAAAAGTATCATTACTCTCCACATAAGCATAAACAGTTTCATTAGGAATAGTGGGAGTAAAACATTCATAATAATCATTGTAATCATCATATATAGGAGGCATATCATAATCACAATAAACTTTATACTCAATAGTGGGTGGACTGAAAATATCATATTCATCATCATAAATGGGAGACATAGTATCATTAAACAAGTTAAAGAACCTCCCCAAGCTTAGATGATTGCAAGATATAAAAGAAAGAACCTCCCCAAGCTTAGTCTAGTGCACACAAGAATAGAAACTTAAGCGCTACGCTCCCCGGCAACGGCGCCAGAAAAGTACTTGATAACCCCCAAGAGCAAGGGATCACTGTAGCACCTCTCAATGTGGAAGTAAGGTATCGATCCGCAGGAGCAAGAAGGAAAAGTTATCTATTCCCTACAACTAAAGTGTCACAAGTTTTAGTTGATTATGCACTAAACAAGTTTAAGGAACAAGGTGGTTGATTTAATGGATGGAAGTTTGATGTAACAAGGCAAGAATGTGGAAGTGTCCCAATCCTCTTCAATGCAAGAGGACAAGACAAAGGTTTTCTAGGATGCTTGGAAATAAGGCCTAGGGATCATACTTTCACTAGTGGACACTCCCAACAATTGAATACATAGATATTTCCTCTTCACTTTGCTACTCTGAACTATTCTCCCGTTGGATAGAAATACCAATCTACTGCGTAGGGCTACAAGAGCACACCTTAAAGTCTGAGTGAACAAACACCACAATATCATAGAACACCAAGACCATCGTGTAGGGCTACAAAAGCACACCTTAAAGTCTGTCTTCCACATCTAGGGAACCCCAAGGTCACTATGAGTGCCCCAAAATAGTACTAAACAAACACCACAATTTTATAGTGACATCCAACACAAAGAATAACTCATGGTAAGTATTTCTGTAACCTTTAGCCTAAGAGTCACACACGGTGCGCACACTGTCAACTTCACACCATGGGACAAAGGTGACTCCGGAAATTACATTAATAAAACCACTTGAGTAGCACAAACAATGAAGGAGAAACATCCATGAATTCAATTAGATTACAAAGCTCATGATCACATAAAGATCACATCATGGGAGAGAGAGATGAACCACATAGCTACCGGTAGAGCCCTCAGCCCCGATGAAGAACTACTCCCTCCTCATCATGGGAGGCAGCAACGGCGATGAAGATGTTGATGATGAACACGCCGGAGGGGGGTGGAGCCCTCCGGAGGCGATTCCGGCGGCGTTTCCCCCCTCCGATCTTCTCCGGCGGCAGCCTTCTGACTCTCTGTTTCGTGGTTTTGTGTTTCTCCGCCGCCTCCTTTCGCGAAACGCCAGGGGACCTTTTTTATAGGCGTTTTTAGGTCAAGACGGAGTCGGTGGACGAAAGATCGACGGCCACGGAGCTCCGAGGGGGAAAAGAGCTGGGCCCACGCGGCCAGGTATTTTAGGCCGCGTGGGACCCTCCCATTTCCAGCCTGTTGGGCTTCTGGTCTTCAATTTAAGCCCATTGCGTTCGTCTCGAAAATTCTGAACCGTGCTCTTTGGCCTTGCCCTTTTTGGAGTCCCGAAGCTCCCGGAAAGTCTGAAACACTAAAAAAGACGTTTTCTGGAAAAACAGGGTTAATTCCAAATAAATGGGAAAACTATGAAATATTCCCAAAATCATTATAAAACATTGATATAACCCTTATATGATGCAAATATGATTGGAATATAAGCAATTAAAGTGCAAAGTTCATGTATGCATTTTACATGCATCAACACGCCATCACTCTACCGCCACATATCCTACCCATTCCCATCCTTACCTGCCATAGTGTGGTCTTTACCAAATTCCACTTAAGGGCAAGAAGTTCTACCTTCTCGGGAATCATCATGATTCCACACCTCTTGGCGGATACTACCTTCTTTGGGAAGTGAAATTCAGAATAAATCATTACATCCATTATGTAGTTATTTCTCGCCCGCCCCACCCTGTTTATTTACATGTTTCTAACTTTGTATGCTTATTTTATCTCTTGTGTTAGATTGTATCCTTTTCGTTGTATAGGTGCTCACCTAATTGCATGAACTAGAGAACCTGTATTCGCATTTATCCCGATTTTGATAGGAAAAAGTTAAAATGTGTAGTTGCCTCTTCTTGCAAAGGGACTGAGCACAATAGCCAAAGGGTTAGAGGATTTAGCACGGCTTTAAAATATCCCACTACTTCCTCTAGCTCCTTCAAAAGGAATTAGAACGGAGACTGACTACTATACGAGGTATAGATAGAAATAGGGATACTTACGACCCCCGTCTAATCGAAATCTTCGATCCTTTCATGTACTATTTCAAACTGTAATAGCATTATCATCTTGTTATCATTTTTTTACATTGTGATATGCGTTCAAACAATAGGCTAAACTTTTGTCTATCTTGGTGTTTATTTGGATTTTTTCATTATTTTCCCCTCCCTTGTTGTATCTGTCAAAAATAAAATTATAGATCTCCTACCATTTCCACTAAGCATGGCGATGGGTATGTTATGGTGCAAGTAGAGTAATACCATATTCATACTCTTATACCCATATCCTCAACCATGGATATAAAAATTTACACACAATCATACATTGAGTACCCTTACCCATGGGTAGACCAATGTTCACATATTCACATCTTTTGTTTTTTAAACGTAACTAAATTGTATTACTCAACAAGCCCAGCAAGATCGCTGGTTAGAAAGACTTGGACGAAAGCTGGAGCATGATCCGGCCATACGGCTTGGGAACCATCTCGCATCTTCACACCATGGGCGGCGAGCACGTCCACGACATTATTACAAGCCCTAGGGCAATAGCTTACACCAAAGCAAATAAAATTCAGGAAAATTGACTGTTTAATCTCATTAAAGAGTACTGCATGAGGACCTCGATTATCATCGTCGCTATTGAGCGCATGCACCAGCAGCTGTGAATCCGATTCAATCACAATCGTCAATTTTCTTTTGTCTATACGCATAAAAGGAGTACATGAGTACATGGCACAAGAGGAGTAGTTGGGACACCCTTGTGCAATCGTGTGAGTGGTTTGATGTTGGGCATGTGTTGATGCCTGATACTTACGTTTAATACCTTTTAGAGTGATTTTATTAGAAAATTGATATTTTAAACTTGTTTGCCCAAACTACAAGAAGTTCTAGATTCGCCACCGTATGTGAAACCATTTTATGTGAACTGTTGAAATGTCGCTTGTTGATACGGTGTGCTATCCCTTGTCTTGTTGGGTATTCCTTCTGGTGTATGAACTATGGTATTATACCGCTATTGTGTTCTAACAAATGTTCGTTTTCCCATCATATCTGTCACATATCCGTTGCGTAGTTGTCTTCTGTTCGGTATGTTCCAATTCCGTATAAATTTTCAAAATTTTCAGTTCTGTCGAGACAAGCGCAAATCATTTTTCCGCGCGATTCGCTCGGTTTTCAGCGCTAACTATACCATGTCCTACCCACGACTAGATGAGTCGGATATGGATATTACAAAAATGTGCCTATATGGATCATGATAAAAAAATAGTCTAAATGTATACAATTGTCGGCATCATATAGCTTCTATATAGCGTACTTTGAGGGTTGTGCTATGTTATCATAGCACGCTGTTTTTTAGATACCATGGTAAAATTGTCATCCTTATTTTTTTTTGAATTGTTGTCATCCTTAATTTCCACTGGAGCCCATCCTTTTCTCTGTCTTTTTGTTAGCGTTATCCTTTTCTCTGTCGATATAAAGCCGTGAAGCCGAACCTTCTGGAGTTCTTTGGGCCTGGACCAATTTCCTACTCAGCCCAACAGCCCCAGCGGTCACCCGTGACGCAAACCCAACGAGACAGTCCAAGTCCAATACCACCTCTACTCCACGCGCAAACCCCAGGACAGCCCGTCCATTTGCAATCCCCACCTCTATATAAGTCGCCCCGTCGTTCCACCACAAACCCTAGCCGCAGCTCCTTCGTCTCCTCCCGCCGCCGCCTGCCAACCGCCGACGCCGCCATGGGGAGAAGTAAGCACACGATTGATTCCCTTCTTTCTCGCCCTTACCTGTATGTTCCTCTAGTTATGTATGGCGCAATCCTTTGAATATGCGTGGTTGCGTGTGAATCCTGCTTAGATCTGTCGTTGCTGCGAGGAATCTGATTAGTATTTCTCTCATATATGGTTCTATGTTCCTTCTGGATGACTTGCGAAGACAAGTTCATGCCCGTAGTTGTTCCCTTTTGGTTACTTGTAAGATCTTACATGTTGTGGCTACCTCTTCTGTTCTGTTCATTTAGTTACCTGCTTGCATAATAGCGCGTCCGAATAAGCTGTTCTCCTGATCTTATTATTTCCTGCGCTCATTTATTTATTAGTAGGCTGTTTGGAAAAGGTGATTTGTATGCTGTTACTAGAAATATCATGGTTGATTTGTATGTTCATACTTGAAATTTCATGTTTGTGTGTAATTGTAGGATCGGACATAACAGTGTTCTCTGTGAATCAGAATGAACTATATTGCGATGGTTAGGTCTAGTTGGTTTAGTCCTTACTCAGTTGTAATACTTGTGTGAACCATGTTCTTGTTTGCACTGTTTCACTGGTGTTAACCTTCCTCTTGTTACTAAAATTGTATGTCATGTGCAAATGAGTTTTGTTTGTGTTCAGTGCCATAGGATGTATCAATATTTGAATTGAATTTCAGTACTCTGGAATACTTCTTACTGCATTTCAACTTTGTTTTGGTTGCTGACAAATCTTTCTGTCAGGACCTGCGAGGTGCTATCGTCAGATTAAGAACAAGCCATACCCCAAGTCAAGGTACTGCCGTGGTGTCCCTGACCCCAAGATCAGGATCTACGATGTCGGCATGAAGAAGAAGGGTGTGGATGAGTTCTCTCACTGTGTTCACCTTGTCTCATGGGAGAAGGAGAACGTCTCCAGCGAGGCTCTTGAGGCTGCCCGTATTGCTTGCAACAAGTACATGACCAAGCACGCAGGAAAGGATGCCTTCCATCTCAGGGTCCGGGTTCACCCGTTCCATGTGCTGCGTATCAACAAGATGCTTTCGTGTGCTGGGGCTGATAGGCTCCAGACCGGAATGAGGGGTGCTTTCGGGAAGCCACAGGGTGTCTGTGCCCGTGTTGCTATTGGACAGGTGCTTCTTTCTGTGCGCTGCAAGGCCAACAATGCTATCCATGCCACTGAGGCTCTCCGTCGTGCCAAGTTCAAGTTCCCTGGTCGCCAAAAGATCATTGAGAGCAGGAAGTGGTAAGTACCAAAGAGTAGTTCATGTGATGAGATGATATACTTGCAATAATTTCTGTGGGTCTCATCAAACTTTTGCTTGTCTTTCAGGGGCTTCACCAAGTTCAACCGCAACGACTACCTCAAGCTCAAGAGTGAGGGGAGGATCTTGCCTGATGGTGTCAATGCTAAGGTTAATACACTTCGCCTTAGCAATTGTTTTGTAGCTTCTGCATCTTGTACTTATGTTTTCCGTTGTCTGAGGAAACCAGTCCCCCTGCATCATCTAACATTGCAAATGTCTCTTGCCTTGCAGCTGCTCGGATGCCACGGTCGCCTCGCCAACCGTGCCCCTGGACAAGCTTTCCTGTCGGACGACATCGTCGCATAAATCTAGCAGCAGACTTCTATCTGTTTTATCGAACGTTATTTTGCTTTGTGGAACTTAGACTCCAAGTGCCTGTGGTGCCATGTTATGCTGTCTGAACCTTGTGTGGCAGATATTATCTATATTTTGTGTTGGTACTAGTCCGAATGGCAAGTTAAATCATCGTTGTTTAAATTCACTAGTTGGAATGTACGTGCAATGCACGTATTTAGAATTAAAGGGGCAATTTACAAGTGGGAAGGGTCTATTTGGATTACTTTTTTAACACTTTTATATCGGTCCTCAATTTTATATTGGAAAGAGATCCATTTTATGTTATGTTTTTGTGTATCTCAGAATATAAAATTATTTCAAATCTATATTTTACACATTTATGGGATATACTATTAACTACATGCATGAATTTTTAAAGTTCATGATCTTTACCACCAGTTTGGGAACTCAAAGATCTGAATAATCTCTCCCAAAAAAAAACTGAATAGTCTGCTAGCTTCAGTTAAGACACAGAAATTACAATTAAAGAGTTGATTAGGACGTCGATGATCTTAACTGAATTAGGATCCATCTAGGAAAGTCAATTTGCAGCAAGAATTTTAAGAGTTCAGAGATTAAGTTCATAGACACAGAGAGACAAGAAACCGGAAAAAAAACAGACAACACCTCTGCAGCATAGAACCTGGACGCACTAATGTGCTGAATTTGACAACGGTGTTGTAGGGAGGTTGGAGAGGGGTGGAGCAAGAGGGGAAAAGCTGATAGTTGCAGACTGACTTCAGTCCCATGGTCGGTGGCGGTGGCGTGGGACGCCTTGGAAGAGACGCAGGGGAACGGGAGGTTCAGAGGAACGGTGGCTGCAGGATGGACTCGGGCAGGCTGTTAGTGCTCCCGTGGTCACGCAGGTGGACTCCAGCCTCCAGGGACACGCGCGAGGAATTCGTTCCGGGCCTACAAGGCACCGTCGCCGGCCGGCTTGCCGCATCGGAGACAAATACTGCTACTCCGTGCCCGGCCCGGATATTTCTTTCCTCCGCTCTCCTTTCTTGGCCCATCGTTTATCTGTAGCTGCTACCTTAGTCACTCGTGGTCTCGTTGACCAGACGCGCGCCACCGCAATCCAGTCCGCCTCGCCGGGTGATCCGTTCCCTGCGGCGATAACGGCAACTACCCGCGGCCAGTTACGCGCCCATCCGTGTTTGAGGAGCTTGCAAGTACGTGCTCTGCCATCGCCCGACTCACAGAAGTACGTGGTCGTCGCGTCCGCTCGAGGAGTGCCCCCCAACAGCGGCGTCTTTGCTGATGGCGGCGGACAAGGGAACGTCGGTGCCTGCCTCATGCCCACCAGCGCACATCCTGCCGCTGCCATGCAGCCATGCTTGTATCTCCATCCAGCGCATCGGCACACTCCTCCCTCTCCACGGCGCGCGCCGAACCGGCCGCACCTGGCCTGCCGTGCTTCAAGCCCGGGCCAAGGCTGCATCCCTGCTTCCCTTGCTGTGGTGCCGTCGAAGTCAAACCGACGGGCACCAGCGTCTCTTGATTTGATCTGTCGTCTTGCCAAGGTCGTCGAGCAGCACACCTACCCCCTCGTCCATGTCATCCACTGTCGTCTGCCAAGGCCTGGCGCGCGGCATGGTCAAAGGCGGCGAAGCGGGAGAGGCGAAGCGCAGCTCAGCTCACTGGGACGGCGGCGGCGTGACGACTGACGAACGGCCGCGACACGCGGATGTGGAGTATTCTTCAATGAATGGTTTGTTTTACTCTGCGGTGGCAAATACTTGTAATTATCAGCAAAACGAAAAGGTGTGGCAATTTGGTCGTATTATGTGATTGGTGGGAGGGCAAAACGGTCTAAAACGGATAATGTTGAGTTGTCAAACATTGGGACGATCTGAGCCGTTTGATCGGATATTGAACGGTCCAGATTTAAAGTATCAGAACAACACAAGTTTGCTCTTTTAATAGTAGTATAGATGAATCGATATTTTTGCCAGTGATGCTCTTCTGATCCTATTGTTGGTTGTGGGCTGTTTATGCATGTATTCTGCTGTGGTAGGATCTGTATGTTTTATTCTAGCAAGCTACGCCTGTTGGTTTGCTCCAAACACGGTTGAAACCATGCTTAAATTATTGCAAAATTCCTCCTCCCATTCTGGGTTTCAACTAAATATTAGAGATGTGCAGGCCTGCACAGTTGGTAGTTTGGCAAAATTCTGCCCTCGTTCTCGGTTTCAACTAGCTTGGTAGAGATGTTTGCCTCTGAATTTTTAACCTGCGCAGCATGTAGTTTGGTAGTGTAGAACTACTCAAATCCTATGAAATTGACCACCGACAGGTGATCCGAATTCCCAAATCCTATGTAATTGACCATTTCTACTGCTAGAGAGGTAGTACTGTAGGTGCGTTCGATTTGGTCCTGTTTTGTCTGTTCCCAGTCTTGGACGCCGACGAATCCCTTCATCCACAAGCAATATATCCAGGCAGAGACCATCCAAAAGAAACGAAGGTTCATTCAGACGAACAAAATCCAAACACAGAAGCATCGCTCACACGATCGAATTGCCACCCAGAAAAGAAGAGAGAATCCAAAGCGAAAGAGGAAGCGACGCACTTGACATAAACCCCCTTCTCTTCCCCTCCCTTTCTCCCCGTCTCTCTCCGTCGACTAACGAACGACTGCGAGCACGGCGCCCGTTCCCCTCAACCTCCTCCTCCCTTCCCGGCGCACCATCGCCCGCCCGCCCCGATGGACGCGGCCCCTCAGCCGGCCGCCGGGGGCTACGCCGCCCGCTTCTCCCCCGCGGGCCTCATCCACGCGCCGCTCTCCGCGCTGCTCGAGTACTCCTCGGGCGTCCTCCGCGCCCAGGCCAACGGCGCCGGCGCCGGCGGGCCCCAGCGCGGGGAGCCCAACGACGGGGAGGTGTCGATTCGGATCGTCGGGCCCGACGGCGACCCGGGGTCGCGCGCTGCTGGCGCTGGCACCGGGGACGCGCCCGCGGACGAGGAGGCGCCAGCGGTGCGGGGGGACGAGGCTGCTGGGGCAGGCGGGAGGGCCGACTCGCCCTACCAGGGCTACGACGTGCAGCGGGTGGCCAGGTGGGTGGAGCACGCGCTGCCCTTCTCCCTGCTCCTCCTCGGCGTCTTCATCCGCCAGCACCTGCAAGGTAACCAACCGCGAATCCGCCTATGTAGCACCTACCTCAACAGGCGACATACGTTTGAATTGCGATGCGTTTGGTTCGATCGATTTGGCTCTTGTGCGTGCTGCGTTTCTCATACGCCCAGCTGCTCCGGAAAGTAGCTGGTCAGATGATGGCCGGTTTCTCATTCTTTATGTTGTCTAGGTTTCTTCGTGATGATTTGGATTGCCGCCGTGATGTTCAAGTCCAATGATATCTTGCGCAAGCAGACTGCTCTCAAGGTGTGTGCTTCTTATCTTTCTCTATCACCATTCATCAACGTGCTAGTTCTGCTTCTAGAGGCTAGTTATACTGCTATATTGCTGATCCTGTTAGTTTTGGTCAGCAACTGCCTGCAGAAATGTGACAGTATCTTATTGGTATATGTAACATCACGATGACCAGATGCTCTGCAAACTTAGTGAACAAATGCAAACCCTTCTGCTACTGCCAGCGGCAGAGCTACATCGGGTAAGGATGTATGTGGACAAATAACAAACTGGCCGCAAATCACCGGCCACCAGCCCTTATGCGGCTGCCCATGAAACATTTATGTGTTTCCCACCAGCCCTATGTGGGCATATGTGGCTTACATTTATGCTGGCAACGCGGTGTCTGCCAAAACCCCACAGCATTCATTATTTGATTTGGAAAGAGACATGGGATTGGTTCGGCTGTCCTTTCATCTGTTAGGAAATGAATGTATGCAACCGAGAGTAATTGATAACACCCGTAATGTCTAAACATATTATACTTTTCTACTCCACTCCGAAGTTGATCAACAATGGCCATGCGTTCTTACGATTACTTGAGTAGGTATTAGCATCTGCCAGTTATGTTGTAAAATTGCATAGGACGAACGACACATAGAGGTGAACTGTTGAAGCCTCTTTAGCGAGACTTAAATTCATGCTCTTGCGTCTGGAAAGGCGACACTCTTAGGTCAGGGCTTAGCTCCTGGTGATGAAACAAATCTGTGCAGTGAGCTGCAGTTAGCCACATAGCTATTTTACGTGGGATTTAGGAAGTGGGTTTGCGGACTGCCACTTACATCTGTAACCTTGGGGCCAGGGAGGACCCTGCCTCCCCTCCCCCGGTACAGTTGTTTAGATAATTCCATCTTATGGCCTTCGTAATGTTCTCGTGTGCTTACAAGAGCTGGAAGTCACAATTGATGTTTTGATATGTATATATGCTCTAAAATGTGATTATTATGTATGTTTCCTCCTTGCTTAAAGTTAATGATGTGAATGCTCATTTAAGCAAGATCCTCAGCTGCTCTATCACTTGTCTTTGCTTTTCTTATTTCAGGGGGAGAGAAACATGTCAATGCTTGTCGTGATTGTAGTAGCATTCATTATTCATGTGTTTGGAGTCTACTGGTGGTACAGGAATGATGACCTTGTTAGACCTCTGGTGATGCTTCCTCCAAAAGAAATACCACCATTTTGGCATGCTATATTTTTCATCGCGGTGAATGGTATTCTCTTTTCCTTCACGCAACATGAATATTTCTCCATTTGGGGCCTATTTGCTTCAAATGATTTCCATAGGATTGTAATACTTAGGGTTCTTCTGTATGTGAGTTTTTGATTTGTAGGATTGGAAATTTTCCTATGGTCCCTTTGCGCTTTATACCTGTTGATCGAGACCTCTTTGAAAACTTCCTATTGTTTTCCTATTATGCACTCAAACATCCTTTTGATCCTATTGTACCAATAAGGCATGGCATTGCAATCCACATATTTCTTATTTATGATTTTTTGGATCCTGTGAATTGAAGAGGCCGTCGGCAATTCCATGAACTAAGCTCAGTGGGTAATTCATTTATGAGAAAACTTGACAATATGTTTACATCTTGTACACATGCACTAATTTGTGGGTTCTGCTGTGAAGTCGGTAACATTTCCCTGAGTTTCACTTGGAAAATAGTAACTTGCATTTGTTGAATAATAGGAATTTATGTACCATTGCTATGTGTTAACAATTACTCCCTCAGTCCTATATATAAGATGTTATTACAACCAATATAGTGTATTAAAGTAGCACCTTTCCTCTTTAAAAATTCTAATCAGTCCGATCGCTGTTTTGTGCTGCACAGACACAATGGTTCGACAAGCTGCTATGGTGGTCAAGTGTTTGCTGCTCATGTACTACAAAAACAGCAAAGGTCGTCACTATAGGAGACAGGTAATCTACTGCGCATATCACTATTCAGCTAATTATGTATATTTTTACCTGTTTTGATAGAGATGTACACACACAATCTATTTTTCGTCGTAACTCTGATTTAATTTTTTTTAGGGTCAAATGTTGACAGTCGTGGAATACTCCCTACTTCTGTACCGTGCGCTGTTGCCAGCTCCTGTGTGGTATCGGTTTTTTCTGAACAAGGAATATGGAAGTCTTTTTTCATCTTTAACAACTGGATTGTACCTTACTTTCAAGGTGGCATCAATGGTGGAAAAGGTACTTCTAGTTGCCTTGTTGCATTTCTTAACCGATGCTGGGTTGATAATAGTTGACATTAGTGCCGCTTCCTATCAGGTTCGATCACTCTTGGCTTCGTTGAGTGCGCTGTCTCATAAGGACTTGCATTATGGTTTGCATGCAACAACTGAACAGGTAATGCAGTGTTAGGCATCTAGGCACAGCCACTGAAACGTGGTGGTTATATTCGCACTCTTGGGATACCTCTGGAGCTTTTAGCTGAAAAGTTTGCTTTCATTTCACTTTCTGGTATGCAGGTTCTCGCTGCTGGAGATATGTGTGCTATATGCCAAGAAAAGATGCATGCTCCATCCTCCTGCAGTGTAAACATATCTTCTGTGAAGACTGTGCCTCTGAATGGTATGATCATCCAACAATAAACGAAATTGAAACTTGTTGTCACTCACTGAATTGATAATCCCCTGATCTTTGTCGACCTTGATATCATGCGTTACTTTGGTGAACGATTGCAGGTTGGAGCGGGAGCGGACATGCCCGTTGTGCAGGGCGCTGGTGAAGCCAGGAGATCTCCGATCATTCAGCGACGGTTCAACGACCCTCTTCTTTCAGCTGTTCTAGAAAACCAACAAGAAATCGCTAACCTTCGGCCTGCAGATGTTGGATCTCCCTCCTTGTTACTCTCCATCAGCCTGCGGTGTGCTGAGATTGCTTTCTGTCCATGTCTTTCTCTGCACTTTCGTGACAACTAGGTACTGTGGATGTGCATATTGCTCCCTGTATAGGTCCTTGCGGGAATTTTCATCACAAAAAAATGGAGAGAAGTGATGTTACAGAATAACTGAATCTATAGGGTGCTGCCACATATGCAAAGTTCAGAATTGACCTTATACAAAGTGTTTACTCTTGACTACTGAGGCTGTGAGGCATCGTAGCTTGTTGCTCTTACGATGAGAACATATCCTCCTGATTTCTGTTTGTATCACATGACTCGCCATCATTCATGGCGCCTAATATTTCTTGAGTAATTTTGGGGAGGAGTTGGGCTTGGATTTGGGAGCTTCCCCTTTTTTCGTAACACAAGAAACTCTTGTGATGCTACGAAATTGGGTTCATATCGGGTGTCTTTTGTTTGAGCTCTGGCCTACGCATAAAAGTTGGCCATGACCAGACAGTTTGGTAGAGTTGATTTTGGATACCAAGCAAACATACCCTAGATCCTCGACATAACTACTCTACGCATGTTCGTTCTGTGCCGTTGGCCGTTGGTAGATAGTATTTCGGATGTGCTTGATAAGGATTAAGGAAGGGGAGACGACCTGCCCAAAGCTGCATAACATGCAGAGAAACAAGCACTGTTCTGTAGGCCGTGTCTGGTTAGTGCAACCATTTTGCATCCGTGACCCAGTTTGATCTGGCTCTACAAAACACGGCTGAACCATATTTTACAGCCCATTTGATTGCCCACAAAGTGCACCCGTTCGGGTCGGACCAAAGAAAAGAGGCCTTGCGTTTGGTCGCCTGTGTGTGCAACACATGTATAAACACCCGTTGTTTGGTTACATGCGAGCACACACATACTCTCACCATTAGTTAGTTCAAATGGTGGGGTTAGCATCATACTTTGTTCAGAACTGGTACAAAGTAAAAAGGATATACAACTAGCACAACAATTAGGGGGTTTAGTATCATGCCCCAAACAGTTCACAAAATACTAGTGCAACACGAATTCAGCACAACAACTGCTGGTGATGCACCATAAGTTCATCATCTGAGTGGTTTAGTATATGCCGCCTCACAAAATAGATCGTATTACTAAGTACTACATAATTGAGGGGATCAAGGTCGGGGCACAAAACACATCAGCAACAACAACACCATCATCATCTCATCAAAGGCAGTGCTTGTGAAGAAAGTAATTGAACCTTTGTTTCTTTTGTTGAGGGGTCATCGCAAGATAGGCGACACGTTCCGCTTTGTTGTCCATGAGGTAGTTTAAAGCGAGCTGCAACGTCACAACCCAAACATGATTCTTGACCGAAGATGACCCTCATCTGATCATAGTTCTGAATTGTCTGTTGACGTAACATTCATTCTTGGAGTGAAGCTGAAATGACAGCAGAGTTAGTCCCAGGACAAGTAGCGAACAAACTGAACAAGTGGAATTATGAAAGCTTACGTGACATGTTTTATGAACACATCCTCCTCCATGATGAAACTCGAAGTCTCCTCCTGCCATTCCACTCCTTCAACTTGTGCCAATGCGCGGATCATGTTCCACCTGTACCTCTACTTAATGAGGTAGTTGTACACCTAAGTACATGTGACCTTGGTGCCGCAAAAAGAAAAATACTGCTGCAAATCTTCTCCAAGCTCTTATCTCTGATCCCCTGTCAAGATCGAGCCCACCTTTGACGAGCTCATCCATCCTTGTGAGGAGAAAGGTGACAAAACAACATGCCATTGCATTGGGAGGCCTTTAGCCACTCGCAGTTGAATTAACTTATCAGGCGCCGGTATGTATCGAAGCGGCTTTGCAGAGAGTACCGACGTAGCCGAAAGATCTGGGGAGGTGGGCGTGCCCTACATAGGTTACCATTGTAAGTAGAACAATCAAACAGATCAGTGGTAACAATGCATCTTCAGTACATGCTTTCATATACACTGAAAAGTTGATACGAGCATGAGAATTACACCGTGTACAACCAACATATGGTACAAGGAGATTGAACACATAAACATATAGATCATTGGTAACAACGCATCTTCACCGCATGCTGTCAGGTAAGAGAGAAACATTGGTATAAGGATGAGAACAACACGGTGTAGAACCAACCGTGTCGTACCACGATCTATATCATACACGAACTACATAGCAATGAACACACAACAGGTAAACACTAACCAAGATCACCGATCTAACATGGCAACATCCACATAATCACTGCCAAGAAGCCAAACATACCATGGAACAAACAGATCTACCACATTCTCACAGATCTAGGCTACAGGAGGGAGGGTTGCATGCTACTTACAACCATGAAGGTAGCGGGGGAGGAAGAGGAGATCTCGGAGAAGAGGGTGAAGAAGGTTTGCCACCGATGACCACCACCGACCGGAGGAGGAGATGTCGTTGCTTACCTGCTCGCTGGTGAAAAACCTGCAAGGGGGAAGAGCTCAAAATAGGGGAAATGGTGGCGGGAGCTTCGGTGATGAGCTGGGGGGGGGGGGGGGGGGGGGATATCTCCCGCTGATTTTTCGCCTGCGCGCACGAGATCGGCTCCGTGTTGGCCAACCGTGTCTGTAAATGCACGTGAAAAGAGTGCCTCAGAAGGAACGGCCAGACTGAGGAGTGTTTAAGTTCCGTGAGACCAACAACATGGGGTGAGTCAGGCAGCCAAACGGGCCTTATTTTGAAGGGGTCAGGAATAACAAACACGCCCTAGAACTCAAAACTTTTGTAGCGTAAACCTTGTTTGGGCTTGCGAATTTGTGCTTCCCGATTGCCCGTGTACCAGGTACTCGCTCGATACATCGCACAGTGACGCTCTGACTCGTGACTGTGACATATGTGGGAATTACTGATCGAGAGACTCTTGAAGCTCTAGCATGTAGAGAAGCCTTGGCTTTGGCACATGATCTGCATCTTCAGAAAATTGATGTCGCATCTGAGTGTCTGAGAGTCGTGAATGAGCTGAAGATACAGTCAAATTTCGGGAACCATTGTATGATAATCAGGGAAATAAAAGAGGGGAGCAGCAGATTCCAAGCTTGCAGTTTTCATCATGAACACCGCATGGGAGGCCGATAGACTTGTGAAGATGACTACTACTCTTATTACTTCAGGCCGTCAGGTTTAGTTTACTGAACCTCCAGAGCATCTTTGTATTCCCAAAACTATTGTGATATGAAATAAAGACGTTGTTTCAAACTAAAAAAAAAACAAGCAGGAGAGGCCGCGCAACCCGACTCCGAGCCGAAACCCAAGCCCGAGAGGGACCCGATACGTGCCTAACCCGGCTCCGGCCTCCACGAACTCCGTCGCCGTTGCTTCTTCCTCGTTCGATTTCTTCTCCTCCTTCTTCGCCTCGCGCACCGGCCGGCGTCACCTCTCTACTCGTTCCGTCCACGCGCGCCGGGAGGTACCCTCTTCCTCTCTCCTTCTTCGTCCCCCATCCTTCTCTCTCTCCCCTTGTGCTGGCTTGCCTGGGTATTCCTCTCTCCGCTCGGGGGTTCGACGCGGGCGAAGCTTCAGGCGCCGC
This sequence comes from Poa pratensis, assembly GCA_947311845.1. Lineage (NCBI taxonomy): Eukaryota > Viridiplantae > Streptophyta > Magnoliopsida > Poales > Poaceae > Poa > Poa pratensis. The sequence goes on from CAMZMU010000042.1 coordinate 71,681,522, forward strand.
CGCCTCCGCCATCCCGCCTGTTCTTTATCCGATTCGAGTGGATCTAGCTGTAGATTTCTCTGCTTAAATTGCGGCGCGCCGGCTGCGTCGTGGAGCGGTTTAGGTGGGCGGGGCCGTGGGGGGCACGGAAAGCTCGAGTCTTTGCGTCCGGGCGCTGAAATTAGACGCCCAGACTGACATAGCTACGAATAGAACGCAACCTGCATAGTTCATACGAAGATAGAGAAGCCACCTAGTTTGTTCACGTACACTGCTGACCGTTGTGCCGGCTTTGGATTTTAGTCAGTTTTAGGCGCTCCTCTCTTACTAATTTCAGTAATATTTTACTTTGAGGTGCTGACAGAACCAAACAACTGCATAGTTCATACGAAGATAGAGAAGCCACCTAGTTTGTGCTCGTCATCCATTTTGAGGTGCTGACAGAATCAAACACCTGCTGCAGGTGTTAAACCAAACCGGGCTAGCTATTATAAAGAAGGGCGCCTGGACAGTCTGGTATCATCATGGCATCTCAGGTATCCACATCACAGGGTCTGAACCCTCGCGAGACGCTCGGGCCGTTTCGGACGCCACCATCACGGTCATCATCTTGCCCTTTGACCCTAGGCAGCGCAGGCGGCAGAGACGTCGAGGAGGAAGATGTTGAGCTGCTGTCAGTTAGTTGGAACCAAGACCACAGTTGCTTCGCTGCTGCCACAACCAATGGCTTCAGGATCTTCAGTTGCAAACCGTTTACAGAGACCTTAAGGAGGGTTCAGGGGAACGGAGGGTTTGGAATCGCCGAGATGCTGTTCCGTACCAACATATTCGGTATTGTGGGCGGGGGGTCCGACAAGCAGTATCCACAGAACAAACTGACGATCTATAATGATCACCAGGACGATGGCATCGGTGAGTTCTCATTCAGGTCCAACATTCGAGCCGTCAGATTGTCGAGGAAGTACTTTGTGGTCGTTCTCGAGGACCAGATATCTGTCTACAGTTTTGCGGATCTGAAGCTCATCCATCAGATCGAGACCACGCCAAACCCGAATGGACTGTGCTGCCTCTCGTATCATAGAGACACTTCAGTGATGGCTTGCCCTGGGATTAGCCAAGGACTTGTTCGGGTTGAGCATTTTGGGTTGAAGGTGACCAAGTTTATTACAGCTCACAACTCCAACATTTCATGCATGGCAATGACCGTGGATGGACTCTTCTTGGCAACAGCCAGTGTTAGGGGTACTTTGATCAGAATATTCAACACGGTCGATGGTACTTGTTTGCAGGAGGTGAGGCTATGAAATGACCTGTTATCAATTTCCTTAGTTTCTCTTAGTTCTTGAGATATGTAGCATGGAAATTTCGGTAATATCATTATTTTGAGTTTTCGTGAAATTTATCTCCGTTTTGTTTATTACTATGCCCTTTATAAGTTTTAAAAATGGACAGTAATTAATGATTTAGTTCCCTGAATATTTAGGTGCGCAGAGGAGTAGATAAAGCTGAGATATATAGCATTGCACTATCACCAAATGTGCAGTGGTTGGCAGTGTCTAGTGACAAAGGAACAATGCATATTTTCAGCTTGAGAGTGAGAGCTGGAGGGGAAGATGCAAGTAATGGGAAATCTGCAATTTCTTGGCGACAAATTGATCGCAGTCACTCATCTGGTTCTGTTGATCCAATTTTACTAACACACACTGGATCCAATGTGAGCTCATCCTTGTCTTTCATGAAAGGTGAGAATACTGTGCTTCTCGTAGTCAACCCTCTACTTGATTTTGATTTGACTTTTCTGGAGTATTAGATTCTCTCAACATTTAAACCACTTTGAAAAATGCATATTATCACTTTTCATTGATTATTTTCACTAGTTTTTGTGAAACATCTATAAATTCGCACTTAGGTATTCTCTCAAGGCTGGGTCAATTCATTTATTTATCTCATAACACAATCGATTTGTTCTTTACGCCCACCTAGTGTGATCTAGATTCTAGTTGGTAAAGTGGCACATCTTCTCATTTGCTAAGACCTTGGTGCCATCAAAATGTCGTGAAAGTTAGCAGCAAAACTGTTGTCTGATTATTGTATGTGGTAAGAAAGGTGCTTATATCAGATTGTTACAGGGGAGGCACAGTGCGCCTGTAGTATAATTTTCTATTTCGTTTCATTCTTCTTAGATTGCTGGAACTTGAACAGTTTGCCTTTGTTTCATTTCAATCAAAATGGAGCCAAGCAGTTCGCCTGTGTTGTAGTACCGTGAAACAGCTGTATGATCCCATTTGTTTGGACTGTTAATGAAATCCATAGCCGTCAACATTTCCCATTTAAATAATGAAAGATAACAAACAAGCATAGCAAAGGCACAATTGTCATGCTGTTTCAACGTCCTAGGTTTAGGTGGAGTCAGTTGTGTCCTGCCTTTGTCGTCTTACCCTACATGTTCTGGCAGGCATCCATTGTGTTTGGTGGGTATAAATGAATGTATTTTATGTAACTCTAATACGGGGGCTTGAAGTAGGAGGGGAACAATTGCACATGATTTACATATTAGCCTAAGTCTGCATGGTAGCCTGTGAAAATTTTCTTCAGCGTGGAAATTGAGATTATTTTGCTCTTTTCCATCTTACTTGACTATTCCAACTTCTTATGCATATTGAATTTCTCCAGGGATTCTGCCAAAATATTTCAGTTCAGAATGGTCATTTGCTCAGTTCCGCTTGCCAGAAGTCACGCGTTATATTACAGCATTTGGAGATCAAGCTACTGTGATGATGATTGGTCTGGATGGCAGGTACTCTGTTCTTTACAAAAATGTTCAGTGAACACAACAATAATTTGCAGTTCCGCCAATATTAGTAACCAAATGAGATTCATCTCCCTGACTCTTTTTCTATTAGCTGCATTGCTCATTCATGAATAAAAATGATAAAAGAAGTAAGATATTCAATTTAAATTATTATTTGTGTTTGTTCTGATTCCTTCTTGGGCAATTATGATCATAAAATATCGTAGCATTGCGTAGTTAGATGGGGACGATGTATCTCATTTAGGTTTGCTGTTGGGTTAATAGTTTGACAACAGGGCAAGTTCTCCGTGTACATCCATCCCCGTTGCTGTCTATTGCATTATCTTTCATTTGCATATGCTGGGATTTGATTTCGCTAATTGCGTCGGTCTTTTTGTGTGGTGTGTTTAGTTTCTACAGATGCAGCTTTGACCCCGTAAACGGTGGGGAGATGGTGCTTGATGAATTCTTCCGGTTTCTGAAACGACCCAGCAAGTCCCGTCCGAGAACTCCAAGCACCTGAGCTTCGTGATGATCATGGTTATCCTCTAACTACACATGTACATATAAGATTTCACCAAGCACGGCATGTACATAGAATCGTGTTCTCTCCTGAGGCATTCTACAGCCCATGTACATATAAGATTTCACCAAGCACGGCATGTACATAGAATCGTGTTCTCTCCTGAGGCATTCTACAGCCCTATGTTAAGCAGAAGTGGGTATTCAGCGAAATGTTGTTCCTTCCAAGCGCCCTATGTTAAGCAGAAGTGGGTATTCAGCGAAATGTTGTTCCTTCCAAGCGCCCTATGTTAAGCAGAAGTGGGTATTCAGCGAAATGTTGTTCCTTCCAAGCTAGTTCCAGGAGTTCCACATAGTAGGGCTTATCTGTATTGAGGAATCTTTTGGCGTCGCATTGCTGACAATGAACAAATCCTTCGGTTTTGGGAGCCTGTAGTACATTTCGTGGTACACATTATTGACCGGGCAAGGATAGGATCAGGAGTTGCCAATGCATGCAGCTTTGTCACTCTCTTGAAATGATTGAAATGAAACGATCAGAGTTGATGCGCTACAGATTGTAAGATATTATTTTCTGAACCTCAGCATTTGCTTCACTAGTGCGGAAATCCAATGTTAATTCAATTCCAGTGGCTTTGCCTGACATTTCCTCCAAGTTTTTCAGCCAAGGGGGCATTGATAGGCCTAAACATCACCGTATATTTGTCCTAGGTATATGCAGAATCAAGACCTTGATGGCAATAATCTGTCATGCTAGATAGAATAAAGGTCGTTTCCTCGATCCCTAGTGTAGCACCTGTGGTGACGTCGTCTACGTCGCTATCTTCTTGGAGGCACCGCCTTAAAGTACTTGGTGCTTTGTGGGAGCCCGTGTAGCATAGCTCGCCGGCGAAGTTGGAGGATACTGGGTCGGCGGCCCGGGACGATGGTTGTGCGCCGAGGCTGCAGCCTCTGAAGAAGTTTTGTGCTTTTTTCCTCTTAGATCTTTTCCGATCATTGGCACAAGGGCTAGCTTGTACATGTTGTAACTACTATCAATCGAAAGGCCAATAATGCTGGATCTTTCAAAAAAAAAAAAAAACGCAATACACTGGAATCAGTTTTTCTTTGGGCCATGGAATCAGCTTAACAGGAATTGATTTACATGTTTTTAATTGACATGGAGCACTCATTCTACTATATACAATGGACAGAGGAATCCCGGCCTCTTCATTCGTCCACGTCGCCCTTTAATCGACGGCCGTCTGATCGCGTCGTCGAACGGCCGCCCCAGATGCGCCCTTCCAACACGTGGTACTGTAGCACTCGATTTTTGTCCAATCCGGAGTCGCCACGTCACCCCGGTCACCATCCGGTCGATCCGGTCATAGCCGGTCACTCCACGCGCACGAACTTTGGCGCGTTTTTTTTGCACACACACCCCCGCAAAGGACCAAATCATAATTTGCAAAAAATCCGAGGACTTCTCTGCAAAATTGCCACGAGCTCATCCCCGTCCTCTTTCCCTCTCCCGCGACGGCGGAAGACCCCGGCGGCGCCGACGCGCCGCGCCGCCGTCACGCTCCTCCCCGCACGCACCGGGGCACACGACGAGGTGCCGCGCCTCCTCCGCTATCTCCTCCCCTGCGCAGGTTTGCCGGGACGGCTTCTTCGCGCCGGGATGGTCGCCGCCGCGCCCGCCGGCTCCGCCGCGTCCGCGCACCCTCGCGGCTGCTCCGACGACCACAAGCAGGCGGCGCCGCCCCCTTAGGCCTCCACGCGGTCCCGCGCGTCGAACGCGCGCACCCGCGCGACCCAGGACGCGGCGGTGCGCCGCCGGCAGCCTCAGCGCCGCCGCGGACGGCGCGGCTAGGGTTTGCCCCCCGTGACGTCAGCATGACGTCACAGTGGGGCCGCCCTGTCAGATTTTTTTAATTTTTTTCCTCCGAATTTTTTTTTAAAAAAAAACCCAAACAAACTTAAAAAAAATAGCCAAAACTAAAAAAATATCCACAATTTTTTCCAAGAAATTCTACATAAATAATGCAAACCAAAAAAATAACAAATGTCCATATTTGCTTCTCGAAGCAAAATTCAAATTTCAATTATCCATGTGTTTTAAAAATTTGTATTCCCAATATATGTAAAAAAAAATCAAATTTGCTAAACTATTAAAAGAATGAGAAATAATGCAAACCAAAAAAATAACAAATGTCCATATTTGTTTCTCGAAGCAAAATTCAAATTTCAATTATCCATGTGTTTTACAAATTTGTATTCCCCATATGTGTCAAAAAAAAACCAAATGTGCTAAACTATTAAAAGAATGAGTGATTTCCGAATTTGAAGAGTTTTCAAAATTTTACACTCACAAAGACTTAACGGTTGAATGAGTTTAAAATTTAAACCCCCGGGCGCGGCAGAGCAAATAGCCGAAACAAACTTAAAAAAAAAGCCAAAACTAAAATAATGTCCACAATTTTTTTTCAAGCAATTCTACATAATTCTAACTATGATTTTGACATAATTCTAAATAATGCAAACCAAAAAATTAACAAATGTCCATATTTGTTTCTCGAAGCAAAATTCAAATTTCAAGTATCCATGTGTTCCATGTGTTTTACAAATTTGTATTCCACACATATGTCAAAAAAAATTCAAATGCGTCAAACTATTCAAACAATGGGTGATTTCCGAATTTGAACAGTTTTTTAATTTTTTGATTCACAAAAACTTAACGGTTGAACGATTTAAAATTTGAACCCACGGGCAATTCAAAATTTGTTTTTTTCCCTTTTATTTTTGCTGCAAAAAAACAAACTATGCATACAACTTTGTGAATAAAAAAAACATAAATAATTTAGACCAACAATTTTACTACGTCCACAACAAAAAATGACAAATATATCAAAGTGACGACAAAAAAAAATATGCACGCTCAAATTTCAAAATTCAAATATCCCTGTGTCTTCAAAATTTCTTTTTTTCCATATACGTCAAACGCAATTCGAAACGGAAAAATATAAATAATTTGAACAAACAATTTTAATACGTCCGCAGCAGATTTTTTTTATTTTTGCTGCAAAAAAACAAACTATGCATACAACTTTGTGAATAAAAAACCATAAATAATTTAGACCAACAATTTTACTACGTCCACAACAAAAAATGACAAATATATCAAAGTGACGGAAAAAAAATATGCACGCTCAAATTTCAAAATTCAAATATCCCTGTGTCTTCGAAATTTCTTTTTTTTCATATACATCAAAGGCAATTCGAAACGAAAAAATCTAAATAATTTGAACCAACAATTTTAATATGTCCGCAGCAGCAAAAAAACAAATATGTCAACGTGGTAACATGCACGATCAAAATTCAAAATTTAAATTTCCCTTCGTCTTCGCAATTTCTTTTTTTATTTACTTCAAAAAGAAATCAAATGCGTTAAACTATTCAACAACTGGATGGCTTCTAAATTTGAACGATTTCCGAAATACAGCCAATCTTAAAACGGAGACCTCCTTAAAACGGAAGGCTTCCAAATCTGCGCAATTTTCACATATGAACACTTTCGAGATTAAATTTAATGGGCTGACAAAATATACCAAATATTCAAAATGAATTTAAAAGTGCTAAACTATTCTAAAACTTGATGACTTCCGAATTTAAGCAATTTCCAAAATATTACCGATTTTCCTATTTCCGCAATTTTACGACCGAATAATTCAAAAAAAAAAAAGCCCACGGGCGCGGCGGAGCCCGCGCTTAATCCCCTAGTAATCAATTAAGACACGGCGGTCACTAAACGGGTTAGAAAAATGGGGAAATTCGTCGTCCACACAATATAGTCACCATGAACTTCACCCGTACCAAAGCCGGTTTTACATGGTCTTTTTTTATATTAATACGCCCGCGGGCATACATTACTTGTATTGATAAAAGTACGGATACAAAGATGACACAAATATAAGCAACATAAAACTAGGAGAAAACAAGCGATTAAACTGCTGCAAACCGTCATCGCCGCAACTACCAAGCATCCACGTCTTACGCCGTCGCCGGAGAAGAATAACACAAGCAGTTGGTCCACATCTTGACGTTGAAGAAACCCCTTGCCATAAAAAGCTAGTAGCACGCCGTTGATTTTATGGGCTTCTTGGCCCTCTTACAGGAGGTCTACTATAGAGAAGTGGACTCGAGTCAGATGGACCACATCTTGGCACTGGACCAGCAGTCCAAAGGCAACACGGCTGCTTGGCCTTCTTAGAGCATCTACAAGAGCTTACCCATAATTTGGGGTAGCCAAAATGGTTTTGGGCAGAGGAGAGATAAGGTTTGGGTATCCAAAAATTTTCTGCTTTTCTAGCTTACCCAAAATTGGATACCCAAATTGGCATCTTGCACGTAGGGCCCACATGTCAGTGAGTTAGGCTATTTTTTTTTCTTTTTTTCCTCTCCCCTTCTTCCCCAACACGACCGACCCCCGCCTCCCTCCATGCCGGTGCATCCATCCCGCCACCTCCCTCACGAGGCAGAGGGGCAGCAAGGTCAGGGCGGCCTGTAAAGGCGAGTACGATGCCACTGGCCTTGATTCGGTCGTGCGCGGTGGCCGGCGTCCTCCTCGGCTAGGTCGTGCATGCCGGAGCGCTCTCTCGCGCGGTCCACAACCGAACTGAGGCGAGCTAGTCACGGCGGGGCCAGACGAGGGTGCCAGAAGGGAAGGGGCGGTGACGGAGAGGGCGTGGAGGCGACGAATTTGGCACGGCCACCAGAGGACTTGTGCGGCGGCTGGGAGTTCGATTCAGCACGGAACGGCAACATGAGAGTCGGGAAGAGGACGGCGGGGGTGGAAGGGGTGTTAGACGCCCTCGGGGCGGTGCACCAGAGCTCGCCGGCGACGGGAGACGACGTGGAGGGTGGCGCGGATGGCGACCACACGCTCGCAATGTCGCGGAAAGTGACGGTTGGGTCGTTCCCGGGCATATTTGCTGACATGGCAGGTGACCCAAAAAATTTGGGTCATTGGCTTGGAATATCCATATATTCCAATTATGGGCTAAATTATGGTTAGTGACGCAAAACAATTTGGTTGCGAACCACACTTATGGGTGTGCTCTTGGAGCAAGTTTTTTTTGCCTCTAATACCCAAAAATGCAGTGTTTGGATATTGAGGCTAGATATGAGTAAGCTATTGGAGATGCTCTTACGGAGGTCTACTATAGAGAAGTGGCATCAAATCTGATGGACCACATATTGGCACTGGACCAGCAGTTCAAAGGCAACACACAACTATGGATACAACTAAGAATGGCCTTTAACCATGAGTATGAAACAACGGAAAAAATAGGCGCTATAACGTGAGAATTTTCATGCTAAATAAGTCAGTGTATAGTTTAATAGCATACTAAGGCGTATTTTAAGTTTGGGGAGAGGCGTTTTGGCTCACGGGTGCATATGCTCCTCATATATGTTTCAAAATTTAAAAACAAATATGAAAACACTTCAAAAAAAATCTGAAAAAAATTGGGCACAAATATATATAAGTGTTCAACATTCGTGCAAAATTTCTTAAGAAAATAACATTTTCTGCTGTCTGCGCAAAACAGACAAAATCTATGCTTTGAAAAATGTATTTTTAAATCTCATTTCGGTCATGGATTTTGTCTTCTTTGCACAGACCGCATAAAGTGTCATTTCCTTCCGAAATTTTGCACGGATGTTAAAAACTTGCATATGGTTGTGCCCAAATATTTTTAGATCTTTTCGAAGTGTTTTCATATTTGTTTAATTTTGATAACTATAACAGGAACATATGCACCCGAGTGCCAAAGTGAATTTCTGTTAAGTTTGGCGCTATTTTGGTGTAAGTTCGCTATTTTTCTTCCTTGATATAAAAGCGTTATCCACTCCATACCGGTGGGTATCCTTACCCACAAGGTACCCATCTGGTAGATTAGCAGTATATACATTGAGAGGAACTCAACCTCAATAAAATCAATAAAATTATTTGAAAGAGTAGACTGATTACTGACCGCTCAAATATTTGAACACCTGGCGTTGGACTCTCGCTTATGAGCGGTTTGGTCACAGATCGACCGTTTTCTGGCCACGTGACTGTCACGATCCTACACTCACAATCTCCCAAACACAGAGGATACAAGGATACAAGGGCCTCGATGTCACATCGAGAATAGGAAATCGTCCAGCACGAGGCCAGCGATGGAGGAGGAAGAGAGGTTGGTGCCCATCAGGGACTTGTGTTTAGATTAGATATCAATTGACTGTCTCCCGTGGGTACAAAGTATTGGCATATATAGCCTGCTCTCTCCCTCACTCCCTTACAAGCTGGACCCACAAATGCAGAGTAACAACTAAACCTGGTCTTCGTGGACCAACTAGGCGTGGTACCTGACATTACCCCCTCCTTTTGTGACCCTTGACCCCAAGGGTCATCAACAGCTTCGCCGTGGAAATTTAGTATCTTCAGTTGTGGTGTACGCCGGAGCATCTTGTTTGCAAGCAGGAGAAAATGCAGCAGGAGACGTTGTGGTACCTCCAAACAAGTGTTGCAGGCCTCATCTGCTTTCTTCACCAACGGTTGAACTGAATATGTCCTTGTCATCAAGAGTGATAGGTGCACTGTAGAGTTGAGGCATATTGGATGATGAAGCATTCCTGATGTTGTTGTCAGCCTGATGATAACTTGATTGCTAATGTTCCTAGTCACAGGCCATCCTGACCTCAGGAAAGTCACAACAATCTTCTGAATTTCTATTTGTGATAACCACGGCAATGCTCCAATTAGATGCTTCCACCAGCAAGTACAGATGATATTTGGTCCGGTTGAACTGTAGTACACCAACATGATCACATTGTCCCTCGCCAGATATAAATTCAACATTGCTGCATTTGGGTGCCGCTGAAGCTGTAACCCACCAGGATCCCAAGGATTTTGATGAAACGATAGAAGTACATCTATATTGCAAGCCATCAGCTCAACAACTATCACCCTCCACAAAGAGAATAGATAAGTAGATGTTGTTGTAGTTCTCCTGTAGTGAATAAGGACAGCCAATAAAAATCACAGGCCAACAACTTGTCCAGCGTAGCAATGGGGTTTTGTGCCCATAAGTGTCCAGCAGCAAGCAAGGTACTTCGTGCAGCAGACTATCAGTTGGGTGACATAGCAGACCTTGCAGTTCGCTGTGTTCAAATTGCACTTCCCATGAGATAATGCTATGGCTAATCCAAGGTGCTTCAGTTAAGCTGAATAAATCATGTACTGCACTGATTTGAGCACACAAAGGAACACATTCAGTATGATCACCTGGATCCCATGCAATTGTCCAAGACTTCAGCGGTACAAGACTAAATCTCCAGGAATTTTCCGACTGCTCCCATGCTATGTACCACTGAAAATGCCTAGTACCATATGTAAAAACATTGCCAGCCATGCCAAACTGAAAACCTGGGACTCCGAAGCATTGCGAGTAGTGCCAATTGTAATCCGCAGGTCTGTACTTCTGCTGAGCAGCATGTGTAGTTGACATAAACTCAGTATAATATTGCACCATAGCAGAGTTAGCTCCAGCAGTTGACAGGTTCATGCACAAGCTAAGAGGAGGTAGCCACGGAGGCTGAAGCTTCATCATTTCTATTCTCTCAAGCAGCTGTCTATCTTCTCTTACTTCAAGCCAAATTGCACTTTGTTTCTTCTGACTTCCTTGAAACTCTTGCACTGACGGTGGCCATGATGGTTGTATCATCCGAATCACAAAGAATGCCAGACACCCAAAACATGCACATGAGAACGCACTGTAGTTTTTCTTTTCCTGTGCAGAGGTACAAGCTAAAAAGCAAGCCCCAATTAGCCAATGATCTAGTAAAAGCAGGGACAGGTAGCGTGTACCAGGCCATTTAGAGCTGAAATACGAATAGCTATTATTCACGCCACTCAATAACCAATGACGAATGATACAAGTGGGTTTGCTATTCCACTTGACCGGTCCTTACTCCTTCGTCAAAAGTTCAGCCTCCGTGGGACCAGGGCCAGTGACGTGCTGAGTGGGACCAGGGCCAACAAGTGGGTTTGCTATTCCACTTGACCGGTCCTTACTCCTTCGTCAAAAGTTCTCCTACGGTCGCAGAAGATCGCGAGGAGCTCTTCCAAGCGTCGACTTGTACCTGACATCCTGAGCTCGGCTCGCTCGGGGATGAGGCGAATGTTTGGTCCCAAGCTCGTCTTGCTCATTGCAGCCTCTTGCGGCGGCCGCCGGCGCGTCATACATACTGCTTATGGACGCTTTCCTGCAGTCGTACCGACAGCAAAGGGTGCTCCACTGTTGCAACCGTGGGGGTGAAAAAAAGGGAGCTTCGGCTCTGGGGCAGCCGGGCAGGTGAAGCAACGACCGAGGGAGAAGTTCCCTGTGGAGCGGTGCATGTTGACTTTCTTGTAATACGTTTATATATACGGGTATGGAGTAGTACTCTAACCCAAATATGAACCCATGTAGGAAGCGGCTCTCGCTCCCGTCGCCCCTCCGTGGGCGACCGGAGCGCCCCCACCTCCTCCGGCCAAGGAGCTCTCCCCCACCCTCTTCCCCCACCGCCGCCGCTGGCGGGAGCCACCGGGCTTTGCATGTGTGGTGCTGGCGGCGGCGGATTTCCTTTCCCCGCGTCCTGGGTGGGCTGGTCGGGGCCTCTCCGTCCGGGGCGGCGGTGCTCGTCGGGAGCTCGTGGTCCGGCTCGGCCGGCGGGTTCTGGAGGCGGTGTGGACCTGCAGCGCTGGGCGCGGCGCCGGCAGCCGGCTTGGCCCTGGTCTGAGTCGCCTCGGCCCTAGATGGGCTCGGGCGGGCTCAGATGGGCCTGAGCGGGCCGGGGCGTGCGTGCGGCTGCGAATCCTTCTGGAGATGGTGACGACGACGGTGCGGGGTAGGGGACGGCGGCGCTGCAGCTCTGCCTGTTGCAGCAGGGCGGCATGAGCTATACCGGGCCAGGCGGGCCTGGGTTGCTCCGGCTGCTCTGTCCGGTCGGCTACCGCCTCTCGGTGGTGGAGGTTGTTCCCTCCCGTGGTTCGGCGGTGCTGCTGTCCCTCGCTCCGGCGGTGTTGTCTGATCCGTTCTGCAGACCGTGGTCTAGTGCTCGTGGAGAGACGGCGATGATGACAGCAAATCGTGGTGGCGCATGCTGGCGGGCGGAGAAGCGGGTGGTGGTGCCCCTTCTGGCCTTTTGGACGTACTCCCTCCGTATCAAAATATAAGACTTTCTAGCTATTCCACACACACATGCATTGAGTAGGATTTAAAAACTGGAGAGTAGAATTTTAGTCCCTGTGATCTTTAAATTCCAAGACGAGTTCGGATCTCATGAAAAGGAAAATATCTTGCTTACTTACAGTCTTTAAACTCTTGGCAGTATTTCAGGCAGGGCATTAAAATACTCACTTGTACAAACCCTTCTGTTTTCGCTTTCCAGCAGTATTAATACGATTTTTTCTACTCCCAAATTCTTAGTATCTCAACCCGAATAGAAAGAGTCTTGCAACTTGCAAGAACTGGACGACTTTACCTCAAATTCTTATTTGACGACTAGTTATTTTTGTGAAATTCACGCGCTATTTTTGTTCCGAACCCCTCTCAATGTCGGAAACAAATGAGCATGTTCTAAATGGTAAACAGAATTACCTAAGCTCTCTCAAGTTCTCATGTTCAGGTAAAATGTAATTTTCCAACCTACTTTTTTCGTTACATGGATGCAATTAACACGCAAGGTCGAAAACGAAGAAATGACTCAAGAATTCTAGTAGTCTAACATGAGTTTGTTTTTTAAAATGAGTACTCTAACATGACTTGGGATCTCAAGAAAAAAAACTTTCTCTTGCGTGAACTTTCTTACGAAATAATCTTATAGGATTCAACCCTACGCAAAGATCTGGGTGGGTGTCCAGGTTTTTATCCGAGCATACCACTAAACCAGGGCGTTGCTGTATAAGGTTGCGCTCTTCAGTGCGCCGCTCCACACGCATCGGACGTCAGTTGGATGACTCAGTGCGTCGCTCCACGCGCTTCAGACGTCGGTTGGATGATCCGGCACCCCAATAATCCTGGGCTAGAAGCCGGATAATCCGGGCTGTAGGATATCTCTTTCTCCGGTCTTGGTCCTAGACGGTAGCAGTCCTTGGGGTTCCTACCTGAACACATGAAATATATCTCCATGGATGGCGCTTGCAAGGGTTGCACATTCTACTATATACAATGGACAGAGGAATCGCTGCCCCGTCATTCGTCCACGTCGCCGCAAATCCAGCACCGTCAGATCCGCATAACAGACGTCGGGGATTGAGCCACGTCGCCTCCAAACCTCCCGCGCACTGTTCATACCTATTTTAGGCCAATCCCGACGCGACACGTCACCCCGGTCACCAGCCGGTCGCGCGCGTCCCAGCCGGTATCCCACCCGGTCGCGGGGCTATTTTGCAAAAAGAACCTCCCGCTTTTCGACATTCGCATGGATCCCACGTTTACCTCTGCGGAAGGACCTTAATTTAATTTATCCCAAAGCCAGGGACTTACCTGCAAAAATGCCGCGCACTCTCCTCTCGCTCGCGCGCCACCGTGGTCGTCCCCGTCGCCGGCGCGGCTCGCCGCCGTTCTACCCCGTCCCGGCCAAATCCGAGGTCAGAGGGAGCTGCGCCGCCGCACCCCTCACCTCCTGGCCGCCGGAAGCGTCCCGGGACGGCCGGAACCGGTCGGATTCGTCGTCGCCGTTCTCCAGGCGCACCGCCGCGGTTTCCGTCGCCGCCAGCGTCTGCGGCGACCAAATGGCGCACCGCACCGCCCATCCGCCTCGCCTCCGCGCCCTCTATCAAATCCGCGCGCTGGAGCTTCGCGCGCCTCCGCCGTCACGCGCCGTCGAGCTCGGCGTCGCCGGCTGATCCGCCGCCCGCTGACGCCAGGGCTGACGTCATCCATCACTGGATGACGGGTGGGTCCCGTTTGTCAGCATTTTCGTAATATCAGAGATTAAAAAAATATAAACAATTCATATCTTATGAAATCCAGTTCAGAAAAATTCAAAAAAAATACCAAAATTTAAAGAAAAAATATTCCTTTTCAGCTAACACATTTACATGTATTTTCACACAACATAAAAAATAATCACTTAAAAAATGAAATTCAAAGGAATGGTATCTTTCGGTGTGCATTTCAAAAAAATACAAAAAAAAAAAAAAAATTTGAGAAACAACAACTTCTTTACAAATAGAACATTTACATGTAGCTTTACAGAACATAAAAACAATTACACAAAAAACTAAAAATTAACATGTCAGCCTCCTTTTCTATTTTTTTCCCATTAAAAAGAAACAGCAAGTGATTAATTTTGATAACTTAATATCTTCAAATACAAGCATCGAAAATAATATGAAAACAATATCAAAATGAACACAAAAAAAAAATACTTAATTATTTGTGGCACAACGCAACACATTTGGAAAGTTCCAAATTGATTTAGATTTAGACGAAAAACAATCTACTTAATGCAAACCAATAATTAAAAAATGTCCACATTTTTTGGTTTCTTGAAAAAAAAAAAAAACTATCCATATGATTTTTAGATAATTTTAAATAATACAAACCAATAATTTTTAGATGAACAAATAAGTTTTGAAAATTCAAATATATGACAATCAAAATAACCTTTTTTTCCATCTTTTTGTTTTCTTTTCCTAATTTCCAAAACTTTTGCAACTTTTCATATTCATTTCAAATTCAATTCAGCCCAAATTTAAAATATATTCTGACCAAATTTAAAATTTATGTAACAATTAAAATAATCATTACATATACTAAACCTTGAAATTTTATAATACACACAAACAAAATATAAAAAATATATCAAAATGCTGGGAAAAAAATGTCAACTATTTTCACACAAAACAAATAAATTTTCAAAGTTCAAATTATCCTACATTTATACAAGGAAAAAACAATCATATTTCAACATTCAAACCCAAATTACAAATTCAAATATTTTGACGTGTCATATGACTTCCAACCCTGCTCATTCCGTAAACAATAAAATACAATTCAGATTTCAATAAATTTCAAATTATTCAATTCCTAAAATCTATATTTGAGCATTTCAACTCAAAATTCAAATTTACATATTCAGAATTTCAAATGTCTTCCAAATCTGACCATTTTTCGTAAACATTAAAATAATACAAACATAAATACATTTCAATACGTTAAATTTTCACAAACTCAACAATCTTCTAAGCACAAACTTTCCGAATTCAAATAATATTCATATTTCAACACGAATTTTTAAAAAACATATTCGAAAAAAAATCCATCCAAATAATATGGAAAAATAATATGATTGCAAAATAAAACAAATTGCTTATCCAATTTCCCATACAACATTGAAAAATTCTAAATAATGCAAGCTAAAAAATTCAAATATGGCCACCAAAGAAAATAAATATGATTTCCACATAATTTCAAATAATGCAACCTGCTAATTCCAAATATGTTCACACAGAAAAAATGACAAACATGCCAACTTTCCATGTGATTTGAAATAATCCCAAATAATGCAAAGTAAAAATGTCAAACATGGCCACAAAAGAAAATAAATAGATCCAAATTTCCATACAATTTCACAAACACTCTAAATAATCCCAAAAAAAATGAAAAAAATGCCAAAATGATAAAAAAAAAAACTAACTACTTACAGCATAGTGCAAACATATTTGAATATTTCAACACGGTAAATATTTGAAATAACTCCAAATTCATTCCATAAAATGATTAAAAATGCAAAATTAATATCTTCGAAAATATCCATCCAAATAATATGGAAAAATAATATGATCGCAAAACAAAACTAATTGCTTATCCAATTTTCCATACGATACTGAAAAATTCTAAATAATGCAACCTAAAAAATTCAAATATGGCCCCTAAAGAAAACGAATATGATTTTCACATAATTTCAAATAATGCAACCTGCCAATTCCAAATATGTTCACAAAAAAAAAAGACAAATATGCCAACTTTCCATGTGATTTAAAATAATCCCAAATAATGCAAAGTAAAAATTTCAAACATAGCCACAAAAGAAATTTCCATATAATTTCGCAAAAAACTCCAAATAATGCAAACCAAAAAATTTCAACTATACCCACAAAATAAAATGACAAATATACCAACTTTCCATAGGGAAAGGAAAATAAATATGCACGACAAAAATTCAAATTTCAAATTTCCACGGGCCTTCCAAATTTGCATATTTCGTAGACGCCAAAAGGAACTCAAATATGTTAAACTATACGAAAACATGAATAATTTCCGAAATGCAGACGGTTTATTCACTTCAGCAGTTTTGCAAACGAAAAATTCAAAAAAAAAAAAAGCCCACGGGAGCAGCAAAGCCGCGCTTAGTCTCCTAGTAAATTATAATGTGACATAGTACAAAAAAACAATGAGATTTACACGTACTTTCACTATATAATTATATTTTCTGACTTCAATAACTAGACTGCCATGCCAACAGTAACATTTCAATAGAACTAGCACACATCCACCGCAAAGCGGTCGAACAGGATGATGTTGAAGTGGCTGAAAAATGCTCATCAAACATGGAATGATGATTTGATTAACAAGGGTTCATTTGTGTATTTGAGATGGCAAATGGTTGAGATTTATCATGCAACTTTGGGTTTGGTTAGGTGATGGCGACAGACAACCTTTAATGCAAAGTTTTAAACATCTAGAAGTCACTTCATCTGATAAATCCAGTTTTAAACATGGAAAATTTCAAATGTGCTAATTTACAATCAGCATGCCTGATGGGCTCCACCACCACAATCCTCCGACAATCCGGCTCCATACTGAAAACATATCACGAAACTAGCTCACTGGGATGGTTTCCAGTTGTTTATCCACTCTGTCAATGTACCCACATTCCTACTGATATCCTCGACACTGTCACTTCGCAATGGCAACACCAGGTCCTCTTTGTAGCTATCCCTCGCCTCCTCCAGAAGCACTTGAAAGATCTCACACTCTATGTTGTTTGTGAGCTTGGCACCCGTATAACCTCTGTGAAAAATGTTACATAAATAAGCATATATCACTTTCCAGGAGGGTGGTCTTCCAAGTTGGATACTGGATTACCTGCTTGTCAAGCGATCATGCAGTATTGAGTTGTCAGTCTGAAGTACAACGACAAGGTCAAACCAACGTTCTGGAAAGAAATCACATCCATGATAATCTACTAGTATACCACCTTCTTCCATCCTGTCCTCCAGCTCATCACAAACCTACAACCACAAATAGCAGAGATGAGATATACTGCAAATATCTTTCCTACTGCCACCAAGGTACACGAAACGCTCACAGAAAAGAGCTTAAAGGGACAAGGACTGCTGTGAGGACATCAAGGAAAGAACATCAAAGGAGGATGTGGCAGCACCGCTCAAAGCAGGATGAAGGTATTGCAAATAAGCTGGTGAGGCTGTGCATGTGCTTGATAAGAGGTCACCCAAGGTTTCAATAGAAAAATGTCAGTTCACCACGCCGGAAAATTGCTCATCTTTTATGATGGGCCTCATGCACCACTTTATACACAGAGAATGCAACTTGTACAGCAGGTGACAATGTATATAGAATGAGCATATTCTATGTTTTGGCATTGAACTCATCAAACACAAGTTTACTAGTATGAACCATATTACCCATGTAGAAGCAATGATGACCATCAGCGGAAATGAATGGAAGAGGTACACCGAAGAGCAATGCTTGACAGCGATGTGATCACATGGTGTAGCACCTATATGTACTAGAGAAATGAGAAGTACTGGGGGGACTCACTGTGAATGTTCAGTGATGAAAGGGCTTAACGAATAGGAGCTTCTGCTGTAAGTTTTTTTTTGTTAATATCATATGTAGGTATCTCTCCCTTCCTCCTTCCCTCCCTCTCCTTGGTTATGTAGGTATCTCTCCCTTCCTCCTTCCCTCCCTCTCCTTGGTGTCAACAGGGTTGATTCCTCGTCAGAAAGCCTTGCTGGCTGCCGAAACGAGCACCGCACAGCTAAATATATGCCCCCCCAAAAAATTCTGACAGTGGACCTCGATGAACCTACCCTTACCGCTTGCGATTCCTAGTCACTGTCTAGTCGCAACAAGCTGCCAGGTAGCCGGCGAGTCGCGGGACTAGCTCCTCTAGTCAAGTCGCTGGACCAAGCCGTCACCTCTGCACCGAGTCGATCATTGCACCAAATTGGGAGAACTGATATCAAAGCACTCCAGTATTGGTGCTGATTATAGTACACCCATCAAAGGTCCGTCAGGTTGACGGAAGTGGCAACAAATAAGTTGAAGCATAGTAAAAATATCATGGACGCAAAAAAAAGAGTGATGGGACTCGGTATAGAACCGCTATGGGGTTGTGTCTTCGTCCTGAACACCACCACAACTTGGGCCATAGATGAGCATCCTAAGCTTAAAATAATCATTGAAAAGGAAAGAGCATTTTGCTCCAATATCATATGTTGACTCTATCTGTAGATAATTATGATATGTAGACATGTGGTAGCGATATAAAAAAATTGTGAAAATATCTGGTTTAACATATTACACACTGTTACAGCTAGGAATCTTGTTTGGTCTCTCACACGCTCGTGCCATGAGTTCCAATATGGGTGGTAGACAACATGTTTGGAAATTTTACATGTGTGGTGCACTGAAATTGTTGCTTGTCATCCTTAGAGAACTACGTAGAGGATTAATAAATTGTAATCTAAGTTTTCCATAAATTTAAATTATGATAATAGTGTTCCTAACATTACAATTATTGTGGAAAGAACTCATCCATAACTTCAACGGATACTGAGAGTCACGCTTGAAATATAACTATATCACACTTCACACCTGATACCCAAATACAGCGATCACAAAACTCAGAAGATATTGTACATGGTGGGCCACTATAATTCTCTCTGGAGTTTATTTTACCACCGAAACTCCTTCTAACTTGCACTTTGACTATTTACATAATATTTGTAAAAGTGCAAGAATAGTTTTCAATACCTTTTGGCCGGTCTTAATTTGTCGCTTTTTATAATTAAACAATGAAATGAACATATGTGATAGAAACTGACATGTTAAGTTCAAAGGGATTGTCTATGCCCTTTAAATATCATTTACCACAGAGAGGTTCATGATACGGTTCAACGGCCAGAATTAGTGGAGCACTAGATGGTTTTCAAGAACAAAAGACAACTCACAACTCTTGTCTAGACTCTAGACCCCAAATGATGAAATACTAATTCGATAAGATGCCTACGGATGAATCAGACACAAGCATATTAGAATTCGGAATCAGAGGTAGAACACGAGAGGAAGCTAAATTACCAGGTCCTCGTTGATGACGTGGCACTCGAGGTTTTCATCCCAGCCGTCATGGAGGCCCTTCTCGCGGACGAGGTCGCCGATGTTGACGTGGGCGACGCCCGCGGCATCAGAGAGGAGAGCGCACGTCGTCGTCTTCCCCGTCCCCGGCGTCCCGGTCACCAGCACGTTGGGTCGCGCGCGGGTGCTGGCTCTCCTCGCCGGCATCGCGAGCTCCAGTTGTCAGTACGTTCCGTTGAGGGAGGGGTGACTCGGGGAGAGGGCACGGCCGCGCCGCCTAAGTTCGGCGGTGGTCAGTGGACGCGGAGAGACAGACGGCGAGGAACCGCGAACTAGGAGCAGCTTAGGGTTTTGCGGAGCCGCTTGGACGTGGCGTACGCCAGTCTTGAGAGTATGGCCCGGCCCATTTACACCTTGCGCTGCCGTTTTTTCGGCTGTGACCTTTGAGTCCCCCATCCACTATTTATCGCTTCTTGCGAGCTCTAGCACGCGCTCGCCCGCGTGGGATCAGCGATCGGCCGCGGCCCAGCAACCTCGTTTTCCCTTTTGTTTTCGTTTTTCTGTTTCTTTTATTTCTTTTATCAGTCTTTTTGGGTTATTTTCATGTTT
This sequence comes from Poa pratensis, assembly GCA_947311845.1. Classification (NCBI taxonomy): domain Eukaryota; kingdom Viridiplantae; phylum Streptophyta; class Magnoliopsida; order Poales; family Poaceae; genus Poa; species Poa pratensis. The sequence goes on from CAMZMU010000042.1 coordinate 71,701,820, forward strand.
ATTTTTCGAATTTGTCTTATTTCCGCTCTCATTTTATTTTAATGATTTTTAATAAATATGAATTTGTTTCAAAAAATTAAAGTTTGAGAATCTAAAGTTTTCAAGTCTGCACATTATTTAAAATTCTGAACATTTTTCAAAATATGAAAGTTTTCAATATTTGAACATTTTTCAAAAACTAAACATTTTCAAATCTGAATTTTTTTTCAAGTCTGCATTTAAAAAATCTTAAGGTTTCAAATCTCACAATTTTTCAAAATATGATTTTTTTAATATCTGAACATTTTTCAACTATGAACATTTTCAAAAAAAAATCATGTGGTCAAAAAATTATTCATGTATTTATCCGAAAGCATATAAAAGTAGAAAACATATAAAATCAAGTGAAATAGAAAATAAATAAGAACAAAAGATTATACTGCTCGACTCTCCTACTCATTCTACCCTTAGCTAGGTTTGAGCGAGGGAGGACTAACGTGAAGGTTGAGGACGCAGGAGAGTTCAGGCCATTCTAGAGAGAAGTGTGGAAGTGAAGTAAGAAGATAAGCAATGAGAGATGGAGACAAAACTTTTCCAAGGAGTCTCAACCCTAGGGCACCCACAAGATGTACCGAAGAAGTCTTGCCCAGAACCCGGACCCTCTGGCTGGAAAATCTGGATACTTTGGCTGTTGCCAAGAGCATTATTGTTGACGCAACCTTTTTTTAGAGTATTGAGAGCGGCATAATATTTTTGTGAGAGGTAACACTCCTCCCCTCTCCAAGCCTTTCACAATCCATAGGTAGGTACAGTGTACACTACTCCCTCCATTCGCTTTTAGCCTACATTCTATATAAATTCAGACAAATTAGGCTTCATTTATTAGTACTACTTTTTCACACCTCACCATACCTCATAATTATGGTCTCACAAGAAATAAAGCATCCATTGGCTAAACAAATCTTAATTAATGCAATCTATTCATGGGAAAAGCAAACCGGTGCATGCATGGTGTGTTCACTCTCTCCCGTCTTGATTATTGAGGTGGGACCCACTTAGGATGTAGACTAATTCCGAACAAATTTTAGAGCTAGAATATAGACTAAATCCAAATGGAGGGAGTATGACGGAGTATTTGGCTCATGGATTTTGGAAATGCCAACATTGCATCATGTTGAGCATTGGTCTTGATACTAGTGAGGATGGTGTGATGGAAAAAAAATGAACATAGCCACAATTATATAAGATTCTAAAATAAGACTCGCTAGAGAAATGGAGGCAATAGTGGCATGAACTATAGTACTTCAAAAGCACACAAAAAAATTGTCATATTTGTGTCGCTCTTTCATCCAAGTAAGTTTGGTGCGAAGATTTTTTTTTGAATCACTGCACTTTTGAGCTCATGTGTCATGCAAATAAGTTTAAAGACAATATTTCAAATAGTACACGAGAATATCTTATACCCATCAAAAGAGTATATTCTAGTTAATAAGTGATAATTAGTTGGAGTGATGTCGAATTATGTGAAATAAAAATCCTAATGTTTCTGAATACTATGTGGATACATTTTCTATATACATGGTTACGTACGTGTGTTTTATGTTTATATGTACTAGTTGAATGCCCGTGCGTTGCTACGGCATCAGTTTATCTTTCAAAAAATATTTATGAGCATCCAGTAATTTGATGTTTTCTTTTTAGAAGAATATATGATTTCTAGACTATACCCATGTTCAAATTTTGATTTAGCTAATAAATTTATTTAAAATGTAATAAAAATTACTAAAACATAACAATACTCCCTCCTGTCCATAAAAAGTGTCGCTGCTATGCCTACACGTTTGTATATCATAGGTTGATATTCCACGGCACTTTTAGTGGATCGGAAAAAGTACAAGTTTTGTTAGAAGGATATCAATACTTTATCCTATTAGTTGAATAGAATCATAGAGATATTTAAATGATAGTGTCCTTCTGCTTCGACTACTTGCAATCAACCCGTCCTCCCTTGCTCTCAAGCTGTGATGTGACGGCCGCATCGGCGTCGTTTGGCGTCTCAGTTGGCCCACAGACTCCATCATCGAAAATGGAACATATCAACATTCCAGCGTATTGAGGGAGTGGATCGACCTGTGTGTGTGGGTGGGTGTGGGGGGTTGGGGGGGGGGGGGGGGGGGGGAGAGGAAGGTTAGTGGAAGATGGGGCCATGGCGCGGCTTGAGGAATGAGGTCAGGAGATCAGAAGAGAAAATGGATAGACTTGAGAGTGGCGAATTCAGTGGAAGATGGGGCCATGGGCCGGTTTGACGAATGAAGTTGGGAGATGAGAAGAGGAAAGGGAATGAGAGTGTGTCTTAGAGTAGGGCGTCGACCTTATTGACGCCTTAGGCCCAGCGGGTGCTGACCTTGGTTTCTTCCTGTAAGAAAAGACAAAGACAGAGCAGGGTCGAACACCGATTCGTACCGGTAGTCATCGGGTCAAAACTACTTTCTCAAACGCAAAAGCACCATTTGCCTATCAGCCCCTCCTTCCCTTCTACCTCCATTCTTTTCAGCCTTCCTTGCTCTAGCATTGTCGCCGCTTCAAAAGTCGGTCATCTCGGCTCTCGCCTTACCAACACTTGGAATTTTTTTTTTACCTTCAGCAGATCTATGGAATGGTCCTCACATATCGTGAGGGATGTGGCATGTTAGATTTCTTGTTTACAAATGGTGTAAAATGCACGCACTGCAATGCCAATGTTTACCTCACTTTATTCTTTGACCACAGCAAAGTTAACTCTTTTGTGAATGCAAGAAACGTAGAGGAAAACATATATGGTGTATATGAGAATAACAAGCTAACAAAAGAAGTCAATATTCTCCTTGGGCATACCCCATTAGGATCTGATTTGATGGCTGGGAGCGCCTGCTAATTCAGAAATTCATATTCTGAGAGGAAAATCTAGAATTATACCCCCTCCGTCTAAAAATAAGTGTATCAAGTTTGCCCAAAAGTGGATATATCTATACATGAAACATGGCTAGATACATCCACTTTTGAACAAACTTGAGACACTTATTTTGAGACGGAGGGAGTAGTTGGCAAACCAGGATAAGTAGTACAACATATTGTTGGCTCCTAGAACATGTGGAACACATCTTGGAAAAAGAATGAAGTCAGCATAAGGGATGAATGCACACTTGTTGATTGATCTCAACAAAAAATGCTGACAAGCTTCAACATGCACTTGAAAGAAACCACGGACTGATCTTGTAGTAGATAGTATGCCTACCAGCTCCCTTCTCTCATCATCATATGTTTTACACTGTTGGGGTATATCAGAATGAACAATCAACTTACCTATGACATGTGGTAATACAGCACAACATAACTTGTGAAACAAAGAGAACTCTAGCTGGCTCAGCAACTAACATGGTAACACATTTGATTCGAAGCAGGAGGATGCTAGAAGCTTAGCCATATTTTTATGAGAAATATAAGATGCACTTACCTTTATAACTTGAAAATATCGGGTCATGAATATATTTAGAAGGCATCCAGTTCATTACCTTGACACCATGACAAGCGGTGGCATGCCATTTTAACTTCTGTAGAAATTATAATGATTACCTAGTAAGATCACAAAGTTTTGTGTGGAAATTTCAGGACAACATTGAACAAAAGAGGCCATGTCTCACGGATACTAATTTCAGGTCAACTTGTGAGGAACTTGTACCGCCAATGCACTGCCCCTAATATTTAGAAGCAGACATTATAAAAAGTAAGAGAATGCTGAAAAAATATACCTTCTAAACAATATATTGTCAGGCTGCATTCGAACATTTCCAAGAGAACTTCTCACGGAAACTTGATGAACACCTAATCGCATATTCATCCAACTTCTCATATTGCTGAATATTAGGATTGAAAGAGACAGTCCAGTAAGTATCAACAGTGTGATGCCCCAGCTGATCAACACTGGACCAAGCAATGAAGCTCATGGAAGTGTAATAGCTTCTACATCTGCTGGTGGCACAGATGGAATCGCAATATTGCAGGACATTATCCATTTTTGGATGCAACACTTCCATGATTAGCACTGCTTCACCACCACTATATTTGAAGCTCAAGCTCAAGTTTATTAATGCTGACGACAACGACTTGATGAAAGTCTTTTGTATATAAACACATCGTAAACCTGGTAAATAAATGATGCAGACATTTGATGCTCGACACTGGACTGAAAGTGGAGGGACAAAACAAAAATGCGATGTTTAGCGGCAATGCTCATGTGAAACGGACCTACACTCTCGGCTCTGTATTGACTGAACATTCAGATACTGAAACTTGAAAAGCAGTAGAATCTTGAAAAGAATAAGACGCTGAAATTAAAAGTCTGAAACATACATCTATATGTCCAAATTGCTGGAAAATTACTATACGGCTATTACAAGTATACTACATTTCGGAGGTTCTTTCAAATTAACCAATGAGTTCATGAATTCGGTTAAATAAATACCGCTAGAGATATTGGCAAATTTGAAGTAAGATCCTCCATATAGCAAAGCGTATGTCAACGTGAAGTAAGATCCTCCATGTAGCAAAGCGTATGTCAACATTCCTGGCATACGCAGACACAACGTTAATTGATGAATCAACTTACCACAGCAAAGCGTATGTCAACATTCCTGGCATATCTTCCCTTTTTAGCTGCCGCAAAGAGAAACTTCTTGAGTTCTTCAGCACCTACAAGACAACGGAAGACAGTAAGAAGAACACCCTTGAACTTATCTTTCCTTAAGTTCATCATAATTCATGTTCCTAACAATTTTTGTTCGTTAGTTTTTGTTTTCCTCAGAATAGTGGTAACTATCCAGATATGCTCGCACGGGGACAACTCTGAACAGCTTATTCCTGTGCTCAGAGAAAATTACACAGCATTTCTTCCCTTAACATTACCTCGTGCTGAATTTGGAATGCATCCATCTTACCTGATCGACCGATCGATTGCTCTACAAGCAGTGGTGCTTTCGGTGCACCACTCCATCTCGCAAGTTCAAGCCAACATGCTTCCCTGAGATTATATCCCGCTGATTAGAGTTCAAGTCAACAGATTTTGCTGTGTTGAATTGAGTTTTTTTTTGAACGACTTGAAATAGAGTTTGACTGCTACCAATGAATGAGAGGTTGCTGAGTTAGACAAACACTGATGAAATAGGGTTAGGCATAGCGTACACTTGGAGTGACTTGTGCATCCTTCTTCCGTTGGTCCAAACTGCTGGTGCCGATTGATTGATCGGTTCGTTGTCACAAGCACGAAGAGTGCTTGCACGCCGCCGAGCTCGACGAGGGCCGCCCGGTTGAGCGCCTACAGTGCAATGCCGATGAGCGCCTTGGCCCTTGAGGGCGTCCTTGCTGGTGCCGCGGAGGAGGGTGACGGGAGCGGGGAAGAGTGGCCACTTGACGCCGACGATGGGGCGGTAGGCGTCGCACAGAGGAAGCTGGCGACGGACACTGCGGCGTGGTGCGCGGCCGCGTACTCCTCGGCTCGCGCACGGCCACGGCTAGCGCATCGTGGCGAGGATGCTAGGTAATGAGCTCCAGCACCGAGGTGGAGATGTCGAGCAGCGTGGTGGCGACGTCCGCGACGGAGACGGATGTGAGCTCAGACGCGAGGTAGTGCACAAGGCCCTCGTTGGTCAGCGGCGCGCGCACCCCCGGTCGTCTATGGAGGTGAGCCGAAACCCGGCAACAGCCGAGCGCGTGTTGGACGCGTCTCGCAGGGCTGCCGCGGCCGGTAGGCACTCCACCAGGGTGTGTGCCGTGCCGTGCTTGTGGCTGTAGGCGTGGCGGCGCAATTTTGCGCCCCTGCCCTTGGCTAACTGGCCGTGAGAGAGCAAGACGCAGCCACCGACGTTCTTGTCCATGAGGAAGATGCAGGATCCGCGAGCCCCACCGGTATTGGAGTAGGGGATGGCGCCCGGGCGTGGCAGCATGGAGGAAGACGATGGGGGCGGGGATGCGGGTCCTTAGACGGAGTGGTCGCCTCGAAGCGTGGTGGGGAAGCGGGCCCAGGCGATCGCCGCCTCAGCGACCAGCGCGGCTTTTGTTCCATGGCAGAGGGAGTAACGGACATGGGGAACGGATTTTTTGGCGATAATTTCGTTGAGTGGACGTTTATGTGGACTTTTTTTTTCCTTCGCGTGCGAGGGGATGTTTGACGACAGGACGGTGGGAGGCCGGACGAAAACAGGAGGCAGAAAGTGGAACCAAATTATTCTTTTAGATAGTATATATATATATAATATATATATATATACTAGTTAACTGCCCGTGCGTTGCGACGGGTAATCAAATTTTACTCGACACATAAACAAATACGTGTGAAAAATCACCTATTTGGGGATCATTAAGATTCCACTTTGTTTGAAGTGTATTTCGATAAAAGCTATCATTGCACTTAGATAGAACTGAGTATTTACAAGACTTAACACACTTAGCTAATTGCATGTGCGCTGCAACGGGTATAAATATTCTAAGAAATTGCAACAACCATAATCCCACTTTCAACAATATTAATTGTGACGGGCTTTCCGCTCTGACTTGAATTGTGAAATACCTACCAAGTTTTCAAAAATAATTTTGCGAGAATGAGAAGCCTCAAAGGAGGCTATAGTTAAGCATAATATGAGGGCCGAGAGTTCAACTCATAAGAATAATACCTAGCCAATGATATAGCGCTCATCCGAGCAACGGTTTAGAAAGCTAAAATAAGCGGCACAAACTTGTACTTTGGAAGGTCACAAATTTGAAATGTTAGTGTAATAGCTAAATACCAATACATAGTCATGGAAATCAAACATACATAATGTTAACTTAAAATAAAACATACATAATGTCCTACTCGTCATAACTAATATCCTTTTCTTTGCACAACTCTAGTAACATCAATGGTGCTATTTGGATCCTATCTATCTGAATTCGTAGTCATTTACACAACACGGTTTTGATGACTTCGAGCGAGCACAATGGACACAAACAGCCTTACAGCCAGCAAAACCCACTGATCCATCAACTGAAGAGCGCAAATTATCACCATAATCCCAGATCTTGGCATCTCATCAAAGAATACTGGAGTACTATTTGACAATGACATACATATGGCAAATGCAGAGATAGTGGTATCACAGAAATTCGGAAGCAAATGAGTTCCATTCATGAGCATCGATGCATCAGAAACCATTTGTAGAACTACATGTGGTAAAATAAAAGTATTAGCTCAATCTGCAGAAACATGTCTCACCAAGAAATTATATAGTCCCTTCAATATATATAGCAACAAAGGAAAACTTACATGATGTGTACTCACCAAGACCGCATCTATTGCACCCACCTCCTCAGAAGCAGACTATTTCTCTGTCACGGCTATACCCCCATCTTCCTGATATAACACCCATAAATCCATTTTAAACTACCAATGATGCCAACGCAATGCATCCAGAAGTACTACAAAGCCAGGGGAGACAGAGTACAGAGAGTACACCCTTGAAATGACACTGATACTCAGTTACAAGGAGCCATAAATTGAATTTTACACCACCACTCCAAATGCAGGCCTTGGGAATCCATTTGACGCCCAAATAAAATTACAACAATTATCACAAATCCGATACTTGTTAGATTGAGAGACATTAGCTAATAATGGCGCACCAATCACCACTTTTTTAATTCTCCAAACCCCTGTACTGCAAAGTCTGCATGCTCTATTACTACTAATGAAATTTCAAATCCTTCAATCAAAAATAAATTTGACAGTGGTCTGGTGCAGCCCAAGCATAAGTAAACTGATGTGTTGAAATTAATTCTCAACAATGCACCATGTTTTGTGTTATGTTAGAAATAGCCTTTTCAGCTTTACAGTTCAGAACAAACCTTGACAGCGGATACTTCATCTCACCAAAGAAAAAAAATCCTGAATGTTTGTAAATCACAAGTGTAAATACGTGAAAAGGATAACTACGAAACTGTGATACTTACATGAAAATCCCCAACACTTAAAACGGACTGGAGGGAGTAGGAAATATCGAAACAATCATCCGTTGCATAAAGCACTAATTCCTGGATGCTCTAGTGAAATATCATAATAACTGCTATTGACAAACTGCAAAATGGTTACAAAGATCAGGGCTTTCACGGCTTCATAACACATGTCCAAGTGGCAATAAAATTTATTTGAACGCTAAACCATCAATGAAAGCCGAAATCAATAGTGGTTCAATTGTTCCGTCTCCCGTGAACACTTTTTTTTTTGTAAAGCTCGCATAACACATGTCTGACCGGCCAAAGAAACATGTCGTCTGAACAGAAATACTGAAAGTAATGCAAACGTACCTGAATAAAGAATGGAAGCAATTAATAAATAGCGACGACAAAATCTTGCAAATGGAAGAAGATTTGGAGAATCCCACATAGGCTGCAAGAGAACAGAGCACACGTGTATTCTGTCCCAAACTCACTATACGACAGCAAACTTCTCAGATTAATAATTACAACAAATGACACCCCTCATTATATTAAGATTTCACTGCTGAATTAAGAGTACTCGCTAGCTTTGTTAGGTTTTTATGCATTAATTAGATAGAACCAAGATGAAAGGGAAAGAGAAATAAATATTAAAGGACCCTAATCTCACGTCTATCATAAGGGCAAGCTAGCCCAAGCCGAAACATTTCTTGTCTGCTCTACGTCCAAAACAGGATCACAGGAAAAACAAAAATGATTTGAAACCGACTGACCTCTCAATGCAAGCTTAGGAAGCAGAAGCTCCGCACGTCCTCCTCATCCACTCCACTCCTGGTGCTTATGTATCCACCCATGTCATCTCCAATAAAGCCTTGTTCAGTCGTTTGTCTCGCCTTGACCAGGGAGATAAGGGGAAGGATATACATGATGATAGGTAAAATTCTGGCGAAGGGAAATATCGAAGATAAGCTTGTACTATCAGTCTATCACCCCACAAATATCATTACTCAGGTTGCACTATAAATCACACCATTATGTATGTACAACGAATTATCTTCAGCCAACTGACAAATACTAATGGATTTAGGCAAACAGACCTACGGCTCATGGCACCATAACCTGAGCGTCCGTCTGGCCAAACAGCCTGATGCCCAGAGATACAGCTGGGATCACTGGAACCAACAAATGTTATGTCATGCTACTGTTGCATTCTAAACAGCCAAAACTCTCAAGCTAGTTCTGCAAATTAAGCCAAACAAACCGAAACGTATCAAAACGAATAGTTCCACTATTTGTCAATCATGCAAGCAGTGAGAAGTTTGTGACTTCATACCCTGTGATGGAGGCCATCTGGAGTGAAAGCAGCTTATTTACTCTGCTGCGAGATGGTCTAAAACTGAAGCCACACTTATGGAAATATATGGGTTAGTAAAGATCAAGAAAACAGTGTGATGCATGCACTTCAAAGCTAGATATCTGAATAAAAAATCTACAATTACAGCGCAAACTGACCTTCTCCCCTCCATATGCATCCAGAACATATATATATTTATGGTTGTTAGTTGTCGTCAAAAGCATAAGGACAAAAATGTAAAGTCTAGTAGCAACTATTAGCATTTTCCAATAGCATAATCCACCAAAAATCACATACCCAACAGTGATCACAGAACTGTCACTCATATCTATACGCGAACAATCAAATACAGTAGATTCTAGACATTTTCCATCCTGCATTTTTTAATGGAGTATACGTTTTTCTAGGATTTGTTTTGGTACGGAATGCTATTGGTTTTCTAATACATAAATTAAGATTCCTCTATGTCAAGCAACAAGGAGCAGTAGAGGAAGAGTTTGAATTTCCAACCAGATGCGCCATGTGCTCGTCGAGCTTGATGTACACGCAGCCATTGCGGACGCAGCTCTCACCATGGTCGTTGTGGAGGCCCCCATTGGAGGCAGTCCTCGATGCGGTCGTCGTAGAGGCGACTGGTGGCAGCAGCTCTCTCCACGGCCGTAGCAGCTCTCCACGCGGTCATCGCGAAGGCGCCCATCTCCCCATCCTCCAGTTCGAGAACCGTCAACGGATTCATGCGCACCGCCCCTTGCTATGCGGGTGCGGCGAGTTCATGGAAGGACGGCTCCCGTCCAGCGCAAGATGGAGCCGCGGTTCCCGCGCGCGTTGGAGGCCGCTAGTGGCGGCGAGTCCAGGGAAGGAGGGCAGGTTCGCGGCGCGAGGTGCAGTCGCGGTTCCCGCGGACGATGTAGGGCCCCAGGGGAGGCGAGTTCGGCGAAGGAAGGCATGCGCACGGCGCAAGGTGAAGGCGTGGTTCCCGCACGCGATGGAGGCGGAGGCGGAGGCGGCGGCGACAGGGGCTCTCGCATGGGTGGCCCCAGAGATGGGGAGTTGAGAAAGGATCGAGGAGGGAGAGGGGGCGCCGACAGGTTCCCCGAAGCAGTCGCATGGGTTCTCGCATGGGTTGTGTTGGGCTTGGCCCATGTGGTCGGACGCGGGGCGAGCGTCGCGCGAGCGCGAGGGCGAAGTTGGACGAAACGAAACGGACGACGTACGAGAGGAACCAAATCTTTCTTTTAGATAGGAGAGATATATAGAGAAGATGACATTTGCCACAAATAAAAATAATTAAAAACAGTGAAAACGCATGGGCATTCAACTATTGGCAACCAACTCCTTCATCTAAAATAGACACACATGCTAGTTTCCTACTTGGTACAAACTCACAGCTATGTTATATCATTAGCCGTCAAGTATATGCAAGCACATTATCATAGTACCTTCCTTTCAAAAAAGGGAAACTACCCGAGTTTTCATTCGACGATTTCACACCTGTACGTGCATGCAGGACGTAGGGTTTTTTCACAGAAAGGTTGAATCGTAAGCTAATCGATCCTTTTCCATCTCATGTATGGAACCAGCTGCGTTATTCCCCATATCCCACGCCACGATCCACGTGAAACAATTCCAGAATCGATCGCAGACTAAGCGTTAATTCTTTCCACCGCAGACTCAGTCCTCACCCTTTACAGGCGGCAAAGCATATCCAGTCAAGCAATATCCATGCGGCGATCCTGTTTTTTAGTCTCTCGATCGGAGCATCAAACCTCACGCATGCACAAGCTGTTGCTTGCATGCATCAACCATCAAGTAACGATACTTTGATCAGATTCTAGAAAAACAAAGTACACTTGATCATAGGTAAAATAGTGTTCCACACGCCCATCTAAACAATAGCCTTTTGTCATGTGTTATGCAGATGTAATCTCTGAGGTGCTTGACAAAAGAGCTATGTTGTTCCATGACACGCGGTAGTTTATAATTTTGTTAATATGTGACTAAATTTATATTAGTCGAGACGTGTATTGCACGTGCAAACTTACCAGTCTCTGGGATGCCACAACACGGTTGGACTCAGGTTCATAGGTAGCAACCACCGCAGAAACACATGCAAAAAGGGCCATCAAAACATGCCTTCTCTTTATTGAGGAAGTACAAAATGATTTGTAACCTAATTAGGACATAATGTGAAACGTATCTACGGTGTAATTTCATTATTAGATTGACATGATGCACAACTCAGCCACTCAGGTTTTGTGAAACACCAAAACAACTATAAATATCCCTTCGATATTTTTCGCAAAGAGAAGGCACAGAGAGAGACTGGACATAACCCTAAAAATAAATCAGGCGCCGCCCGTGAAGATTCACCTCCGAGCGCACCTCCATCGCTGCCATCGATTCTTTTGTTGTTCTCCATGATGAATAGTAGTCCACCCCTGGACTATGGGTTTATGGAAGTAGCTCGATCATATCTCTCTATGTGCGTCGATGTATATATTGTATGATTTTCCCTAGATGATTTGGGTCAACTATTGTAACTTTGATGACGGGCCCTTGTTTATAGGCTGAACTATCCTTTGGAATTATTTGTTACGGTGGACGATGGTGAGATATTTATAAATGTATATTGTTACTTTGTTCTTTATGCTAGGTCTGGCGCAACTTAGAAGATAGAACAATAGCGAGGATGATGTGCATTAGATATAGTAGACCGAGGGGTGTAAATTACCTCGGTGATACAAAGACTAAAATCACTTGTGCCCGTTGATAATTTCTTGACCAGTTCACTAAAAAAAGGATAGGGATAGTCGGGGGCGAAGGACCGATGCCCAACTTAATTTCATGTTCCATAAGTCATAGCTCTGTATTGAGTACTTAATTTTACGACGTGTCGTGGATGCGGGCGTCAAGGAGGAGTTATAGGATGCGTAGTGTGATAATTATGGATGTGATGCCCATATAGATGTTGTCATTATCAAGCATGTTGTTAAATTTTTGTACCAATACTTGTAGTTATGCCTTATATTTTGTGCCACCAAGTTTCTGAGAGATAGATCAAGCGAACTCATGACCGCGATTTCCTTTTTTCCTACTTGCAGAAAACGGTTTTACTTTATTTTTTAATTTATTTATTGTTTTTCCTATCCTAAAATACCATAGTTATTTACATTGTTACAACTTGAGAGAAAAATGGTTACCTTCTTGCTCGTGCGGTTCGATACTCTATACTCCCAGATTGACAGAGATACTAATTCCCTACAATTGAGGGTTATCAAGCACTATCCCCCTTACTTTTTGTGATAGAAGTGGGTCTTCTTCAAGCCATATTTAACAAAGAACATCAAGAGGACATAGTTCAAGTTTTTTCATTCCATGTGGTGGCCCTTTTCCGTTATCCAGTTAACAGATTGAGGTTATGGTAATGAAGTCATGTGGCATTCGACTTCATCATCTAAATGCTCCTAGACTATGTGACATCAACTGACCTAAAGGTCAAATTTCAAAACCCAAATCCTATTCCAGTCATTATCTCGCATCACAGAGCTTTGATTAATGCAGTGTTTCTTTGGGATGTAGGAAAAAGGCCTTTCACAATTCTTGGTCTCCCTCATAGCACAATCAAACTATCAGTTAAATTTTCTTCTCCCTCTTGTTGATCGCATTGAAAGACGAATCACCAGCACCACCTCTTTATGAGCGTGCACACATGCCATTTTATTTTGAATATCAATATACATGATGGGAACCCTCAAGATCCATGCTAAAATCATAGAGAAGATTGATGAAAATAGAAGAAGTTATGTATGGAGTAAAGATATATATCAAGGTGAGAAGTGTAATTCTTTGGCAGTTCAGATTATGGTCAACAAACCAAAGAAAAAATACATGACTTGTTTTACTTTATGTTAAAACCCAAAACCACGCCCTCTTGGTGATGTACCTTCACAACCTCTATAGCAGAGAAGAGTTGCAATGGGATAATCATATTTGATCCACATATTAGTACATCATGTAGCATACCTATGTGGATCCTTTTGGTGGAGAATACTCATGAACATATTCCCTATTTATAGGGAAATTTCATCATGCAAAATTGGTGAGGTGACCTCAGTTTCTTTTGAAAAGATGAATGGAATAATCAGGTAATGCAAAACAATTTCACATATCTACACTCTATGAAGGATGAAGGCATTTGATATCTAGACTCCTGCTCCTCTCAGGATATAGCTAATCTCTTTCACCTTCCTAGGTCACCTAAAGCCTTTGAGAAATGGAATCAAGTGCAAACCATCATCATTGTCTTCGTTGCCCCTGGCAATCAACCTGTCTAATGAACTTATAGCTGGGGCACCACATACATGTTTGTAAAGTATTGCAGATTTTGTTCATACTGATATCTCCACCGACACCTTTTCTTCTAATTTGGAAATCCAAGTTATGGTCGATATTGAAGGCGTTTGTTGGCTAATTTTATCAGATAATTTAAATACAAAGTACATGCTCAAAAGGAGACATTATACGTTGATCAGGTGTTTAGTTGCGCCTTACACACTTCCGGTGGATAATAAATACTCGAACACCTTTTCTTCTCCCTATCCTTCAATAATACCTACTAGTCTAGACCGAATATCACGTAGACCAACAATGCAAGCTGTACATAAATAAAAATCAAGCTAGATTCTTTCCGACAGGGCATCATTACTTGAATCTTCATCACCGCGACTTGGGGATTTGGAAACAAAAGGCCATATTATACCTCTTGGAGAGCTACGGTTCATCATCTTCTTAGCTTGAAGGTTTCTCAAACCTTCTAGATCACATTTTTCTATTGTAGGCAGAATTTAATTTTTGATACTCTATACAGTGTGGTGCTTCACCTCATCAGGTAATTATACTTCTATATAATACAATACCACGGTAGGAGCCTCTCCTACTGTTTTCATTGTCAAAGAAATATTTGCAGTTTAGGATATTGAGACTATATATGAGATGGTGAGATGGTGTGACTGCTTGCTAGTGTTTACATGGGATTTTTTCTATATTTTGGTGATTATATATATTTTAATTCATTGGTGTTTATGGTAAGAGTCGGCACCACCGGTCGCGAGTCAAATGAAGCAATTGTGGATTCCAAAATCTGGAAAGGGACGCTGCTGGCTATCGCGAACTCGATCAGGTGGGCATTGATGAGGAGTGAGATGAACCAACCAGTTGGATGGGGATTAGGGTTAGGTTTGGTCCATGGAGGGCTTTTGGGTCAAATTTTGAGTGAGTTCGGTTTCGTCTCAGGAAAAGAATTAGCGGCCCTATACGTTACCGAATTTGGCGGCATTTAGCATGCTATTTCACTCGTAACGGCCGTAGGGAGGAAAATGGCTTAAATCTAGCGGAAGCTTCTCCGATACACAATAGAGCGAAATAGTGCGCTATTTTTTCCTTGGTGTTTGTACGTGTGTACCTAAACCATGTCCGCACCTCTTCTGAATCCGACATATGTGCGGAGTATGATATATATAGCTTGAGCGCCCATCTGTGACGTGTATAGGCCGCTCCCATGCATGTGAGAAATTTGCGAATAATTCTCCCCATATTTAGCTTGTATGTTTGTACACAGCTTCTACTCTTAGGGGTATATACTCCATCTCAAAATATAAGATACCGATATATTTTCAGGTTTAATTTGACTATACCATCTCAAAATGTAAGACACCTATGTAGGATTGATTTTGAACGTCAATTGTAGACCAATAATATGTGCATCCTATGCCCCGTAATGATATTATTGAGTTACATCTTACATGAAAGAAAGAATTTGTTTCAAATGGTAACTCTTATAGAGAACTTGCCTGTGGCAAGATGGTTAGGTGGGTGGTTGTACCCCCAGCCCACCAGAGTTCAAACCCCAGGTTTGACGCTGGTGTTTCTCATTTAAGGCGGAATATTCTTCAGTGGGAGGCGACGTTCCCGTCGACAGCGAGGCGCCCGTGGTGACTTCGTCAATCTCAAGACTCGACCCGCCGGCTCAGTCTCTCGGAGGTGCTCATAGGGGTAGGGTGTGCGTGCGTGCGTTCATAGGGGTGAGTGTGTGCGCGTGTATATGAGCGCTTGCGTTGTACTGTGTTTCGCAAAAAAAAAAAAAAAATGGTAACTCTTATATCTCCGTTCAAAGTTAGACCTTGAGAATAAGCATCCACCCTACATTTTGGGAAGAAGTGAGTACTCGTTTCCTAGTTAATCCCAGTCTTCCATTCCATGTAAAGAGAGTTGAGCCGGTAAAGCCAAACGATTCACACATCTTCCCAAAACCCTCCTTCGGAAACGCTCATACGTTATTCACAGCTGGCTTGGAGGTCCAGAAAGGCAAACGTGTTACACCTTGCCCCCCGCCATTACTACTCGCTTAAGTACTTGCCTGATTAGGCTCGTCATTATCCGAATCATTTCACATCTATTTATATCTCAGGGGAGAGACAGGGTCTGAGCACTACCGTTGGGTTTAAGGTCAGATTGCGGCGATCACGATGGGTAGGGATAACGTGGTGGCGATCGCCGGGCGGATCGGCGTGGTCGCGTCCGTCGCGCTGAACCTCGCCGCGCTCGCGTTCTACCTTCACGGCCGCATCTTCGGTGCCGGCGCCGGCGCCGGCGAGAAGGAGGCCGGCAAAAAGGTGAAGAAGGCTGCGGCGGTGGCTCCGTCCTCGGGAAAGCCGCCGGTGTCCGCCGACTCTACGATCAACCTGGATCAGTAAGTGAGATCTCATCCATCTCCACCCGATTAGTTCCCGGACGCAAAGAATCTACAAATCTTGTCCGTGGATCCATCCATGGCAGGCAGGTTTGATCGATGTGTATGCGTTCCGACGATCGGGGTTTGTTGTTTGCAGCGGAGATCCGACGATGTTCGAGGCGTTCTGGCGCGGGCCGATGGGCGAGCGCGCGACGGTGGTGATCCCGGGGTGGCAGACAATGAGCTACTTCTCCGACGTCGGCAACCTCTGCTGGTTCCTCGAGCCCGGCTTCGAGCGCGAGATACGCCGCCTGCACCGCCTCGTCGGCAACGCCGCCGCTGAAGGATATCACGTCCTCGTCGGCACCGGATCCATGCAGCTCTTCCAGGCCGCGCTCTACGCGCTCTCCCCACCGGCGGACGCCAAGCCCATCAGCGTTGTCTCACCGGCCCCCTTCTACTCCGTAAGCATTCCTTAATTACCGATTTACTTAATTAGCAGTACTAATTTAGATTTGAAAAATCCTTGGCGAGATGAGAACGAGATTTATGTGTCATTATCGAATCCGTGGGAGAAAATCGATCTTGCTAGATTTTTGTGTTATGACTGGATCTATTGTGCATGCATGCGTGCAGTCTTACCCGGCGGTGACAGACTTCCTCAACTCCGGGCTCTACCGGTGGGCCGGCGACGCCAACACGTTCGACGGCGACGACTACATTGAGCTCGTCTGCTCGCCCAACAACCCCGACGGCGGCATCCGTGAGGCCGTCCTCAAGTCCAAGTCCGGCAAGGCTATCCATGACCTGGCCTACTACTGGCCGCAGTACACTCCCATCACCCACATGCTCGCCCACGACATCATGCTCTTCACCGTCTCCAAGTGCACCGGCCACGCCGGAACCAGAATTGGGTAATAGATCTGGCAACTGATCCATGCATTATCTCTACAATTAATCTTCACATATTTGCTGATATGACAATTATGAATTCTGTGGAAAATGTATAATGAGATAATGATTTCAGTTATTTATTGTCCATGGTTCCTTGCATGCATGCAGATGGGCGTTGGTGAGGGACAGGGAGGTGGCACAGAAGATGAACAAGTACTTGGAACTCAATACCATAGGCGTGTCCAAGGACTCGCAGCTCCGCGCCGCCAAGATACTCGGGGCGGTGGCGGACGGCTACGAGCACCAGCCCGCCGCTGTCACCAATGGGGACGCGAACCTCCTCTTCGATTACGCGTGGCGTTAGATGACATACCGCTGGCGTGCTCTCCGTGCCGCGGTGGCTGCCTCAGGCATCTTCAGCTTGCCTGATGAGGTCGTCGGCTTCTGTAACTTCGCCAAGGACACCGTTCCTGCCAATCCTGGTAAGCACAATGCACAATCTACCTTACAACCGTACCGAAAAGAAATCTAAATTTAGTACTTCCTCCGTCTCTGGCCACTTCATATTTTAGGCCTAACTTTGATCACTAAATTTACTAAAAACTATGATTCATATGTCAAAAGAAATTTCGGATCATATACTGGGCGATACAGAACTCATATTTTGTTTGTCAATCATTAGTCAAATTTAGACACGACTGAAGCTCTAGGACATTTTGAATCATTGGATTTCTAACTAATTAATGCTTCTTGATTGCAGCATTCGCGTGGTTGCGCTGTGACAAGGAAGGAGTGGAGGACCTGGAGGTCTTCTTGCGTGAGCACAAGATCATAACCCGCAGCGGGACAAGATTCGGAGCTGACCAGAAGGTGGTCAGGATCAGCATGGTGGACACCGATGAAGCCTTCAACATATTTGTCGGTCGCCTTGCCGCCATGAAATGAGAGCGGGAGAAATCATACAGTACTAGAATGAATTAAAGTCCCGTTTAGCTTCTTTGGTTTCAAACTTCCGTTACCCTGTCGTTAAATATGAACAAGTTTTGTTTGTCACATTGCCCTTCTGGGTTGTGTGGCCTAATGCAATGTTTCTCATCAATCCAGAAATATCTTGATCTTTTAACTTTTTATTGACGATACAAATTAGTGGAAGCATGTTGTTTATCACTTAAAAAAATAGTACATTAAGATATGGAAGTTATAAAAATTGATACACCTTGTAAAGAGGGAACATAGGGAGTAGTGTTGAAAGGGTCAGAAGAAATTATTTCGAACTTAATGTGTTACTTACGTGGATTCCATAGATCAGTTTAAATTTCTGAAATTTAAATTTTGAATCCACCTATGAGAATGCCAAAGTAGCATTGTGCAGATCCGACACTAGGCCGTGAAAATGAGGGAACCCGCCCAAGGCCTCCTTCCATAGAGATCTAGCTCGAACGAGCATGAAACGAGGTTGAGAGACGGTGGAGGTGACTCAAGATTCATAAACCACTTGGTGCCTTGATAGATCTGTATAACGAAGCATCCGAGTGTCAAAATGCATTGGCGCCGCTGATTACAAATTTGGCTCCATCTCTTTTGGCGCCAACATTGGGTGCTAGATTTGCAAACAACTTCGCCCAGGACCAAGCGAGGCATTAGTTAGCGAAGGGGCTAGATTTGACAAAAATACCAAGCATCGAGGGGACTTCTAATTTCTATATTTTCTTGTAAACCACAGCAGCAGCGTATGCCTCTGCCTGGGACAAAAGAAACTAACCAATTGCAGCATGTATATCATACCCCTGCCGATTTACTAGGTCGCCCAACTTCGTCGCAACCATCCATGCAGTCCAATAGCCACTGTTCCACCTTAAGAGCACCACACGAGGTATGCTGCTCTACAGAAACTTCACATGAGTTTATGCTACACGGGCAATCAATAGCCATTGTTCCACCTTGCAGAAGATTATAACCTAAGGACCAAATTGTTCCTTACTGCAGCATGGCTGAATCGCGACAAGTATGTAAGGAGCTCTCTCATTTCTCGAGAGGGCTCAACATCTATGATTTGTTGGGTATGGTCACACATAGGCGCACTGCAGCACAAGATATTGGAATCAAGAATTGGATTAGAGGCCCATTTCCGTCAAAATGATACTGGAATCAAGAATTGGAGTATACTGCAGAAGGGCTCCCACAATATGGAACCACACCCCTTTGAATTCACCGGGAATCCAATTCAGCTCTAACATGCAAACGAAATCCTAGCAAATAATGAATAGTATCTCCCCGATGATCGTCAGATGTAAGATAAGTAGACGAAAATAAGAACTAGCAACTACCAGCATACTAATGGTAAACTACCTCGCAATCATATACCTTTCTGCCAGCGGCAAATACTATCCGCCAGCAACTTCTGTACATCTACTTTCATATGTACAGGGGGAACAGGAGCAGAGATTTGGAACATCTTGACACAATCTTCAAGACATATCTTAGCAATTTCGGAACTTCTATCTAGCTCCTATAACCTTCTACAAATGGTGAATATATAAGCTGCATAAAAAAGAAATTATGATACCATCTACGGCACAGCTTAGGAGTTGACATTGCTTACTCCAGCTATACAACCTGAATCAAAACATTTCAGAGATGTCATTGTTTCATATAAGAAAGTAAAATCGTCTTCTTCATCCATACATCACTAGGTTCATGTTGTCGGTAACATGAATAGTATCTACTAGTTCACTGGACATCTTCTCAAGTTCAGCCAATATGCCGGTAGCAATATTTATCTCATTTTCTCGAGTGGGATTTTCTGAGCCTCCATTAACAGCAGATGCATAGTCACTTCCATCACTCATCAAAGCTCTTCATCGCCATTTTTCTAGTTCTGTATACGTGATTTACACACAAAAATAAGGCAACTCGAAGACCATAGTTCCTAGGACTGAATTAAGGGAATTAGCTAAGGGAAAACAACCAGGCAAGATACCAGCATTGTCTAACTGTCATTTTTGGTATGTCTAAACCCCCAGAGATCCACCCCCAGCAGGATGCAAGCACTAATAATCTATCACAGACAATCGGCAGATTAGTACCACAACTATGATGCAGTTTGGCAACTGCTCCAAGATGGCAAAAGCTTTGAAAGAGTCACGCTCCGAGTTGTCTAATTCCTCTGCAAAACAAACTGGTGCCATTAGTATCAAGACCACTGCCCAGTTGAATGTATGAGTAACGAAGACAACAGAAAATACCTCTTTCTCTTTTCCATGAAGACTTCATTGAGAGCAGAAAGGATTTTAGATATCTCTGGACTGTCCACAGTGTTGTCTGTGCTCCCTTCAATAATCACCCTTGCAACATCCAGCATTTTCCTGGCGAGATCCACATCAGAATCATCTCCATCGCCTACCATCGCCTTGTCATTGTCACCGTTCATATCCTCCTGATCTTTGTCATTCGAGTTGTGCCCTAATCAACAAGTATATCATTATAAACCACAGCAGGAAGAAAAGCACATTGAACAAGAAGATCAATTGTAGTCGTAAAACAAGAAGATCAATACATTGGTGCATCTAAAGATAATTTAGCCAAAATTCTGATTGGAATGTGAGACCAGAAATATTCACATTATTGCATAACTTGTGTAGCATTATAATGCAAAAAGGCAGAACTTCTAAGCTGTCAAGTTAGAACATGCAAGTACACTGGTTAGACAAGTACTCCCTCTGTATCAAAATACTCCCTCCGTATCAAAATATAAGACTTTCTAGCTATTCACACACACATGCATCTAGACATGTTTGCACTAAAACATGTCTAGATGCATGTGTGTGTGGCTATTCCACACACACATGCATCTAGACATGTTTTAGTGCAAAATTCACATGAACCTTGTACTAAAACATGTCTAGACACATATGTGTGTGGAATATCTAGAAAGTCTTATATTTTGATACAGAGGGAGTAGGTGCAAAAGAATCGAATGAAGCCAGTGCTTCAAGTATCCCAATCTGTTTCCATTACAAGTTTGTGAAAGGCACACAAATAAATACATAAATCTAGAATACAAATAGGTAACAACTGGAACCTTACACATGTCCAAATGGTCAGACCATAAACATACATTTTACCAATATAAAAGCTAGTATTTTCTGCTTTCTGCGACATCTACCTTTTATAGCATAAAATTGAATTTACACCATACATATTACATAAGGAACATTTAATGAAATGGCCTCCTAACAAATGATGATGACAATTTAAGAGTTCAGTCCAAACAGCAAACAGTTCCAAGCGAAACCATTTGCTTTGCCAAAACATGAGTACATTATTGCTTAGCAGTTTATTAGGTAACAACTGGAACATTACACATGTCCAAATGGTCAGACCATAAACATGCATTTTACCAATAAAAGCTATTTTCTGCTTTCTGCGGCATCTACCTTTTGTAGCATAAAATTGAATTGCACCATACATAATTACATATTACATAAGGAAAATTTAATAAAATGGCCTCCTAACAAATGATGATGCCAATTTAAGAGTTCAGTCCAAACAGCAAACAGTTCCAAGTTCCAAGCGCAACCATTTGCTTTGCCAAAACATGAGCACATTATTGCTTAGTAGTTTATTATGTACAGAATTTAGCAGGAAAAGAAAAGCTTGTGATCAGGAGATGTAATTAATTATACCGGTATAAAAAATAATGTCTTATACTCCCTCCGTATCAAAATATAAGACTTTCTAACTATTCCACACACACATGTATCTAGACATGTTTTAGTGCAAGGTTCATGTGAATCTTGCACTAAAATATGTTAGATACATTTGTGTGTGGAATAGCTAGAAAGTCTTATATTTTGATACGGAGGGAGTATATGACTGTCTGGGGAAAAAGGTATATCGAGGTACCTTTTTTTGTATCAGCATTGCTGATTGTTCCCTTCTTGGGAACATTGCCCAATAACTTGGTCGCTTTCTGAGCTTTGTACAGCAAGGCGCGTCCATATCTGTAATATGTGGTAGCACATACCGGGGCATGTTCACCATAACGTGCAACCCTGGGTGACAACGAAGTCGTAAATTTGTCATTATTAAGTTTATAACACAATGCTATAAAAGGTAATATAATATAAGATGGAACATAATAATCAGAACTAACCACCATCACTCCACTGTATCATTTGGTTGACACAAGGTGCTAACTAGTAACTATGTTCTCTGTTGATTGCCTTCTATGGCAACTGATAAGTGCTTGCACAGATTATGAAGTAGAAATGTGAGATTGCATAAAATCAGCCGCACAGAGATGAGATATTTGCAACAAGTTAGTACTCGAGGTGCATAGACATATTTACCCAATAGGATAACACCTATCTTTTGAGTAATTACCTTTTGAGATGATGCTCTTCGCAGTTCAGACATCATAACAACGATGGACAGAACGCAACTTCAAAAATACAGCTATCGAATATAAAATAAGCGCTCCCTAATCCCTCAGACCCCAACAAATACAACCACACTCACCGCTGAACACAAGAACCCTTCGCCACCGTTTTCCTTCGTTGGCGTGTCTTCCGCTGCCCTGCCGTCCGCGAACGCTGCCGTCAAGGGCTTCGTGTCCCACCTCGGCCCTGGTTGCTGCTCGCCCCAGCCCCACGCTGCTTGCTCCCGCCGGCGTCCGTACATCTCCTACGCTCGCGGGCCGACTGCTCCTCTGCTCCTCCGGGTGTCCGCCGCCCCTGCTGCGACCACTGGCTGTTGCTCCGCCCGGCTGCCCCCTCCAGGCCGACCGCTGCCGTCTCCAGGCCGTCCGCCGCCAAGGCCGCCTCTGCCGCCTCCAGGCTGACCGCCGCCGCCCCTCCACCGCTGCTGCCCGTCCTGCTGTGGCCTTCTCCAAGCTACTGGGCCGCCGGCCGTCCGCCTCTCCTGGTCGCCGCTCGTCCGCCTCTGCTGGGTCGCCGCCGTCCCATCCGGCCGTCCGCCGCCGCCGTCCCACAGGCCGTTCGCCGCCGCAGCCCTCAGGCCAACCGTCTCCAGGACGCCGGAGAGGCGTCCCGTCGCTCTTCAGATTGGGCCCGAGTTCCTGCTTCGTCTTCTTCCGATCGAGTTGACCAGATCGGTACAGTAAAAAAAAATTGTAAAAAAAAATAAAAAAATTCTGATCTCGTTCCACGATGTCGCTGTCTGCTGCTGATCCCGTTCTAGGCTGTCCCGAGCTTCCGTCTTTGCTCGGTGCTGCTCCGGGGTCCTTGTTGCCTATTTCGTCGTCTCCCTCGATGACGTCTGCATGCCGCTCTATGTCGACTCGCCGCTCTACGTCGACTCTCGCGGTTTCTGTCCGCAGTTATGGCCGCTCTATGTCGACTCCGTCTATATCGACTCGCCGCTCTCCGTCGACTCTCGCGGCTTCTGCCGCAGTTATGGCCGCTCTACGTCGACTTCGTCTATGTCGACTCGCCGCTCTACGCCGACTATCGGGGCTTCTGCCCGCTGTTGTGGCCGCTCTACGTCGACTCCATCTATGTTGACTCGCCGCTCTACGTCGACTCTCGCGGCTTCTGCAGATGGTTCTGGCTGTTTTTCTTCGACTCCTCGCGTGGCGTGTGCACGCACTTCTGACCGCTCTCCTTCGACTCCCATGTGGCGACCGCGTATTGTGATGATTGGTCCTCCTTGGCTGACGCATCTACCTCGACCTCTTCAGTGGCGTCTTTCACTGCGCGTGAGATCGCGCAACTCCGATGCCTGCTTGCTACTTGGGACTCTGCACCGACAGGTTCTGCTGGTTCTGCGACTGACTTTTCTGGCACCGAGAGACCACCTTCTTCTCATTCAGGTACATCCCCTTGGATTCTTGATACTGGAGCATCTTTTCATATGACTTACGATTCTTCCGCCTTGAGCTCTATTCGACCTATCGAGTCTCCTGTCTCTGTTCGTACTGCCGATGGTACTCCCATCCCCGTTGCTAGTCGAGGCACTCTTAGCAGCCCGCGTTTCATGTTCCTGCTGTCGCTCATATTCCTCGACTCACCATGCAGCTTTTGTCTGGTAGTCAGATTGTCGATTCTCGTTGTAGGGTCACTCTAGACTTTGATTCCTGTTCTGTTCAGGATCGTTGTACGGGCGCTTTGCTTGGTGCTGGTCCCCGACGCCCTGATGGTCTATGGGAGCTTGACTGGCTTCGTCTTCCTTCCGCTGCCACCGCCGCCAGTCTCTCGACCCAGGTTGCCGCAGCCACCAGCTCTTTTCAGCAGTGGCATCATCGTCTTGGCCATTTGTGTGGTTCTCGTCTCTCGTCTCTAGTTCATCGTGGTGTTCTAGGGTCTATCTCCGGAAACGCTTCTTTGGATTGTCTGGGTTGTAGGCTTGGTAAGCAGATTCAGCTATCATATCCTCATAGTGACTCTGTGTCCGAGCGTCCTTTTGATCTCGTTCATTCAGATGTTTGGGGTCCGGCTCCCTTCGCTTCGAAAGGGGGTCATCGCTACTATATTATCTTTATCGATGATTACTCACGATACACTTGGATTTACTTTATGTCCTCTCGTAGTGAGGTTCTCTCTATCTATAAGCGTTTTGTTGCCATGGTTCACACTCAGTTCTCTACACCTATTCGTGTGTTCCGTGCTGATTCTGCTGGTGAATATATCTCCAAGCATTTGCGTGGTGTTCTTGCTGAGCAGGGCACTCTCGCTCAGTTCTCTTGTCCCGGTGCACATGCTCAGAATGGCGTTGCTGAGCGTAAGCATCGTCATCTTCTAGAGACTGCTCGTGCGATGATGATTGCTTCTTCTCTCCCGCCACATTTCTGGGCTGAGGCTGTCTCTACCTCGGTCTATCTCATTAACATTCAACCTTCTGCCGCCCTTCAGGGTGGTATTCCTCTCGAGCGACTATGTGATCGCTCTCCTGACTATTCCATGTTGCGAATGTTTGGTTGTGTTTGCTATGTTCTCCTCGCTCCTCGTGAACGCACCAAACTAACCGCTCAGTCTGTTGAGTGTGTTTTTCTCGGATATAGTGATGAGCATAAGGGCTATCGATGTTGGGATCCCGTGGCTCGTCGGATGCGTATTTCCCGGGACGTGACGTTTGACGAGTCTCGTCCTTTCTTTCCATGCTCGACCTCCTCGACCTCTACTGTGGAGGATCTCTCTTTTCTTACTTTTCCTGATTCTCCCCCGATGTCCCTCATATTCCTCCTCCTCCCCCTGATCCGGTGCCGTCTACTCCGATGCCTTCTTCTCCTCCTTCATCGACGCCTTCTTCTCCTCCTTCGTCGCCGTCTTCTTCATCCTCCCCGCCTCCGCCTTCTCCTGTTGCTCCTTCTCATCCTACTTTTCCTTTCTATTATACTCGTCGTCCACGTGTTGTGACCGAGTCATCTGATGCACTCTCTACTTCTGGTGCATCGTCTCAGCCGACTTACTCTCTTCGTACTCGGCCTTCACCTGATTTCTTTGATCCTGCTACCTATAGTGTTTCGGCTGTCCCAGAGCCGACTACGTATCGTGAGGCTGTCGTCATCCTGAATGGCAGCTTGCCATGGCTGAGGAGATTGCTGCGCTTGAGCGCACTGGTACGTGGGAGATCGTTCCTCTTCCTCCTCGTGTTCGTCCTATCACCTGTAAGTGGGTCTATAAGGTTAAGACCCGCTCTGATGGGACTCTTGAGCGTTACAAAGCTCGTCTGGTTGCTCGTGGCACTTTTGCTCCAGTGGCTCACATGACCACTGTTCGGACTCTTCTTGCCGTGGCATCTGTTCGCCATTGGTCTGTGTCTCAGCTTGATGTTAAGAATGCCTTTCTTAATGGTGAGTTGCGTGAGGAGGTTTATATGCAACCACCACCGGGGTATTCTGTTACAGATGGCATGGTCTGCCGTCTTCGTCGCTCTCTCTATGGCCTTAAGCAAGCCCCTCGTGCATGGTTTGAGCGCTTTGCTTCTGTGGTCACAGCTGCTGGTTTCTCTTCCAGTGCTCATGACCCTGCGTTGTTTGTTCACTCTTCTCCTCGTGGTCGCACTCTTCTTCTTCTGTATGTTGATGACATGATCATCACTGGTGACGACCCGGAGTATATTGCCTTTGTCAAGGCACGTCTGAGTGAGCAGTTTCTTATGTCGGATCTTGGTCCGCTTCGTTACTTTCTGGGGATTGAGGTTTCGTCCACCTCTGATGGTTTCTTTATATCCCAAGAACGGTATATTCATGATCTTCTTTCTCGTGCCGCTCTTACTGATGACCGTACTGCTGAGACTCCCATGGAGCTCAATATTTCTCTTCGTGCTTCTGATGGCGATCCTCTCTCTGATCCAACTCGTTATCGACATCTTGTCGGGAGTCTCGTCTATCTGGCTGTTACTCGCCCTGATATTTCTTATCCTGTCCATATTCTGAGTCAGTTTGTTTCTGCTCCCACTTCGGTTCACTATAGTCACCTTCTTCGTGTTCTACGCTATCTTCGTGGAACGATCTCTCTTTGTCTCTTCTTTCCTCGTTCCAGCTCGTTACAGCTTCAGTCCTACTCCGATGCCACTTGGGCTAGTGATCCTTTGGATCGCCGTTCACTTTCTGCTTACTGTGTCTTTCTTGGTGGTTCTCTCATTGCCTGGAAGACAAAGAAACAGACCGCAGTTTCCCGTTCGAGTGCAGAAGCTGAGTTGCGCGCTATGGCTCTTTTGACTGCGGAGGTGACTTGGTTACGGTGGTTACTTGCAGATTTTGGTGTCTCTGTTACGACACCCACGACTCTATTGTCAGACAGTACAGGTGCTATTAGCATTGCACGTGATCCGGTGAAGCATGAGCTTACTAAGCATATTGGCGTTGATGCTTCTTTTGTCCGTGCTAGTGTGCAGGATCAGATTATTGTGCTCCAGTATGTGCCTTCAGAGTTACAGTTGGCGGACTTCTTCACGAAGGCCCAGACTAGAGCACAGCATAGATTTTTCCTCTCCAAACTCAGTGTTGTGGATCCACCATGAGTTTGAGGGGGGGTGTTAGAGAGATATTTGTATTTTGTAGTTTCCCTATTAGATAGGGGGCTCCCTGCATATTTACACCTGTACATGTACTATATATTGTGGCCTTTGGCCCCCGTGGAATACAAGTTGCGTATTTCCCTAATAGTCGCCTCCTCCCACTCCTCGTCACCCACTTCGTGATCCTCCCACTCCTCACCATCCGTTTCGTCACTCAAGTCTGGAGACCGCAGGTCCTCGAGTGTGGAACCTAAAGTGTAGGAGCTGACAATTGGAACCAAAGGGTACCAACAGTACCCGCTTGGAGTGCAGATCTTGCACACCTTCGTCACTCGCTTGGAGTGCAGATCGACTGTAAATAAGGCATCATCCATTCTCACCAAAATGGTATTTGCTCCCTCGACAAAACCCAACAGCAGTACAGACTCCAAGAGTGGTTCGTCGAGGCACATGTCCGGGAGTGCCACCCATTGTGCATCACCTTCTTCACTCACCTCCCATGACCACCGGCGGAGACAATTCGACCCCTCCTCATCAACTTGAACAATTCCCAGCCGACCATCCTCCACCTGTACCAGGATAACTCTATTCATGAAAGCGGCATCGTGGTCTGGTGGGACAATCACATCCAGGAGATGGCGGGCCAAGTCGTACTCGAGGATGTACCCGTCAATGGACAGGAAGTAGAGCAGAGAGTTCCCTACGAGCAAACCAGGGCTATTACACAGCAAGGAATAGCCATCGCGCAAGGCCAGCTCACCCCACGCGCCGGTCTCCGACGAGTACACGCACGCCGATGTGATCCACTCCGTCTTCTCGTCGAAGGGCGCAGAACACCAAGACGATGCGGAAGGGGGCCCCGTGGCAGTTGAGGTGGTCGCACCCGTCCGCCGCGCAGAGCACGCTCGCGTTGTCGTATTGGATCGTGAAATCCGCGGGCACCGTCACCTCCCAACGCGCGCCCGTGAATGGCTCCCAGACGAGGAGGAGGCGCGCCGTGGTTTTGGATCTAAATAGGGCGCGACCGTGCCTGTAGCCGAGGACGTGCCAGGCGCCGCGGCGGGAAGGGGGAAGATGAAGGGGGAGGTTGGGAAGTAGGTGGGGAGGCGCGCTTTCTCCGAGTTCTCTAGGAAGCCTAGCATCTGGGCTGCCCGGCGGCGCGTGGAGGTGGCGGACGAATCTGGGGTGGGAGATGATGTAGCGCCAGTGTTTGCAGACGAGTGAGGCACGGAGAAGGTACGAGGGGTCTTCGGGCGTAGGCGGGAGAAGATGTCCTCGAAGAGGTGGTCCGGAAGTCGAGGTGGCGAAGAAGGCGGCGAGCGGCGGCGGTGGCAATGCGGCGCCATGGCCATGCTTCTAGACCTCGGTAGGGCGGTGGGGAAGAGACGGGCCGTGGGAGCCTGGTGGTCGGAGAGTCGGACTGCGATTTGTTTTTTCCTGTGAGGGACGGCCTGCGAGTGCGATTTGGTTAATCAGGTTCCGTCATTTCCTAATTCTAGAAGGGTTCGTTTGGTATTTATGGACAATCTGGTTCAAGTTAAACCAAGTACGGAGTAGAATACAAGGCCAAAGAGTTAACCGAGTTGTTCTAAATTTCACAATCCTACAAATCAAATTATTAGCATCAAAAAACAATCCTGGAGGGCGAGTGGCTTGATGCGGAGGGGTGACGTCTTGCAAAATGTCAGGATGGGAATGGGCCGGCTCGGACCTGGCCCCGTGGCCAATATGGGAGGCCATGGGTCGACCCATTCCATCAGAATTTTGTGGCCTCGCTGGCCCATTGGGTAAACGGGGCCGGCCCGATTCCAGCGAATGCACAGTTCGCTGTCTGTTTGACGTTCGCAGCTTTATTTGTTTTCCTTGTACGTTCACAGCTCTGTATGACAAAACCAGAGAAAATGTATATGACAATATTAATAGAAAATATCCGATCTTTTCATAGGCTACACAGAACTAAATTTTCACATCAATAAAATTAAAGTACATGACAAGATCCATTCTTTTCACAGGCTGCACAGAACCAATTTTTCACATCAATACAATTAAAGTATACATGATCCATTATTTTCACAGGTTGCGCAAAACCAATTTTTTCACATTAGTATATGACAAGATTAAAGTGACAAGATTCAATTTTTTCACAGGTTGCACAGAACCAATTATTTCTTCATCTGCTGGAGCTATCCATTGCTCCAACATGCTTCAGCTCCAACATGCTTCATCATTTGCTGGAGCCACCCATTGCTTCACAACTCTCATTATATGTACAGCCCAAATACAAGATGCAATTATGTAAATTTAATATATTCAGCCAAACATTATTCTTTGCACTAAGAAATGACAGAACCTACAAGTATGAGATTAGTTCATTTACTTGTACTAGAGTGCATATGATGGGTCGCCAAAAAAGTTGCATGTCTTTACTCAAATGAGAGGACTACAAAAATTCTACAACTGAATCATTTCTATTCGTACCAGCTTCCTAGCACCACATTGTAGAATCATGAATATACTAAGAAATCAATCAACATCTCTTAAAAACCTACCCAACCAACCAACCTAGTGTCTCTAAACATTGTGCAGCAGGAAGAATCGAATCAACGAGAAATCAATGTATAGACAGAAGAAAAATGCATATCCCTCCTAGAAGAATGGAATCACTACAAAGCAGTACAAGTATGCAGGCCACAACCGAAATATGCTTAGTGCAGGAAATCACTACAGAGCAGTATGCAAAATCGAAGAAACCATTCTGCAATCAGGCAAATACTACTATCAAGCAGCAAACAATACCAAGATCGGGGATTTTTTACCTGCGCGTGGAGAGGTTGCGAGCAGCCGGGAGGAATAGGATGGCGTCCGGGAAAACGAGCTGGATGAGCCGGAGAGGAGCAGGAGCGTCCGGGACGGCGAGAGGTACTAGCCGGAGAGGAACATGACAGCGACCGTCAACCAGGACGGCGAGCTGGATGAGCTGAGATGGATGGCGAGCAGAACGGCGAGCGGGAGGCGCGCAAGGAGCGGGATGGCGAGCGGGAGGAGCCGGCGGGCGGCGGTGACCGGTGGCCACAACTAGGTCATGGTTGAAAGATGGGTCGACCCGTGCGCCCCATCGGGTCAACGAGTTCCGGCTCCACCGGCCCAAAACGTTTTCGAGGCCAACCCGTGCGCCCCAATGGCCTCAAAGTTTTGGGCTGGATCAGTGACCCAGCGGGTCGACCCAGTCCATTCCCATCTTGAGCAAAATGGAATTCTTCGTGGCCGTTGTGTGTGTTGCTTGTGTTCCGCGGATTGGCGCATGATGCCGCTGGACATCTAGGTTGGAATCGATCTGGTCGTGCGATCCCTATATTTGACCAGTGATGCGTCATGTGAGAGTGGCGTGAAGCTTTGTTTTCTTGATGGTGCTATGGGACATATCTTATTTACATTTCCCTGACATTGACAGATGTGGAGAAATTCTTGGTGGTTTCAACCGGAGGTTTGTAACTGTGTAGAGATATATTGATGGCGATGAAGAATGGCGACACAGGTTCTTCCTGTGTATCGAGTGTTGGTAACTTGCAGCAGCGGCCTTGGCAAGAGGGGGCGGTAGCACAGTGGGTTGCATTTGTGATGGTGCTACTCGAGTACCGAGTCACGAATTCCAGGGTGAAAGCCCAAGGTCTGGCCTTAATTGGTTGTGTCTGGCAATGGTCTTACTGCAGACATTGTTTTGATAACTCGGACTTTCTTCAGGGTGAAAACTCAATTTTTTGATCGGGCGATGACAATGCTTGTGCTTTGTTTCCTTCGGGGAGGCGTCGTTTTTGGAGAATCTCTTCTGCGCGCCGGGTGTTGTCTTCGGTGGTGGTTAGAGTGTTGAGGTTGCGTGTGTTTCATCACCGCGACGGGGTCTTTGTTTTCTATTTCTCTCTTTTTATGTTTTTATTGGTTGTGTGCATCCGTGTTGTCTTTAGACATCTTGTTGATGCAGAGGCTAGGTGTAATTGGTATCTTAGTGATATTAATATATTCCCTTTATCAAAATAAAAAGTTCTTGGCCCGTCTCCTCGTTTCCTAGCAGCGGGTCTCCCTTCTTCGGGGCTTCCTCCCCCTAGAGGGCGAGGGCGCCTAATAGCATGACAACTTTGGTCTCAGATCTATTTTTTCTCTTTCAGTGGTCCTCCCTCCTTCCAGGCTTACTTCCCTGAAGAGCGGCAATCAAATAATCACATTCGGATGGCTTGATGAAGACTAAAGATGTTGATGTACTTTCAGTCAGCCCATGTCTACCAAGTTTGGATCCATGATTGTGTATTTATTTGTTGCTCATGTTGGTTTGAACCGTATGTGGAGTGGTGGTCACTTTGTTGTCCCTGGTGCTAGTTTTCAGTAGATCTTTTCTACTCTCTCTTTCCATGCTAACTCCCATGTATTTCTCTCATTTGTTGTAAGAATATGGCCCTGCCGGGCTATTTTGAGTGGAATGCAACAAGCGGTGGGGAATCTCCCCCCCCCCCCCCCCCCACACACCCCCACGTAGATCTCGGAAAAAACAACAATCCTAAGAAACAAAATCTTTCAAACTTCCTACGAATGTTTTTTGCCTAACACTTGTCAAGTTATTGTCAAAGAAGTTTAATACAACCCCTGTGCTAATTATGTGACAATATCCCATCTGGTCCATGGGAAGATTTCGATGTGTGAAACAAATGAAAAGTAGACGTTTATACTTCGTTTTTTGCTACAAGACAAACAACTACTTGTGCATTGGTCAACACGCAACGCGCCACTCAGGATGGGAATGGGCCGGGTTGACCCGCTGGGTCACTGCGGGCCAAAACTTTGAGGCCATTGGGGCGCACGGGTTAGCCTCAAAAACGTTTTGGGACGGTGGAGCCGGAACTCGTTGACCCGATGGGGCGCACGTGTCGACCCAGCTTTCAACCATGACCTAGTTGTGGCCACCGGTCGCCGCCGCCCGCCGGCTCCTCCCGCTCGCCGTCCCGCTCCTTGCGCGCCTCCCGCTCGCCATTTTGCTCGCCATCCATCTCGGCTCGTCCAGCTCGCCGTCCTGCTCCTCTCCGGCTAGTACCTCTCGTTGTCCCGGACGCCATCCTACTCCTCTCCGGCTAGTACCTCTCGCTGTCCCGGACGCCATCCTGCTCCTCACCAGCTCATCCAGCTCGTTGTCCCGGACGCCATCCTATTCCTCCCCGGCTGCTCGCAACCTCTCCAAGCTCAGGTAAAAAATCCCCGATCTTGGTATTGTTTGCTGCTTGATAGTAGTATTTGCCTGATTGCAGAATGGTTACTTCGATTTTGCATACTGCTCTGTAGTGATTTCCTGCACTAAGCATATTTCGGTTGTGGCCTGCATACTTGTACTGCTCTGTAGTGATTCCATTCTGTTGGGAGGGATATGCATTTTTCTTCTGTCTATAAATTGATTTCTCGTTGATTCGATTCTTCCTGATGCACAATGTTTAGAGACACTAGGTTGGTTGGTTGGGTAGGTTTTTAAGAGATGTTGATTGATTTCTTAGTATATTCATGATTCTACAATGTGGTGCTAGGAAGCTGGTACGAACAGAAATGATTCAGTTGTAGAATTTTTGTAGTCCTCTCATTTGAGTAAAGACATGCAACTTTTTTGGCGACCCATCATATGCACTCTAGTACAAGTAAATGAACTAATCCTCATACTTGTAGGTTCTGTCATTTCTTAGTGCAAAGAATAATGTTTGGCTGAATATATTAAATTTACATAATTGCATCCTGTATTTGGGCTGTACAGATAATGAGAGTTGTGAATCAATGGGTGGCTCCAGCAAGATGAAGCATGTTGGAGCAATGGATAGCTCCAGCAGATGAAGAAATAATTGGTTCTGTGCAACCTGTGAAAAAATTGAATCTTGTCTCTT
This sequence comes from Poa pratensis, assembly GCA_947311845.1. Taxonomy (NCBI): domain Eukaryota; kingdom Viridiplantae; phylum Streptophyta; class Magnoliopsida; order Poales; family Poaceae; genus Poa; species Poa pratensis. The sequence goes on from CAMZMU010000042.1 coordinate 71,734,671, forward strand.
TAATCTTGTCATATACTAATGTGAAAAAATTGGTTTTGCGCAACCTGTGAAAATAATGGATCATAATTGTATTGATGTGAAAAATTGGTTCTGTGCAGCCTGTGAAAAGAATGGATCTTGTCATGTACTTTAATTTTATTGATGTGAAAATTTGGTTCTGTGTAGCCTGTGAAAAGATCGGATATTTTCTATTAATATTGTCATATACATTTTCTCTGGTTTGTGCCATACAGAGCTAGGAACGTCCAAGGAAAACAAATAGAGCTGCGAATGTCAAACAGAGCAGCGAACTGTGCATTCGCTGGAATCGGGCCGGCCCCGTTTACCCAATGGGCCAGCGAGACCACCAAATTCTGATGGAATGGGTCGACCCATGGCCTCCCATATATATTGGTCACGGGGCCATGGGGCCAGGTCCGGGCCGGCCCATTCCCATCCTGACGCGCCACCACACCTTTGCTCCTAGTTCGCATCAAGAGAGAACTAGGGTAAATACCGGTATCAACCAAGATCCATAGATGTGTCCCTTACATAACTGTACATAATCTTTTTGTGCCTTCCAATTTTTTTAACAAGTGCTAAACAGAGGCTGCACCGATAACCGGGATCTAACCTTCCACAAAAATCACTTTATTCACATGAGTCTGGGAAGAAATAGATGCACAAAAGACAAAAACAATTCACATTAGCCAATGTCAATAAAAATAGTGTGAATCAACGGGCCCACAATTTTTTGCCAGAAACAACATTTTTACGAGCTCTAGACATTAGTGGCATGTGAAAGATAAGAATTTAGTATCTTGCATACAAGTGGTGTTGTTGAAAAATAGGGAGGTGGCAAAGATGAACAAGCTCATGGAGCTCAATGCCATCGTCTCCAAGGGCGCGTAGCTCCACGCCACCAAGATACTTGGGGCGGTCGCCAACAGCTACGGGAGCCAGTCGCTCACTAAAACTAGTAGGGACGCAAACCTCCTCTTACATTAAACGCGGCAGTAGAAGACATATCATTGGTGCATGCTCCGTGCCACCATGGCGGCATCGGGTACCTTCAGCCTGCCTAACAAGGTCGACAACTTGTGCACCTTCGCCAAGGACATTGTCAGGTCCAATCCATGTAAGCACATTACATAGTCTACACTACATTGCCACATTATCCAAAAATAAATAACATTATGATTCCTTATATAGTATAGAACTGTATATTCTAAATCAACACTACATATTGGCTTGATCGATTTTCGAAACTAATTAATGTTTCTTGACCAGAAATGAGTGGATGACCTCAAGGGCTTCTTGCGTGAGAACATGATCATAACACGTGACTGGACAAGGTTCGAAGTCGGGTGAAAGGTGGCCAGGATCTACATGGTGGACATTGATAAAATCATTTAGCACATTCATTTATAGCCTTACCACCATCCAAGTTTGGTTTAGCATATTTGTATGTTTTGGGTTGTGTTGCTTACAATGTTCCATGAGTGTATAGATGTTGCCAAAAAGAATGGGAAGGTTTTGGACTCTTGTTATTGATGACAAAGTAGTGGAAGCATGTTATTTAATGCCATAGAGAAACAAACATCATCTGCCATGGGAAATTTGAACTATTCCAAATACCATACTGGGAAGAGTATAAGAGAACGTTGAAGACGCACACAAGAGGTATACATAATAGACACAAGATGTGGGGGTAGGGGAACCGACACTGGTGCAAACCCTAGCTGCCGCCCCCGACTACCTACCCTCTACAGCTCCTCTCGCTGCCATCAGAATACGTCACATGTGAAACCCGTTAGACCTACGGTGGTGGCGAGGCAAGCTCTTCCAATGCAATGTTATCGTCACTGGCCGGTTCTATTTGCTCGTGCTCGAGGAAGGAACCAAGATTGGTGTTGTCTCTCTCCAATGGTGTGTTGAGTGATACATGCTACGAGATATGCTTGCTACAACTTCCCTTGGAGATGGGGTCATATAAAGCGAGCGAAGTCACTCTCAATTACCATTGGAACCATTCTTAGCTACCAAGCTTTCAAAAGAAACTAATAACACCACATTTGGAGGCTAAATGGGAGATTTAAGATTATTGCAGTTGTTTTCAATGGTACAAGCGTACTTGGTCTTACCGTTTAGACGATGCCTATTCTTTTAACTTTGGTCGTGACAAGTTATTTTAGTATTTTGATGGTGCATGTTGTATAGGACCTCAAATTGAGATGATCCAAAATGAAAATTGTTGCCTCAATGAGACCCACAACTTTCATGTTGGTGATTTATTCATTTGAGACAATCTTGAGGACATTTTGTAACCTTCCAAATTAAAATATTCTTTGTCCTCCATTTTAGCTCCAAAAGTGGCGAAAATGACGTGTAAGTGCATGTGGGAGATAAATTTCACCTAAGCCTTGTAAGACAAAAAAAAATCAAACAACGTACAAACATTTTATCCACGTAAAAAAACTATTTTTTATGGGATAAACTATGATAAGTACAAAATAGACTCATCACAGGCGAGAACTTGTGAACGGAGTTAGATCATTTAGTGATGAGTAGTTAGTGAATATCACTTGACCCATTACAACATGGGCCTAAGTGGCCACCACTAGAGGGTGATTTTAGCATAGTACACATATGTAAAATTCAATTATAGACAAAACAAGCCAAAACTTTATTTTGAGTTTAATTATAGAGCATTTGAATACATTGTTTGTTTTAAGTTTAGTTTATGAATGTAGAAGCACAATTTTCACTTTGGCCATCGTGGAACAACAAAATTTAGGAAATGTTAGCTATGGATTTTTGCCTTCGAACGACCATTTCTCGGGCAACACACAAAAGTTATCTTTGTTGGGTCGAAAACTCTTTTTGTCCTATCTTGTGATGCCTGTACGCAGGAAGAAACTCACCATTAGGACATGCCATTGGTCTATATTGACACGAATAGCAAATAATGTATGTTATTAAGACATACTAGAAATTTACTGGGTCTAGATACGATAACACTGAAACCTACGTACTCAAAACAGTAACTTCCGTTAAGTGAAGTTGTGTTTAGAGGAGTATTATTCTTCACTGAAAACCTGCAGGATGCCACCATTAACGGTCGTGCATTTCTCACTTACATTGTGGACTATAAAAAAACTTATCCTCGCAGGGAAGTTAGAAATGAGGCGACAATAGTACCAACAAAATGAAGAATATGACATGGAGTGGAGTTTTAAGCAAGCAGAGAGGTTGACACACAAATACTGCAGAAGGAGAAGACAAAAAAGCTACCCTATCACATGACAAGTGTGATAGGCAATCTCAAACTAGTATCACCAGCCATGAGGAGTAGAAGCATGGAGGAGTTGTGATCATCCACCATGAATTACTGGTTACAAAATGTCTATCGATGTGATGAAATGCGTTTGTGACCAAACTAATAGATGGGATAGGACCATCCCTTCCAAGTGAAACTTAATTGGAACTTGTAAGTGTCATGAAACTGTTTGAAGCTTGCAAACGGCCACGTGATACTTAAGTTTGGAGTTTGTAAAGTGGCATACGCCATTTAACTTGCGATATATGTGATGAAATATTTTCTTTCATCCAATCATATCAAATCACCATACATAATTTTCCACACCAATACAATGGCACGATGTAGTGTTTTTAATCTAGATAAAAACAAGGTGGTTTGTGAATATATTAGGATTATCTCATCCAAAACCAACTTGATAAAGACCTTTCGGAATGTTCCAGAATCCAAAATAATTCTCAAATACTTTAAAATGCACTTTATATACACTAGAAATAAACAAGACCGTAGGCGACCGGCTGACTGCATGTAGTATTTTTTCCGTTTCAGAAACGAAAACAAGACGCGTGAAATATTCACACCTTTTTCTATTTTATGAAATATTTCATATATGATTTTTTAAAATGGTAACATGGTAGCCTAAAGGTAGCCCTAGACTCTCTCGTGACCAAACCGTACCGAAGCGACCCGTGCGAATACGTGTGAAATGTAAGGGCCTAGATGCAGAATCTGTTGAGGAGATCGTGAAAACGGCATGGGCAAAAGCTGTGCACCCTGGCCTATATCCTAGTATCAAAGAGAAGTTAGACAAAGTCCATAATGATATGCATGTTTGGGACCGGAAAACACTTAAGGGGCCCCGCAATCGATTGCGAAAAGCGCAGCAAGAACTTGAACAGCTGATGTGGCTGCCCCGAAGTGCAGAAAATCGTATGAAGCAAAAGGAGCTATCCGTGTTCATTGAAAACTTGCTTGAGCAAGAAGAAATATTTTGGGCTCAAAGGGGTAGAGCCAACTGGCTAAAGCATGGAGATCGGAATACGAGTTTTTTTCACAATTTTGCTTCGGCTAGGCGAAAAAGAAACCTTATTAATAGGTCGCGTTCTGGAAATGATGAATGGGTGGAAGGTAATGAGAACCTTAGCCCTTTAATATCCGATTATTTTTCAGGTTTGTTTCAAACCGAAGTTGGGGAACCAAGTGAGTATCTTCTCTCCTCGGTTCGGCGATCTGTCACAACGGATATGAATGATCTCTTAACTGCTCCATATTCGTCGGAGGAAGTAAAGAAGGCCCTATTTCAAATAGGAGATATGAAGGCGCCGGGGCCTGATGGATTACATGCTATTTTTTGCAAGCGATTTTGGCATATTCTCGGAGAAGAGCTGACTAAGAAGGTCCCGGAGGCTATTAATGAGAAGAAAATACCAGAGGGTTGGAATGCAACCAATATTGTTCTTATTCCAAAAGTTGATACACCCGAGGTAATAACTCAATACAGGCCAATCAGTTTGTGTAACGTTGTCTGTAAGATCATATCGAAGATGATTGCTAACAGGTTGAAGAAGATTCTACCAGAAATTATATCGCCAATGCAAAGTGCATTTGTTCCGGGTAGATTGATTACAGATAATGTACTGGTTGCGTATGAGTGCTTCCACACAATCAAGGAAAAAACTCACGGAGCAACTGGCTTGTGTGCAGTAAAATTGGATATGCATAAAGCATATGATAGAGTTGAGTGGAGTTTCTTGAGGAAAATGATGATTACTATGGGTTTTACCAGCAGCTGGGTAGACCTCATAATGGAATGTGTATCTTCTGTTACATATAAAGTGCGGTTTAATGGAATGGAGACTGAGGAGTTTATTCCTACACGAGGGTTGCGGCAGGGCGACCCTCTATCCCCTTACTTATTCTTATTATGCTCTGAAGTATTGTCAAGTTTACTATCACATGAGGAAGATATTGGAGGACTAGAAGGTGTGAAGGTATGCAGGAATGCTCCATCGATATCGCGTCTGTTATTCGCCGATGACTCACTCATTTTGATGAAGGCAAAAATGGAGAATGTTGTTGTTCTAAAAAAAAGGTGCTAGATTTGTATTGCCAAAGCTCTGGACAGTTGGTAAGTGTGGCAAAGTCGAGTGTTTATTTTAGCCCATGTACTCGGCCAATGGAGAGGGAAAATATATGCAATATTTTGGATATCCAAACTGAAGCCTTGTTAGACAAATACCTAGGCCTCCCAACTATGGTTGGTGTGGACAGAAGTGACTGCTTCCAACACCTACTAGATCGGGTATGTCAGCGATTGAAGGGTTGGAGAGAAAAAACTTTATCTTTGGCTGGTAAGGAAATTCTATTAAAAGCAGTTATACAGGCTATCCCCTCTTATGCTATGTCGGTGTTCAAACTTCCAGTTGGTTTGTGTAAGTCTATTACTGATGAAATATCAGGATTTTGGTGGGGTGACGATGAAACAAAGAAGAGAATGCATTGGTTTGCGTGGTGAAAGATGTGTAGACCAAAGGAGAAGGGAGGATTGGGTTTTAGAGACCTTCACAGCTTTAATCTTGCTATATTAGCAAAGCAGTGTTGGCGTCTAATCCAAAATCCTGATTCTTTATGTGCACTTGTTCTTGGCGCAAAATATTTTCCTGATAGTGATATATTGAAGGCGGGGCCAAAGAATGGATCATCATATACGTGGCAAAGTATTTTAGCAGAGATTCAGACTTTTAAACGTGGATGTATCTAGAGAATTGGCACAGGTTCACACATTAATATCTGGCAGGATCCTTGGATTCCGTCCAGCAGCTCGAGGAAGGTGATCACGCCAAGAGGAAACACAATGTTATCCCGGGTGGAAGAGCTGATTGATTCCCATATTGGACAATGGGATGAGGAGTTGATTCGTGATGTTTTCTCGCCGGTTGATGTACAACGGATAATGCGAATACCATTGAATGTTGAGTTGATGGATGATTTTTTGGGCTGGCACTATACAAGATCTGGAACTTTTTCAGTTCGTTCTGCTTATCATATTGAATGGGACCACCAATTTGGTAGGCGGCAAGCTCGTGCGGATGTACAAGGGAGTATGCAGTTGAACCCAATTTGGAAGGACATTTGGAAACTACACGTCCCGGGCAAGGTAAAAATATGAGGTGTTTTGTGGTACCCTCAAATCAATAACAGCCGTTTATTTTTTTCTATCCAAGGGCTCAAACGAATTCATACTGGTGTTAAAACTGAAGTAGTACAATTCATACTAGTGTCTAATTCATGACCTCCCGTAGATGGGCCCCGGCCCAAAAGGCTAGGTGGGTGCTGGCCGAGACAAATTCGCATTTTGGCCCGGAGCCGAGCGCGTCGGCGGCGTTGGTGCCGTCGAGGCTCATGACGCGGTCGTTGCCGAGCCTGTCGTCGTGGAGAGCGGGACAAGCTCCACGCGCGCGCCCCTCCCACCGTGAATTCCCTGCGTGGCCACGGCACCACGTCGATGTCCGCCACCACGCTGCCTCTTCGGCCGGTTGTCACTCCCTCTCCTCCGCGCTGGCAGGCCCTCCTCGGATGCAATAGGAAGAAACAAGAGGGTCTGGCTGTACCGATGGCTCGACGCCGAGATGCCCGCGGCGGAGCTTCTAGTCGATCCAGGGACTGAGAAAAGTAGAGAGGGACCGCAGAGCACTAGGGCTTGATTTGATTGGGCTAGAGCACCGTGCACTGCGTCCATGGCGTATGGCCGGTCTAGCTCGCGTCCGATTGGGAGAGGGGAAAGCAGTGCCTCGGTGATCAAAGGAGGTCTACATGTTACAGAGAGAGATAGGATAGGTCGAGAGGATCCGAGGCGACCAGGAATGGGCATACAGAGTGGCATGCCCGCAGGTGTTCGACAGTGGATTGGGGAGGAAGGAAAGAGAGTTTAGGGTTGAATGTCAACATGGAAAAGATTATAGGTCTCAGGTGGTTGTCGTAGACATAGTTTTGAGTAGATACTAGGGTGTTCCGGACCGGAACGTGAGCGGCTTGTCCATCGCACATAGGGTTGTATGGTCACGCTCTGGTTTGGACAAAAACGACACGAGTTCGAGTTTCTCTTTCGCCATAGGTGCGCGGAAGTCGAGATGGAGACTTTGACCGCAAGCCTCCCCTCTGCTCCTTCCTATCCCTCTCACGGGAGAGCTGCCCATGTAGCTAGATGAATCGCTACTGCTGGTGTGCACGGGAGAGCTGTCCTTGGCGTTGGATGAACTGCTTGGCACGCTGTCGGCTGAAGGAAGTGAAGGAGCTAGGGGCGCTGGTAGGTGGCCAGCACCTGCTGCTGAAGACCAGGGCAGGGAGGCGTCCAAGCGCTGTCGTCTAAGAAGAAAACAAAGAAGAGGCGGTTGGCCTGGAAAACGAGACCGGTCGGGCTGGTCAACGTAGATTATGAGAAAAAAAAGAAAAAAGAGGAGAAACGACAGTGCTCCATTGCTACGTTTTTTCTTTTCACTTCGCTACTTTAAAAAATGAACATAATACTGGCTTACCGGGCCGACTGGGCCTAATCTCCGTCTCTTCGTCTCAGCCATCGATATTGTCGTGGGGTAGATAACACGGCAGATGCTACCTTGGGGTAGCTTGAGATGATGGGCAAGGCGACTCTGGTATCTGGGAGATTGTTTAGCACTGCAGGGACAAAGGGTTTACCCAGGTTCGGCCTCTCCATTGGAGATAAAGACCTACTTCCTGCTATCTTATTATTGATCTCGATCTCGATAACCCGGCTACGACAACAGAGCCGGATCTCGATCTAGGTTACAAGGTTCGTGAGTTTCTCTCGATGGTTCTCTCGCCTAAGCTTGGATCGTAAAGGTTCTGTCTATCTAGGGCACAGGGACCAGTTTATATAGATGACCGGGTCTCCTGGCGCTTTACAAGATGAATCCGGGTTCTACCCAGACTCGGAGTCCTACTCTAGCTCTTCTGGCCTTCGTGTCCTCCAAGTCCTGAACCGCCTCTGGTCTTCTAGAATCTTTCCTTCCTGAACCGGGTTACCGCCAAACCTACCGGCCCAGCAACATAACCCGGCCCATGCTGATGGTTAGCTGGCCTGACCGGGCCTCCTGCCTGGCGGGTCACGCTTCCCTCTTCATGGGCCTACCGGGTTATTATCCCCCCATCAGTAGCCCCCAGATTAACCTGGTTGCCAGGTTGGCATGCTCTGCTTCTATTCTTGAATATTGCTTCTTTGAGCAGAACTGTTATCCTGGCCAGCCGGGTTAATCACCTGAAATATAAAATAACACACAACTGATTAAATACCAGAACACGTCTCTTTTCTCCTTAGCTTGGCCAATCCTTTTTGGCGGCTTAGAACGTAACCCGGCTCAGGTATACCGGGTTCACACTTTCCCGGGTTTCACTTTCAACACTTAGCGAAAATTGTCACCCAACTGTAAATCCGTCCTCAATCCATCTCAATCGTGATCTTATCAATTAATATCCCGTAATTATCTCATTCTGTTTGTCGTTGACTTTTGGTCAAAGATCCTTATCCTTCACTTTTTACCACAACACCCCTAGGGTTTTTACTGCGCCTATAAATAGAAGACCAAGCGTTCACCGCGGTCACTTTCCCCATTCACTCGTGTTCATCTCCTTCCTCGCGCCCGCACTGTAGCACCCGCAAGTTCAATCTCCAATCGAGCCTCCCAATCTCCGCAAGAAGATCCACAGGTACGATTCTCCCTCTCATCCGTGCTCCGCACTCGATTCCACTCTGAATCTCGCCCAGATTTACTTCGCATTTTCCTCTCCGCACATCCGCATCTAGAGCTAGGGTTTCTCATCGCCATTGTTGCAACCAGGGAACCTCGAAGCTCCACAGCCATGGTGAAGGATAAGGTGAAGGCTGGGGGTCCCCGTGGCGCGAAGAAACTCGCGAAGAAACCTCCCAGCTCCCACGCTGGGGGATCTGGCTCCGCCGCCCCCGCTGCTACTCAGGTCAACTGGACCAAATCTACTGTAACCAATCTGATGCTGCAAGAGTACGTGAACTGCGGCGAGCTTCCTCCCAAAACAGAGATCAGCTGGCGCGCTGCTGGGGAAGAAATCCGCCCCAGCCCAAAAGAAGGTGAAGTAGTTGTTTTCCTCGATCATGTACAGCGCGGTCTTCGCCCCCCCGGCTCTCTGTTTTTCCGCCGGGTCTTGAAATACTACGGCCTTAGGCCCCAAGACATTGCACCCAACTCTATGCTGAACATCAGCAATTTTGTTGTGTTCTGTGAGGACTATCTGCAAATGGCTCCAAGCCTCGAGCTTTTTCTTGAATTTTTCTACTGCAACCCATCTCGCAAGGACCAAGTAGTCCCATATGGTGGAGTTGCAATCCAGCGCCGCAGGGAATGCGATTTCCCGGCTCTTCTTTTAGCCAGCCATCCCAAGGGGTGGCAAAACACATACTTTTATTGCAAGGACACCTCACCCGAGTCTGACGACGCCCGTTACCCGGCTTTCCGGAACTCGGGCTTGACATATGAAGCAAGATGAACAGCTACGCTGATGATGCTGAGCGGGTCAAGCTCGAGCCCACACTTCGCCGGCCAGAGCCTTACTCGCCCATGGCCTCAAAGGCACGGACCTGTCAAGTGCTGGATTGGCTGGTTTATCCAACCACTCAGCATCAGGACCCGGCTGTTTTGCCAATACACTGGTGAAACCACAGATAGCATGCGTTATTCTGAGATGACGCTGACTGATGATCAGATTGTGAAGAATGCCAAGAGATTGCTTGGCGAAAAGAAAGATGCCATTGCACTGGACGGGCTTGCCCCATTTAGTGCTAAGAACAAACCCTCCACGGTAAAAACCAATCCTTGATCATTTATACTAACTTTAACCCGGTAACTTCATCCATAGAATGTTACTTTAACTGCTTTTTCTCAGGACTCCAAGTGGTGGAGCGTGGATTTTACTCCTACATCCTCTCCTGATGGGGAGGACACAGAAAGTGACGAAGAAGAAGAAGAAGAAGAAGAAGAAGAAGGTGAGCTAGACTCTGTAGGCCGGCTCTTCCTCCAATTGATTAACAACGAAGTCCCCAACAAGGACACTTCTACTGATAACCCGGCAAATCTTATTCCAGGCCCTACTGACCCGGCTTCTGACATAACGCCGGGTCCCCAAACTGCTGCACCTCCTACGCAAAAGAGGACCCGGGCCACCATTGCTAAGGTACCATATTTTAGCTTCTCAATTTTCATGATGAACTCATCTCAAACCCAAGCATAAACACAGGAAAAGGAAGCTGAGAAGGAGGCTGAGGCGAACAAGAGGCGCCGAACCCGATCTTCTACAAGCCACACTTCCCTGAGCCCAGGTATCCCTCAACGCTCTTTATCAAGCTGGGCCAAATCCATCCAGAAGACGCCCAGCAAACAATACCCTTTAGCTGGCAAGATCCGGGTCGCTAAACCATCTCGTTTGTCAGATTCCTCCTCGGATGGTGTTAGCACACCCGAGGATTTCCATATAAATGCCGGGTTAGAAATATTCTACACACCTTTTCCATACCTCCATATTTTACTGCTTTTTTTGTTTTACTAAATCACTATCTTGTTCCAGTGCCCGAGCTTTTGCGGATGAAGACCCGGAGTCTCCTCCAGCGGCGTCTCCTCCTCCAGCAACAACAGAGCCTTCTCCTATGGAGGCACATACTGAAGAACCGGTGGATAGAGACGAGCCAATGGAGCATGCAACTCCCGTGTCTTCTCCAAAAAATACAGTTGATCCTGTGCCAGAACCCTCCCCAGCTACTCACTCGCCCGGGTTAGGCTCTGGGACTAAAGAAGATGAAGTACAGGTTACTGGGACCCGGCACGTTCCAGTGCAAGGTGCTCCCGAAACTCTTGCCAAAGTGCCAGCTCCAGATGCTAACCCGGCGTCTCCTGCCAAGGGAAAGAACCCGGCTCCTTCATCTGATTTGCCGGCTCTGGGTGCCATGTCCGTCCCAGCCCTCTGCGATGAGTATTTCTCTCGCCTTGCTCAACACAAGAACCTGGAGACTGAACTGGTCGCCCTGATTCAGAAACGATATCAGGTACACACTTCACTTCTTGCCTTTACATTTTCTTGCCTAACTATATCCTGAGTAGCCCCCAAGCTCTAAGTTCATCACTTGTTGATGAGCTTGGTGCTTATAATATGAATTTCTCTGGTAAAAAACTTCAATCCTGTAGCCCCCAAGGCCCGGATTGTCTGTTTACAGCAACCTGGGACTAAAAACTTCCATCATTTAAAACTTGCCAACTTTCACATCAAAACTTTGAACACTGTAGCCCCCAAGTGCCGGGTTGTGTGCCTGCAGCAACCTGGGACTTCTTTATTACATTGAAAATTTTAACTTCAAACTGAGTAGCCCCCAAGTGCCGGGTTAGCTGTCCACAGCTACCTGGGACTAACACTTAGAAAATTTCAGACTTTTTGCGCATGTAGCCCCCAAGTTCCGGGTTAACTTGCCTGCGATAACCTGGGACTAACATACTCTTGTGTTTTAACAGGAAGATCACGCCAAAGCCGAGGCAGAAATCACCCGGCTCAAGGGTGTTGCTAAAGATGAATCTGAAACCCGGCTGACCCAGGCTGAACAACTGCAAACCCTGGAGAAAAATATCACAGATCTAACCCAGGAAAACTCTGATCTCAAGAAAGAACTGGAGGAACATGAAGAACACTGGAAGGAGCAACTCTCCAATCTCCAGAAGAAATTGGATGCAGCTACCAAGGAGCTAACCCGGCTGAAGAAGATGATCACTTCTATGGTTGAATCCTTAGTGGGTAAGCAGTACACCTTTGAACTTCAAACTAAACTGATCAAGCAGACCCGGTTTTGAAATCTCACTGTTATGCTTTTCCTTACACAGGCCCTCGTGATGGGAACCTCCGCAAAACTGCTGCAGAGAAGATCAAGTGCATGTACACACTGACTCGCCAGCTGTACTTTGGCAGCTGCGAGGTCATCAAAGCCGCAAGGCTCTGGGAGAACCCGCCAAGCACATACACTGAAGTCCTTGGGCATTTGTCAACAATGCCCAATGGATTGATCTACTGAAGAAATCTGCATGCAGGGCCGGGGTGATGCGAGGTCTTGCTTTGGCAAAGGCCTACCATCCCCAATTAAACCCGGCTCCTCTGAAGGATGGCTTTCCCCAATACACCACAGATGGCAAGGAATTTGACAAGAAGTGCTACTCCCGGGTTGTGAAACAAACCCGGCACGTTGCCACTGTAATTGCCAGTAAATGAAGCTCACCACGCTGCAGTTCGGATATACCGAAAACGATGAAGAGATCATGGATGAGGAGCCACAGCGTATCGATCTCCTGCAAAGCTACAAGGACTCCATTGATCCATCCAAGACTGCTCCCAGTACCTCTACTGCGCCCAGTTCTGCTACGCCAACTATTCCTCCTCCTTCACGGGCCACAGTTGAAGAAGACGATGAAAACTACTTCCAATCCCTTCAACAGGTCACCCGGCGCAAGACCAAGGCCAAGGAGACCAAGGAGACAAGAGACAGAAGCTAACCCGGCAGCCACCGAGGAAGATGACCCGGCGAAGACCACCGAGGAACAACCATCCAGCTCGCCTCACCGTGACCCGGCTCCTGAAGCCGAGGCCTGAAAACTTATGCAGATGCTTTTATCTCTGCAAGAAAACAATCTTATTCGGCCCATTGGGCACTTATTGTAATAACCTTAGCACTGTTTACACTATGCCTGTGATGGTGTGCCTATGCACCTGATGAAACTTTATGCTACTCTCATGAACTTTTGCTTTGAAATATGCCTCTTCTGTGGTTTCGATGACCCTTTTGATTTCTTTAACTGTGAGCCGGCTTTCGCATGGATACCCTGTCGCAACCTCTCTGAGAAAAACAGGGTCGAACCAAGTCCCATTGGGCATCATGGCTGATTGAATTTCCAGGCGAGCAATCAGGCCATAAAATTGCGAGTCACATCAGCCCAACAGCAAGATAATCAAGAATAAACTAGTGGCATAAAAGCCGGGTCTTGGGATTGCAGCTACAGACCATTGAGGTAAGAGCCCCCAAGACCTGGATCAATGTTTATAAAGTAATGGCTTAACTATGCAACATTACCCCATTGATCCTCATACTGGTGGGACGCACTCTTTGGGCATCCTCAAAGATAAAAGACAACTATTCTCCCATAATCACTTGTTCAACGCTAAAAAACATAAACAACTGAAATTAAAACTACACCTCCATACTTCTGAATCCAAAATACTGAAGCTAAAACGCGTAGCCGGGTCACAAAGCATCGAGACCCGGATGACCGCAAAAACCGGGTCTTGGGAAAAAACTCCCCTCAAGGACAAGCCCCCAAGACCAAGCTTAACATGGAACTATGCAACAGTACTATCAAACATAAAGTAAAAAAGAAACTGAAAGAACACAAATTTCTGTTCAACCTTCACTTTATTGATAGAAAAGGTTAGGTCAGCAAGCCGCCTCATTAAAAACCTTCCAGCCCCTTAGGTACCCTGGTAAGGAAAAGAGCGCGTCTGAAACCTGCTGCCTGTTACATCGTGTATTACATCTCATATCTCTTTCTCATGCTAAGTATAGTATGGGCGCAGCTGGGCAATGTTCCATGGCCTCTCACGCTCTTCCAATGAAAAGGTAGAGTGCGTTGTGTCATTTACAGACTCGGACTTTTCTCTAGCATCCACCAAATAATATGAACCATTGTTCAATTTCTTGCTTATGATGAATGGCCCTTCCCAAGGAGGAGATAACTTGTGCATCCCTTCCTTGGATTGCGTCCATCGCAACACTAAATCTCCCTCCTGGAAAGTGCGAGTTTTAACCCGGCGACTATGATACCGCCTCAAATCTTGCTGATATACTGCTGATCTCTCCAATGCTTGTTCTCTGTTTCCTCTAGCAGGTCCACAGAATCCTGCCGGGTCTGCTCGTTTTCTGTTTCAACGTAAGCCGCCACGCGAGGCGAGTCATGAATTATATCACTTGGCAAAACTGCCTCTGCCCCATACACCATAAAGAAAGGGGTCATCTTGGTGGATCTGTTTGGTGTTGTGTTGATTCCCCAAACTACTGATGGCAACTCCTCAACCCACGCTCCGGCGGCTCTGAGACACGGGACCCGGAGACGTGGTTTCAAACCTCGAAGCAACTCCTGATTTGCTCGTTCTACTTGTCCATTGGCCTGCGGATGAGCAACTGAAGCAACATCTAAACGTATACCCTGGTTTCCACAGAACTTTGCCATCTCACCAAGGGACATGTTAGTGCCATTGTCTGTGATGATACTATGAGGATACCCAAACCTGTGTATGATCTCTTCAAAAACTTGACTGCTGTAGCTGCTTCACAATTTGTAACAGGCATCACCTCGACCCACTTCGTAAACTTGTCAATGGCAACCAAGAGGTGGGTTTTCTTGCAAGGAGACATGCTAAAAGGACCCACCATATCAAGCCCCCAAACTGCAAAGGGCCAAGTCAAAGGTATTGTTCGCAACTCCTGAGCCGGCACATGAATTTGCCTTGCGTATCTCTGGCAACCATCACATCTGCTTACCAGGCGCTCTGCATCTGCCTGGGCTGTGAGCCAAAAGAAACCGTGTCTGAAAGCTTTTGCTACTAAAGACCTCGTTGAAGCATGATGACCACAATCTCCCTCATGAATCTCTTTCAAAATTTGCCGGCCTTCCTTTCCAGACACACATCTCTGAAATACTCCGAGACACTTCTCTTATATAACTCGCCATCAATAACCACGTAAGCCTTAGCCCGGCGCACAATTTGCCGGGATATAACTTCCTGCTCTGGCAGCTCTCCACGCAAAAGATACGCCAAGTAGGTTCTGTCCACTCTGGAATTTCATGAGTTACTGCTACCAACTGCGAATCCGGGTCTTCCTGACCCGCCAGTTCTTCCACGCCCTGAGCTTGACTGATGGAGTCCATAGCTCGTCCAAGAAAACATTAGGTGGAACCGGCTCTCTGCGTGAGCCGAGTCTTGACAAAGCATCTGCAGCATCATTTTTCCTGCGATCAATATGATCCACCTGATAGCCTGAGAAAAACCCGGCTACCCTGTCCACCTCTCTTCTGTAAGCCGCCATTGTCGCATCTTTTCTATCCCATGTTCCTGAAACTTGCTGTGCCACAAGATCTGAATCCCCATAGCAATTGATATGCTTGATGCTCATCTCCTTTGCCATACGCAAACCATGCAACAAGGCCTCATATTCTGCCACATTGTTAGAACAATCAAAGTGAATCTGCAAAACATAGCTCAATTATCACCCTTGGGAGAAGTTAACACAACTCCAGCTCCTGAACCTTGTGCTTGCTTAGACCCGTCAAAGTGCATGACCCAAGGCTTGAGACCCGGGCAAGGGGTGGTGCACTCAACTGTGTCCAATCATTAAGAAAATCAGCCAATGCTTGAGATTTGATAGCTGTGCGAGGCACATAGTCAATGTGGTAAGGCCCCATCTCTATTGCCCACTTGGCAATTCTTCCTGTAGCTTCTGAATTCCTGATAATATCTGCTAAGGGTATTGAACTCACCACTGTGATTGGATGCTCCTGAAAATATGGTTTCAGCTTTCTACTTGCCATGAAAACACCAAACACTAGTTTCTGCCAGTGCGGATAGCGCTGCTTTGCTTCTGATAACACTCACTAACATAATAGACCGGCCTCTGAACCGGGTTTTCCTTGCCTTCCTCCTTACGCTCGACCACCACCACAGCACTCACAGCCTGAGGCCCGGCAGCGACGTATAACAGCATGGGTTCCTTGGGACCCGGGGCCGCCAGAACTGGCGCTTCTGATAATTGTTTCTTCAGAGCTTCAAATGCCTCGTCTGCTTCCTGATTCCACACAAAGTTCTGTTTTCTTCAGTAACTTGTACAAAGGGATTGCTTTTTCTCCGAGCCGGGATATAAACCGGCTTAGCGCAGCACACAACCTGTCAACTTCTGAACATCTGCCAATTCCTCTGGTTTTTTCAAACTTTGGATGGCTCTGATTTTTTCCGGGTTTGCCTCAATTCCACGCTCTGACACAATGAAACCAAGCAACTTTCCCGCTGGAACTCCAAACACGCACTTTGTAGGGTTAAGCTTCATCTTGTACTTCCTCAAATTTTTGAATGTTTCTGTAAGGTCACTAATAAATGACCCGGCTTTTTCTGACTTGATCACCACATCATCCACATAAGCATGCACATTGCGTCCAATCTGATCATGAAAACAGTTTTGAATACACCTCTGATAAGTTGCCCTGCGTTCTTCAACCCAAAAGTCATGGTCTTGTAACAAAAAGCACCAAAGGGGGTGATGAACGATGTCTTTTCCCAATCCTGCCTATTAAGCTTGATCTGATGATAACCTGAATATGCGTCCAGAAAACACAAGAGCTCGCTGCCTGCAACTGCGTCAACAATTTGATCGATGCGCGGCAGCGCAAACGGGTCCTTTGGACAATGCTTGTTGAGACTTGTAAAATCGATGCACATCCTCCACTCATTATTTTTCTTCAGAACCAAAACCGGGTTAGCCAACCACTCTGGGTGGAAAACCTCCATGATAAAGCCGGCTTCCAATAACCGGGCTATCTCCTCTCCTATAGCTTTTCTTCTCTCTGCATTCATTTTTCTCAAACCTTGTTTTACCGGCCTTGCCTTTGGATCAACATGTAAACGGTGCTCAGCGAGTTCAGTCGGAATGCCTGGCATGTCACTAGGTGTCCACGCAAAAACATCCCGATTCTCACGGATGAACTCGATGAGCGCGCTTTCCTATTTATCAGTTAGGCTGGTCCCTATGGCGAACTGCTTGGAGGAATCTCCAGGCACAAAATCCACCATCTTGGTATCTTTTGCTGCTTTAAACTTTGCCCTGTCATCTTCTGTTGTTGGTTTTTTGAGTGCCTTGTTGTCCTGCGGGTCAAGATTAGACCTGTAAGCTTTCAACTCCTCACTAGCACAAGTTCGCTCTGCCAGGGCTGCATCTCCCTCGTCACATTCTGCTGCAATTTCTCTGTTACCATGAATGTGATGATCCCCTTGGGACCCGGTATCTTCAGCTGCAAATACACATAACACGGCCTTGCCATGAACTTGGCATAAGCCGGCCTTCCGAACAACGCGTGATAAGGACTTGGAAATTTCACCACCTCAAAAGTGAGCCACTCTGATCTGAAGTTATGGATAGACTCGCCAAAAGCAACCTCTAATGAAATTTTCCCTCTGGTGTAGCTGACTTCCCAGGAACTATACCATGAAACACCGTTGACGTTTTCTGTAACTGTGATTCCTTCAGACCCATACGCACAAATGTCTCCCAATACAAGATATTAATGCTACTACCACCATCCATCAAAACCTTCTTTAGCTCAAAGCCATGAACCTGAGGAGCCACAACTAAGCAAGCAGACCCGGATGTTCCACCAGACCCGGGTGATCTGCTCTACTCCACGTAATAGCATGCTCTGACCATCTTAAATACCTTGGCACCCCTGGCCACTGAGTTAACTGCCCTTTTGACTATCTTTCTCTCTCTCTTGGTCGTGCCACTGGTATATATATGATATTGGCCAAGTTGCCTTGGCTGGTTTGAGAATCCACCCTGGTTACCTGTATTTTGGCCGGGTCCTGTTGCCAGTGGGTACCGCATTTGCTCCAGTTAGAGGCCCCGCAGCCGGGTTAACACTCGGGCCGGGTCCTCCACTTCTGTTTGCTCCTTGCAAAGCTCTCTGAATTTCATTGTTTTTCCACCTGTTCAGATCCACACACTGGGCCAATGAATGATTGGCGGGTCTGCCGTTCTTGCTATGACGAGGACACGGCATCCTGAAGGCCTCTTCAGTGCTCATTGGACGTGATCCTTGATAACTATTTCCACCACTGTAATTCCCATTGTTTCCCTGATAACCCTGTTTTCCTGATAACCCTGTTTTCCTGATAATTTCCATCCATCCTTTGCCTCTGAAACCCGGCATTTGCGTTTGCCACTAGCTCTGAGTTTCCTCCTGATGCCCACGCTTGTGCTGATTCTGATTGTTGTTGTTATTGTTTCCCGGGCCATTGTTGCTCCTTCCTCCATTATTCGCAGTACCTTTCCCTTTTTCTTCCTCACTATCATCCTGGGTCTTGTCCGTGGCTGCGTGTCTGTTGCACGCATCCATCAACTCTGCCATAGTAACGGGCTTAACCCGGTGTCCCTCTTTCATGCGACCCAGCTTCTGGACCAAGGGAGCGTACTTGCAAGTTTTCTCCATCGATGAAATTGCGTCCTTGGGCTCGATACCTGAGGAGTGCAGGATTTCCGTGACCCGGCCCATCCAGTGACGCGCTGACTCGCCTTTCCTCTGTACACAACGATCAAGATCTTCAATGGAAAATAACGCTTGCACGTACCCTGAAAGTGCTTGATAAAAATTGTTTTCAACTCATCCCAAGAATTGATAGACTTCTCTGGCAGATTCTTGAACCACAACTTTGCTGCACCATCGCTCATCATCAAATACATGTACTTTGCACAAACGTTCTCTGTGGCATTGCGTATACACATTGCCATCTCATAGCTGCTCAACCAACTTGCCGGGTCCGTGCTCGGCTCGTAATTGGCAATCTTGCTTGGCTCCTTGAACTTCTCAGGGAAAGGCTCTGCTCTAATGGCATCTGAAAGACACTTTGGCCCCGCTAAGGTGGAAGAACTTGCTAACAAATTATTGTTACCCGGCGAGCTTGCAGACGCTGCGGGCGCGGGACCCGGTCCTCCTTGTGGTACTCCTGCTGCAGGTACTGCCGGGTTTGCATTAGCTGCACTTCTTCCCGCTCGCGATCTATTGACTATCTGCTGAGCCACAGAAATTGCAGGGGCGGGTTGGTGCTGCTGATTGTTCTGGTTCTGCTGGGGCGGGTTTTGCTGCTGTGCCGCGGCAAACCCGGCCAATGGCGGGTTCCCACCGTGGCGACTCTTACTACGATAAGTTGTAGAATGAAGCGCGCTTTTCTCTTTGAATACTGGACTTGCTGAACAACCGCAGTGCGCAACATGTCAATGGCACGCCGAGCTTCAATCTCTGCTGGCGAGTCTCCCAATGGAATACGGTCAAGTGCTAAAGTTGCAGCGTACACGTTATCTGCTGGATTGGAAAAATGGCCCGCCGGCGTGTGGAACCTTGGTGTCCTAGGCGGCAGACCCGGATTTCCCCTGGCTCCCCCAGCGAGAAGACCCGGCACCGCTGCAGCTGTAACTCCAGCCTTCCTGTTTCTCTTCCTGGTTCTGCGTTTGTTCTAACAACTGGAGCCACCTGAGCCATATCAATTGGTTGATCTTCTGGGGTCCTAAACAATATTGCGGGATTTATGGCGTTTTCTCCTGGAGCCAGCCGGCTCTGGTGCCTCCTCCGGTGTGCCCTGGTCATCTCATTGAGACGATTTTCCTCATCCTCTATTTGCTTTCGCCTAACCTCCATATCTTGCTTCTCTGCCATTGTGTCTCTGCGCATCTGCTCCAAGCCCGGCGTGCTGTATCCAATTCTATAGCTCTAGCTGCGTTTTCTGGGGTAACAATCCTCGTGAGTGCTGATGGATCTAGGACCAGGCCATTGTTAAACAAGGCCTGGGCCCCAGTTGTGTTGTTTCTTTCCTCGCCCTGAGCCCGGTTATTGAGAAAACCGAAGCTGTTCCTGTAACGCGCCGTGTTTTCACTTTCCTCTGACACCGAAGCCGGGTCTCCATCAACTCTTTGACCCGCCAGCTCCAGTACTGGTGGCAATGGTTGCTGCTGTTGACCCGGAGTAAAAGCTGGTGGCACGACATTGACGGTGATGCTCCCGCGTTGATCGATGGGCGGTGTAAACCGCACCCTCCTAACCGGGCTTGGGATGGACTCTTGCTCCTCTTCGTCCTCTTCTTGCTCCATATCCGAACCGGCCTTCAAACAGGGGCAAGATCGATTCTGAACCTGCATGGTCCACCACATCACCCGGGATTTGAGCCGGGTTTCCCGATCGTTCCTCGTGTACGCCCAGGGCAGCTCATCTTCAGCCGTACCAACTGATTCTTCTCCATCAGATTGAACAATTGTGGCAGCTCCTGACACAGATTCATAGTCTCCATCACTAGCAGATCTAGTTGCAATCATACCAACAAAAACGTTAAACTTGCCAATTGGAATAACATCACCTGATTCAAGTAGATCTGATTCCGGCCCCCAGCCAGAATCATCAACGATGGGCTCTCCTTGCGAGTTGAGGGTGATCTCGCCGAAAACAAAGTTCTCCACTCCTTGCATTGCTTCTCCCATGATGGTGACACCTTTGGACGCGTTCCCACAGACGGCGCCAACTGTCGTGGGGTAGATAACACGGCAGATGCTACCTTGGGGTAGCTTGAGATGATGGGCAAGGCGACTCTGGTATCTGGGAGATTGTTTAGCACTGCAGGGACAAAGGGTTTACCCAGGTTCGGCCTCTCCATTGGAGATAAAGACCTACTTCCTGCTATCTTATTATTGATCTCGATCTCGATAACCCGGCTACGACAACAGAGCCGGATCTCGATCTAGGTTACAAGGTTCGTGAGTTTCTCTCGATGGTTCTCTCGCCTAAGCTTGGATCGTAAGGTTCTGTCTAACTAGGGCACAGGGACCAGTTTATATAGATGACCGGGTCTCCTGGCGCTTTACAAGATGAATCCGGGTTCTACCCAGACTCGGAGTCCTACTCTAGCTCTTCTGGCCTTCGTGTCCTCCAAGTCCTGAACCGCCTCTGGTCTTCTAGAATCTTTCCTTCCTGAACCGGGTTACCGCCAAACCTACCGGCCCAGCAACATAACCCGGCCCATGCTGATGGTTAGCTGGCCTGGCCGGGCCTCCTGCCTGGCGGGTCACGCTTCCCTCTTCATGGGCCTACCGGGTTATTATCCCCCCATCAGATATGAAATCATACTAGTCACCGGAGGGCACCAATAAAATGTACTGTAAAACTAGCCAAAAATATTTGTGTGGAAAGTACTTCATGGAACTGTTCCCTGCCTTGGCATGTTAGCCAATAGACATATCTCAAATCGAGTCCAATGCCCAGTTTGCTCAGTTGGATTTGAAGACATTCAACATTGTCTCTTTTCTTGTCCTAGAGTTAAAAGCATCTGGAAAGAATTAGGACTATGTGATGAAGTGTTGATACCCACAAGTATAGGGGATCGTTGAAATCTTCAATGTGTAAGTATAGTATCGATCCCACGAGGAGTAGAAGGTATAAGTATTTATCCTCTCAAATAAGAGTGTCACTTCTCTTATTATCTATGCACTAGACAAACTAAAATGATTAAATGATGCAAGTGTTTTTGGGTTTTTGGCGTAGAGTTTGCAATAAAGTAAAAAGCTGAAAATAAAATATGACAAGTGAAAGCTCTAAAAGAGAGAAAGCCCAATCATCTTTGCAGCGAGAGGACAAGCTCAAGTGTGTGTTTCTTATAAGTGGAGAACATTCCCAAGGGTTACCTAGACTTCATGGCATAAATATTTCTAGAACAACAAGGTAAGCATTTTGTCAAGTTTTAATCTTCTTTTGGACGGAGCCATAATTAGGGAAAGCTAAATAAATAAACTAAACCCCCTTATAATGGTTCTTATGGCCAAATAAATGACTGCACAAGAGTTATTAAGACATAGAGTCCCACCATAGCCTTAAACTCTAAGGTCCCCGATACTAATACCCTCATAATGCAACTTCATGACTCGGTCTCAGGTTTACATGTCCTCCCAAGTCTCCCTCACTCCATTACACTACGGTGTTCTCCTATGAGCCCATATAGGTGAAGTGATGTGCAGTCGACGTTCGCACAACACCATCATAGAATTACATAAAAAGATAAACACTAGACAAAATACCAACACATGTCATAATAAATCATTGCCAATTCATCCTATGCCCCTAGGAACATGAGAGAACTACTCACAATGCGAAGACATGATATGATTCAATGGCATAAGTGATACAACACAATCTGAGAATATAATCTCCCCACAAAACAATGACAAGTAGCAATTCACAAACATGTAGAATAGTACTTAGACAATAGCTAGGCTCAACAATCTCAAACTATGAGGGGGATGAAGTGGATCACGAAGATGGTGATGGAGATGGTGCTGTTCTTGACGGTGGTGTTGATGAAGACTCCGGAGGGGGGATGGAGGAGCCTTCGGAGGTGATTCCAGCGGCGTTTCCCCACTCCGATCCTCTCCGGCGGCAGCCTTCTGTCTCCTGTTTCATGGTTTTTGTGTTTCTCCCCCGCCTCCTTCCAAAAGCCGTCGGGGGACTATTTTTATAGTCATTTTTAGGTCAAAACGAAGACACTGAACGAAGATCGACGGCATCCGAGGCTCGAGCCCAGAATAGGGGGTCCCACGTGGTCAAGAAATCTGACCGCGTGGGCCCACCTCTTTCGGCCCTCGGGTTTCCGTTTGTTCGCTTCCTTCGCTCCTACGCTTCGTTCCTTCCAAAAATTGACGCCCGTGAAATATTAGGTCATTTGGATGTAGTTTGGGTCCCTGAAAGTCAAAAAGATGTAAAAAGGGTTTTCTGGTTCTGCAGGGTTAATTCCAAATAAATGGGGAAACTGTGAATTATCCCCTAAAATCATTATAAAACATAAATATAACCCATATATGATGCAAATAAGTTGGAATATCAAGTAATAAAATGTAAAGTTCATGTATGCGTTTTACATGCATCAACATCACCAAGCTAACCAATGCTCGTCCTCGAGTATGAAGGTGATAAAACTAACATGGACTTTGCATTTTAATACTATCAATGGATATCAAAGATGATTACTATTGCTACATAAAGTCAAATGATTCATTCTCAAAGGAGTAGCAATATACAAGATATATTATAAAGTGATATCAAATATTCAATGAAAGGATGTTCAATGATAATTCACAAAGTGTAACATAGAAGAAATTACTATGGAGCAAATGTACGCATAATGAAAAGTAAAAACATCCTATAATGGTCATAGAGTTGATAACCCCCAAGAGCAAGGGATCACTGTAGCACCTCTCAATGTGGAAGTAAGGTATCGATCCGCAGGAGCAAGAAGGAAAAGTTATCTATTCCCTACAACTAAAGTGTCACAAGTTTTAGTTGATTATGCACTAAACAAGTTTAGAGAACAAGATGGTTGGTTTGATGGATGTAAAAGTGTCCCAATCCTCTTCTTTGCAAGAGGACAAGACAAAGGTAGTAGCAAGTGAAAGCTCTCAAAGAGAGAAAGCCCAATCCTCTATGTAGCAAGAGGACAAGCTCAAGTGTGTGTTTCTTATAGGAACAATGGACATGGTTCATGGGTTCACTTAATCCTCTCTCTCTCTCATCTACGGTGATCATCATGTTATAGATAAAGTACACACAATTGTCATGTTTTAATGGTAGCTTTTTATGACGGCTATATGTCCTAAAACACATAGTTGAAAGAAATACTCATTTGTGTTGCTAGGTCACCCCTCGTAAGGCTAGCGTGGTTTCTCTCACTCCCACATCATACTATTTCTTTTTACCCCCAGATAAAGGACGTTGGGCGGTACTGTGTCACTCAATACCTATGCCGTGTCACATCGGCCATCCCGTACCCACATACATCATACTTCAAAGTATGACAAATCACAAAAGCTCCAACACAATGGTAAATGCATAACAAATCATCTCATACCACAATATTGACCACAAAGGTATTACATAGATGACCGTAATCATGTTCAGCAGCTCATACGGTACTAATTAGTGAAGCTCAAGAGAGAGGAGAGATACAAAAGTTACCACCACAAACCCTAGTCCAGGCGGTGGACTACTCCCCCTTCATCATGGTGATGATGGTGGAGAAGTTCTTGCTGTAGATGTTGATGATGAACACGCCGGAGGGGGGTGGAGCCCTCCGGAGGTGATTCCGGCGACGTTTCCCCCCTCCGATCTTCTCCGTCGGCAGCCTTCTGACTCTCTGTTTCGGTGTTCTGTGTTTCTCCGCCCCTCCTTCCAGAGAACGTCGGGGGACCTTTTTTATAGGCGTTTTTTGGTCATGACTATGTCGGTGGAGCAAAGATCGATGGCAACTGAGCCACGAGGGCCAAACGAGTGGGCCCCACGCGGCCATAGTACCTGGCCACGTGGGCCACCCCCGTTTGGGCCTCGGGCCTCCGCTTGCTAGCTTCCTTCGCCCACAGGTCTTCTTCTTCCAAATATTGACGACCGTAAATTTCCAGGTGATTTCGTTGACGTTTGGGTCCCTGAAACATTAAAATAAGAAAACGGGGTTTTCTGCCTCTGCAGGGTTAATTCCATAAAAATAG
This sequence comes from Poa pratensis, assembly GCA_947311845.1. NCBI lineage: Eukaryota > Viridiplantae > Streptophyta > Magnoliopsida > Poales > Poaceae > Poa > Poa pratensis. Next base: position 71,759,372 of record CAMZMU010000042.1, read on the forward strand.
GAAATACATGAATATTCCCAAAAATCATTATAAAACATTAATATAACCCTTATATGATGCAAATATGATTGGAATAGAAGCAATTAAAGTGCAAAGTTCATGTATGCATTTTACATGCATCAACATCCCCAAGCTTAATCCATGCTCGTCCTCGAGTATGAAGATGATAAAACTAACATGGACTTTGCAATTTAATACTTAACAATGAATATCAAAGATGATTATTATTGCTACATATAGTCAAATGATTCATTCTTCAAAGGAGTAGCAATATGCAAATAGTTTATGAAGTGATATCAAGTATTCAAGACAAGGATGTTCATTGATAGTTCACAAAGTGTAACACGGTAGCAAGTAATATGGAACACATGTATGCATAATGATAAGTATGAACATCCTACATTGGTCATAGAGTGTAGATGAAAATCTGAATATAAAAGGTGGACACTTTGGAAAGATGTATATGTGAGTAGAGGTAAAGCATGCATAAGTTTCATCTAACTTCCAAACTCTTCTACTTAAGTTAATGATTGCAATGTGGAATTCTTGGTGTCAAGCTCTCATTACCCCTATCATAGCATCTTGAATGATTAAAGTTTAATGTGAAAGCAAATATGAGTAGTGTGCTTGACAAAGTAAAGGTTGAATGTCTCATGCCCCTTGAATACAAGTACTTACACCATGTGTTAATCAACTTGGGAAACAAAGCAAGTTCAAGTTAAATATCATTGTAAGTAATAATAGTGTCATCAAGAGCGTCAACTGGGGTACCTCTTGTCCCAAGATATAGAACAAGCCCATATCAAAATGACAAGACAAACAAACAAAATGAACAATCTCAACACCCTTTTTATTTACCATTGGAATAGCTTTTTATTGTAAGGTGTATCACAGAAGGTTCACCATAGTATGTAAGTAAATTTCCACCATGAATGATGCATGGCTTAGATTAGGCCCAGGCGTCTCTCTAACCATTTATACAAACTCATTTAAACTTACTCTATCTCCACATTTATTTCAACATGATAAGCATCCATAGACAAAAGCACATGATATCAACTAAATGAAACGAAGAGCGTGTTGAAAGCTTGCCATGTGACAGCACATATGAGCTAACTTCCAACCCAAAACATTTATCAAGCCACTAACATCATAATCTTAATCACAATGGGTCATGTTTTATTAATGCAATAAAAGTACATCGTGCATCAAGTTCGTGAGAGCTATATAACCAACTTTTTCCATCACAATCAATAACATAAACATTTTCATTCAGAAGTAAGATAACACAAACAACATGTTAAACATACTCGGAATAGCATAAAGCCAATAGGTAGATATGGTGGACTCACTGGAATAACTTTGGTTGAAGGTGTCGGAAACAAGTTTTGACTTGTTGGAGTTTTTGGCTAGCAAGAGGGAGAAAGTTGACCATCTAGATGCATGCATGAGTGTCATAGAACTAACTAATCCATGTTAAACAATGTAAAATAACAATCAGCATCAAAACATGAATAAGTGATAGCTCTTCAAAAAGAATTTGCAAACTATTACTCATAAACAAGCTCATGAATCATGCAACTATATGTATCATTAAAAATCAACTCAAACATCCCTTTTCCCAATCTTATAAAAGCATCCAACATATTTCAACCCATATTTCCAGTAGCTCTCTCATATATAATTGATAGTGTGGTGGTCTCTCAAGACTCAAACAAAAACAAAACAAAAGACGCTCCAAGTTTATGCGATAAAGTGTTTCGATCGAAAAACAGAAGTTGGACGTGCGCAAACCGAGAGTTTGTAGGTCCAGCGGGTTGTATTCACATCCCCAAGCTTATGGTCTTCACCATCCTTGGATAGCTCTTGGTGCATCTCCTCCAATCCCTCTGAAAAAACTTTAAAACACCGTTTCTCCCATCTCTTTTCTGTGAGGTGCATTAATAGTGATAAACAAATATGTTTCTTGCTGCATATAATCCTTGAACAAAAATTCATATGAGATGTCCAGAAAGTGTATAATGTTTTATGCCTACTCATGAATTCAATTGGATCAAAAAGATTCAACTTAAAAGCTCAAAGCATGCATAAAACAAAATGGGACAGAATCTGTCCAGAAAAACAGCAGCAGCAAAACGTATTTTTCTACCCAACTAAACTTTCTCGAAAAATTCCGAAAAAATTCATGCGTACAGAGGATGAAAAGTTGCAACTACAGTTCAAATATGAGCTCATTCGGAGTTACAGAATAAGAATTAAAAATTATACCGTGCACTGACTCGTGCAGGAATAAAATCTCCGAACGCTATAAGCAACTTTTTCAAACCAAAAAGGGTAAAACTTGGCACTTTATTGAAAACTCCAGAACCTAAACTAGACACAAAGTCTCTTGTTACAGCAAGAGGACACAAAGAAAATCACACAAAAAATAACCGGGTTGCCTCCCGCAAAGCGCTTTCTTTATAGCCATATAGCTAGGCTTGATAGTTTTAATGATGCTCCCATAGGAATAAGAGTTGAATATAAAAGAGCATCAAGAAGCAAATATCAAACACATTTAAGTCTAACCCACTTCCTATGCATTGGGATTTTGTAAGAAAATAAATCAATAAAGCACAAAGTGACTAGCATAGGAAGGCAAAGCAAGTGCAACTTCAAAATTTTCAACAAAAAGAGAGAAGACTTAATATTTTTGAGATATATGAAATCATGTCTCCCTCTCTCATAAAAACTTTCAGTAGCATCATTGATAAACTCAACAATATAGCTATCACATGAAACATTCTTATCATGATCCATATGCATAAAAGTATCATTACTCTCCACATAAGCATAAACAGTTTCATTAGGAATAGTGGGAGTAAAACATTCATAATAATCATTGTAATCATCATATATAGGAGGCATATCATAATCACAATAAACTTTATACTCAATAGTGGGTGGACTGAAAATATCATATTCATCATCATAAATGGGAGACATAGTATCATTAAACAAGTTAAAGAACCTCCCAAGCTTAGATGATTGCAAGATAAAGAAACCTCCCCAAGCTTAGTCTAGTGCACACAAGAATAGAAACTTAAGCGCTACGCTCCCCGGCAACGGCGCCAGAAAAGTACTTGATAACCCCCAAGAGCAAGGGATCACTGTAGCACCTCTCAATGTGGAAGTAAGGTATCGATCCGCAGGAGCAAGAAGGAAAAGTTATCTATTCCCTACAACTAAAGTGTCACAAGTTTTAGTTGATTATGCACTAAACAAGTTTAGAGAACAATATGGTTGGTTTGATGGATGTAAAAGTGTCTCAATCCTCTTCTTTGCAAGAGGACAAGACAAAGGTAGTAGCAAGTGAAAGCTCTCAAAGAGAGAAAGCCCAATCCTCTATGTAGCAAGAGGACAAGCTCAAGTATGTGTTTCTTATAGGAACAATGGACATGGTTCATGGGTTCACTTAATCCTCTCTCTCTCTCATCTACGGTGATCATCATGTTATAGATAAAGTACACACAACTGTCATGTTTTAATGGTAGCTTTTTATGACGGCTATATGTCCTAAAACACATAGTTGAAAGAAATACTCATTTGTGTTGCTAGGTCACCCCTCGTAAGGCTAGCGTGGTTTCTCTCACTCCCACATCATACTCTTTCTTTTTACCTCCAGATAAAGGACGTTGGGCGGTACTGTGTCACTCAATACCTATGCCGTGTCACATCGGCCATCCCGTACCCACATACATCATACTTCAAAGTATGACAAATCACAAAAGCTCCAACACAACGGTAAATGTATAACAAATCATCTCACACCACAATATTCACCACAAAGGTATTACATAGATGACCGTAATCATGTTCAGCAGCTCATACGGTACTAATTAGTGAAGCTCAAGAGAGAGGAGAGATACAAAAGTTACCACCACAAACCCTAGTCCAGGCGGTGGACTACTCCCCCTTCATCATGATGATGATGGTGGAGAAGTTCTTGCTGTAGATGTTGATGATGAACACGCCGGAGGGGGGTGGAGCCCTCCGGAGGTGATTCCGGCGTCGTTTCCCCCCTCCGATCTTCTCCGGCGCAGCCTTCTGACTCTCTGTTTCGGTGTTCTGTGTTTCTCCGCCGCCTCCTTCCAGAGAACGTCGGGGGACCTTTTTTATAGGCGTTTTTAGGTCAAGACTATGTCGGTGGAGCAAAGATCGATGGCAACAGAGCCACGAGGGCCAAACGAGTGGGCCCCATGCGGCCACAGTACCTGACCGCGTGGGCTACCCCCGTTTGGGCCTCGGGCCTCCGCTTGCTAGCTTCCTTCGCCCACAGGTCTTCTTCCTTCCAAATATTGACGCCCGTAAATTTCTAGGTGATTTCGTTGACGTTTGGGTCCCTGAAACATTAAAATAAGAAAACGGGGTTTTCTGCCTGTGCAGGGTTAATTCCATAAAAATAGGAAATAAATGAATATTCCCAAAAATCATTATAAAACATTGATATAACCCTTATATGATGCAAATATGATTGGAATATAAGCAATTAAAGTGCAAAGTTCATGTATGCATTTTACATGCATCAAGAGTAATCTTGTAAAATCTGAATATAAAAGTGGACACTTTGGAAAAATAGATAAATAAGTAGAGGTAAAACATGAATAAGTTTCATCTAGCTTCCAAATGCTTCTACTTAAGTTAATGTTTGCAATGTGGTATTCATTGGTGTGGAGCTCTCATTACCCCTATCATAGCATCTTGAATGGTTAAAGTTTAAAGTGAAAGCAAATATGAGTAATGTGCTTGACAAAGTATGGGTTGAATGCCTCATGCCCCGTGAATACGAGTACCTACACCACGGTGTTACTCAACACGGGCCACAAAGCATGTTCAAGTTAAAGTCACTGTAAGTAATATAATAGCGTCATCAAGAGCGTCAACTGGGGTACCTCTTGCCTCAGGACATGGAAACTAGCCCATGTCAAAATGACAAGACAAACAGACAATGAACAATCTCATCACTCTTTTATTTACTATTTGTATAGCTTTTTATTATGACGTGCATCACTGAATGTTCACTTTGGTGCGCTGTAAATTTCCACCATGAATGATGCATGGCTTAGGTTAGCGGCCCAGGCGTCTCTCTAGCCATTTATACAAACTCCTCAAACTTACTAAGTTTCCGCATTTATTTGGCACCATGATAAGCATCCATAAACAAAAGTACATGATATCAACTAAATATAATTAAGAGCACGTTGAAAGCTTGCCATGTGACAGCACATATGAGCTAACTCCCAACCAAGACTCTTGTCAAGCTCACAACTTCATAATTTTAATCACAATGGTTCATGTTTATTAAGTGCAATAAAAGTAAAGTGTGCATCAAGTTCGTGAGAGCTTTTTAACCAACTTTTCCCATAACAATCAATAACATAAGCATTTTAATTCAGAAGTATAGATAATACAATATAACATGATAAACATACTCGGAATGGCATAAAGCTAATAGGTAGATATGGTGGACTCACTGGAAAAACTTTGCTTGAAGGTGTTGGAAAACAAGTTTTTACCTGTTGGAATTTTTGGGTTAGCAAGAGGGAGAAAGTTGACCGTCTAAATGCATGCATAAGTGTCCATAGAACTAACCAATCCATGTTAAACAAAGTAAAGTAACATTCAGCACAAAAAACATGAATAAAAGATAGCTCTTGATAAAACACTTGCAAATTAATACTCATTAAAAAGCACATGAATCATGCAACTATATGTATCTTTTTGAATCAACTCAAACATCCCTTTTCCAATCTTTTTAATAGCATCCAACTTAATTCAATCCGAATTTCTAGTAGATCTCTCATATATAAATGATAGTGGTGGTCTCACAAATAAAAAAACAAACCGAAATAACAAAAATAAAAGACGCTCCAAGTTTATGCGATAAAGTGCATTGATCGAAAAACAGAAGTTAGACGTGTGCAAACCGAGAGTGTGTTGGTCCAGTGGGGTTGTCTCCACATCCCCAAGCTTATGGTCTTCACCATCCTTGGATAACTCTTGGTGCATCTCGTCTAATCCCTGTGAAAAAACTTCAAAACACCGTTTCTCCCATCTCTTTTCTGTGGGGTGACATTAGTAATGATAGACAAATGAATTGCTTGCTGCATAAAATCCTCAAACAAAAAGAATGTCCAGAAAGTGTATAATGTTGTTGTGGCGCCCCGACCCGACTAGTATACAGTGATGCTGCGTGTCACCGGTTAAGCGATACAAGCGGAGGTTACGGGTTTACCAATCCCCGGCCAAAACCTTTGGCAGGCGTTGCTGGGCACACCGCTCCCAACAACACAACACCCGATTGATGCCTTAACACGGGCGCAACCCTCAAGGCATAATAGTAAGATCAAGACTTGTGGAACAACTGGCACATCACAGACTCTACGACACAAAACATATAGTTCAACTCTTATAATAGAGAAAGATAGCAAATATTACAACCAGAGGTCACAGACCCAACAGTACATCATGCGGAAGCGAATTAAGTTGTTCTAAACAACAAGATCCAAATTATGGCCTAAGAGGTCTACAGCTAAACATCCAGCGCCAGCTGTTCCGGGATGTCCCAAGCTGCCACCTGGGAACCCCAGACTACTCGTCGACGTCCACAAAGAACCCACCTTCGAGGTCGGTGAAGTCCTCTCCTGAAATAAGCAAACGACGTTGAGTTCGATGAACTCGCAAGATTAAGAGCTAGTATATGCTCGATGAGGCTTTCAAAGTTATATGGCTGTTTTGCATAAAGCTGATTTTATTTATGAAACATAACTCAATGGCATCGACTAATCAGAGTATTTTCAAAAGAGGTAAGAAGTAAACTCTTTTCTTTTGATCATCTTCAGCAGCAACCACCATCCATCACCACACCTGTCTACTAAGGCACCTCCCCGAATCACCCTCGAGGAAGTCAACCTTGCATCCTTATTAGTACCTTTAGTACTCAGGTTTTAATCATTCCGTTCAAGTTATTCTATGGTCCCTGAATCCGTCACCAAGTTGTCCTTAACCGTGGACACGGCTTTTCGAAAAGATTTACCCTGCAGGGGTGTACAATGTTTACCACGCGTACCGTCCGGCCCATTGCCTGCGCATTAGCTCTCTTCCTTGGAAAGCCGGCTGGGTGGGAGCGGTGTCGACTTCTCCCTCGTTAAGGACTTTCCAGGATCATCAGTGGCGGTAGGACTGCCAGGATCACATCACCCGCCCCACGGCCACTCATTTTCCTAATACCACAATCCTCATCTCAGTTCATCCCACCATCATCACGCACGCGCAAATGAAAGCCCGAACTAGAGGACCCTGGCTAGCCCCGCTCGAGCTATTTAGTCTATGAGGGTTCCTGCAATTGCATAGGCCTGACGCATGGGTGCACGCTCGGTCTTGGCTCGAAGGGGAGAACTCGCACTTAGGCGACGAGAACGAGACAACCCACCACATTCCATGTGGCCTCTCATCCCCGCCTTTAAACATGTTATTATATGTCACCACCATTTTCCACCATCATCCGAACATTCCACCACAGTTCCAACAATAGCATATCCACCGGACGACTAAGCATTTCACTAAGCATGGCTAAGCATAAACATAGCGGATATAATTAACTCAGGCCAACACAACAATCCTATGGATATTAGGAGGGAAACATGTAATGGCATCGGAAAACATAATGCATCTAATAGGATACTCTAATCCAACCAAATTGACATTTGGAATCGCATGCAATATTATAGTGGAGAAAATATCTTCGGAAAACATAGGAGGAGACATGCTCAGAGGGGGGATTACGCTTGCCTTGTTCGACGGGCTGGTAATACGGTTCGTCAGGGTATTGTGGAGAAACCCCGATTGCTTGATCTATCGATGCATAAGAACACCGGAAGGAACACAATCAAATATCACTCAAGCAAACCAAATGCAATGCACATACACATGATGACATGACAAGTTTGATGCACTGAAATTATTATACCAAATGTATCAATTTAAATGGGGTGCAAAATAATTAGATTGACAAGGGAGAAGAAAGTCCCATATTTGTTTTTAATGCTTTCCTGTGCTATGAATTCATGTAAATATGCATGTAAATGATGCTACTGATTAGGTATTGATTTGCTGAACATTTAGAGCCTTTCAACATCATTTTTGGAATACTTTTGAATTAACCATGAATTTCCAAAGTTGCATTTCTTTTCTGCCATTTTTAGTATTTTGACATACAGAATATTTAAATTGCTCAATTAAGTCCAAATAAAATATGGATGTGTAGAGGGTGTCAAGACAAATTTTTAGACACCTATTTGCTCAATTTGGAGTTTCAGAGCTAAAGTTATGAATTTTCAAAGTTTGCCATTTATTCTGCATTTTCTGTAATTCATTTAACGAGGCAATTTATTTTGAGCTAACATGTGTCAAAATGACAGAAACATGTCGAGCACACTTTCCTGAACATGTGGGAATTTGAATCATCCAAATTGGAGCATTTTTCAATTTGTTATGGATTTTACAAGTTAATCAAATTTCTGCACTGTTTTTAAACGTTTAAAGAAATTATGCCCGAAACGTTTTCTACTCAGGGCTGTGCTAGCCACTGCCGCTGACCTGCGGGTCCCGGGCCACGCTGGCAGCCACGCAAGCGCGCGGGCCCAGCGGCTGGTTTGACCACGGTCAGGCGCGGGACGGCGCGGACGGGCGCGACGGTGATCGCCGGCGGTGTCGAGCACGGACCCGGCGAGCTACGGCACGAGGGGACGAGCTACGGGGCGCGTTCGATGCGCCCAAGCACGGCGAGCTTACCTAACGTGGCGCCACCACCTGGAGGTCACCGGAGACGACGGATTCATCCTCGACTCGCGGCGGCCGGCGGCGACGAGCTACGGCTTAACGCGCTACGGCGATCTACGGCGATCTAGGATGAACGGGGAGGACCAGGAGGACCGTGAGCTCACCCTCGACGCGTGGGTTGGCTCGGTTTGGACGGAGGAGGTCGATGACGGCGGCAAAGGAGCGGCGGAGCTTCGGCCGGCGAGGAAGGAGACGGCGGCGATCTCGCGAACGACGGCTTCCCGCCTCGATTCCTTCGACGAGGATGAAGAGGGAGACGCGGCGGAGCAGATGGTGGTGCTCGATCTACTCCGGGAGGCCTCAGTCGACGGCGGCAGCGACGGCGAGCTCCACTATGGCTCGGCCATGGCGGAGAGGAAGAAGGAGAGGGAGGGCGGTGGAGTGGTGTCGAGCAGAGGAGCGAGGGGGGCCTGGCTTCTCCTTTAAGCGCGTCGAGGCGCAGGGAGGGGGGGGCCTGGCATCGCCGTGTCGCCACGGCGGCTAGGCGGTGCGGCTCGGCCGCGGCGCGCGTCGCTACAGCGTGAAGGAGATGACCACTTTGCGAAAACCCCCTCGGCTGCATTTTTCCATTTCAAAGAAGCCCTTTCCTGTTTCTTTTATAATTTCAGTAGCATTTCCACCAATTAATTGAGGCACTTAAACAATTTATAAAAATTTGAGAAAAATCATGTAGCCTCCAAATATCATTTAGAGGCACCACAAAAATTGGTTTGGCAAAATAAAAAGTTCTGCTACACTTTTGTTCATAGGGTTTGTGTATGGCATTTTAGGTAAAACTAAAATGAATTTACTTTTGAATTTTAAAACCAGTGCAAAGTATTAAATTTTTAACCCTTGGAACTTCCTTGACAAATATGATTTGCATTTGTATTTGGGTTTGCCAGAGCAAGCACATTTGGACTTGTAAGGATTGAATTTAATTTGTGACATTGCTCCCATTTGTTTTAATTTGTTTTCCTCACTTGATTTCAACTTGAGCAATAAAACAAATGATGCCATGATGCAAGTATGAGAAGCAAAAGTGAAAATTTGGTTCAAAATTTTACAGTACCAAAAGTGGGGCTGTTACAATTCTACCCTCCTTACAGGAATCTCGCCCCGAGATTCTTAGAGTAGGAAAGAGGGAAAAGGTTACGGCGGTCTTCAACAATCTTCTCGGTGTAGAATGATTCAGCGCATCCTGAAGATCTTCATCGGCTACACTTCAGGGTCATCGCTCAACTACACCATCGGAGAGGGGAACGACTCCGAAAGGAATGGTCTTCACGAGGATGCGACGATCGAGTACCCTCTAGTCAACTCTTGGAACAAGACTTCGATCAGCTCTTGATTTAATGAGTAGGAGACACATGGAGGTAACAGAAGGATGATAAGAGGTTTCCAGATGATAGATAACGGTTTCCAAAAAAGATTGCGAATATGAACTTTCCACAAGGCCTTAAGTCTCCTGAGGAAGAATGTTAAAACAAGATTCCAACAGATGAACAGGTAACCTCTACCAGACAGCTTGAGTAGAATCTTCCTCGCGGAGGAGCATTTAAGATCACAGGAGAAGGGTCGGAAGATGGACATAGAGAACTTCAGAAACTCCGCAAACGTTAGTATCAGGAACACTTCTTGATTTTCTATACATCGGGAACGAGCTTCTTGACGATCACCAACCATCGTTTCTAATTGCGATTCCGACATGGTTAGGTGTAGAGATACTTCAGACTCCACATGGATGAATAGGAAGTCTTTGCACGGGATATCAACAGATTACATTTGCTAGAAACCCAAGAGCTAGACTAGAATGTCCAACTCCAAAGGAGGAACGAGATTGCGGAACTCACGTATTAGCAACTTGTCAGAGGACATCTGCACGTACTCGAATTACTTGCAACAATACACAATTGAGTCCTTGTTGGGAAACACCATAGAAGACAAAGAAGTTCTTGGACTTCCTCTCTTTCTGGAACAATTCAATCAGTGGCTTGGATGCATAAATGAAATTCTCAAGGAATGTAGGTGACAACATACCATTCCGGGGATATTCTGCACATGCATGATTGACTTGAGATGATTCCGAGAAAACTAGACAATTTACTCAGATCCACGGCGACATCTTTCAGCAATTGCACGTGAACCAGAGAGAATCACTTCTAACTTCCAGAACACATACCTTGTGATGACACAAGGTTAGTTCCAACAGCTTTCCAAATCTAACGCCCAATATCCCATATGAATCTCCTCAAACATGGAGAAAATAAGAAGGTAGTTGATGGGCTCAACAACAAACTTATCCAGATACCCCAAGACGGTAGACTCATATGTTGCATGAACGGGCATAAGTATTGGTCAGACTAACACCGTCAGTTGGTTGGCCTGAGTTTGATTTGACGATAGCCCAATTCAAATCAAAGATTTGTAGGATAGCATATCCACAAAGGAGATACCACCTTGCTTCGGCACGAACAGACTAGACATCCCTTTGAGAAGGAACTATATCGGGATAGAGCTCTTGTCTTTCGACTCTCCAAGTTGTTTAAGCTCAACCGAATAATTCAGGACATCGAGCACGATTTTCTTGGAGAAAGGAACTGTTCAGAGAACCAGCTTACTTATAAGCTCAACATCACGGTCAGGTGACAACCTGGCGATACTTCTGGGAAGACGTCCATAATATCACGATCCACATATAGGATATCACGACATACCGGTGGATCTTGAGTTCGAGAGAGAATCATGCCTTTCAAGGCACAACGAGGTGGTCTTGGGAGCTTCGGCACAAACCTAGCTCTTTGACCGAGGAAGAGCAACGGAGAAAACGAACTTGGGAACACAGTTCAACTCAACTTATTGATAGGCTAACCAATCATGCTAAGGAGGACAATGGATATCCCTGGATTTCCGCACAGTGAAAACTGCTAAGAATATCCGATAGCCACATCAGTGCTCACAACTTATCCTTGTCGAGTAACAAGTCACTCGGAAACAGAGAGTAACGAGGAGTAAGAGCATCACTTCATCAAGAGGATCATGACACTCAGCACGACCCCTTGATATAAAAGAGTGTGACAGTCTAAGGTGGAGCAGAACCAAAAGCTAGACAAGCCCCTTATTCCGCAGATTTAATTACCTTGACCTAGTCCGAGAAGTGGACAAGGTACTGGAGTTTGTTTCTCCTAACAAGACGAAGTGGAAAGTATTGATGGATCAGGAGGGTGACTTGCATCGGAGCATACCAACGCACGATAAACTTTACGGTCAAAAGACAGACAAGGCCGGAGAGCAGATCGGAGTAAGAAACATGCGCAGGAGAATCCTAAGATGTTGAAGATACACCGGTTATTACTCAATTGTGATAACCATGCCCAAAAAAGGAGAGATGCAGCAGAGTCATGAACATAGATGGGGATTTGCTAAAAGGATTCTGGTCATAACCCAAATGATTCCAAGACAGAATCTCCAGCTATGGCAGAGTTAAAGTTACATAGCCATCCGAGGTGTGGGAAATTACGGTTCAACCATTTACCACACAGACCACATAAAGGACTTGGGTTAACGGTCAGCTTCATGTACCGGGATTCACAATTAGCATGAGGATCACATGGGTCACAACCCACATAATTCAACACACCAGAACCAAAGTACAATCCGGGACCTTCGGTTCAAGACCTTGGGTAATTAGACTCGGTTGAAACATCTGTGGGGATTTGGGATTGACAACGTAGCGGGAGCAACTGGACACATAACGCTAAAGGTGGAACCCAACCGCGAGATCCTAATAAATTTTGAAGTAACAGATGAGAAGTACAACCTTTAACTCAAATCGAGGTAAGTTTGCTCCGAGATTAGAGGGTAACCAGATAAGGAGTAAAAGAATCCTAAGATGGTTTTCACAACTCATTTTTAGGTTAAAATATTTTCACAAACACTAGACTCAACGTCGACCAGTAGAAGGGTTTCCTACAGGCAGTACTGCTCTGATACCAACTTGTGGCGCCCGACCCGACTAGTATACAGTGATGCTGCGTGTCACCGGTTAAGCGATACAAGCGGAGGTTACGGGTTTACCAATCCCCGGCCAAAACCTTTGGCAGGCGTTGCTGGGCACACCGCTCCCAACAACACAACACCCCGATTGATGCCTTAACACGGGCGCAACCCTCAAGGCATAATAGTAAGATCAAGACTTGTGGAACAACTGGCACATCACAGACTCTACGACACAAAACAAATAGTTCAACTCTTATAATAGAGAAAGATAGCAAATATTACAACCAGAGGTCACAGACCCAACAGTACATCATGCGGAAGCGAATTAAGTTGTTCTAAACAACAAGATCCAAATTATGGCCTAAGAGGCCTACAGCTAAACATCCAGCGCCAGCTGTTCCGGGATGTCCCAAGCTGCCACCTGGGAACCCTAGACTACTCGTCGACGTCCACAAAGAACCCACCTTCGAGGTCGGTGAAGTCCTCTCCTGAAATAAGCAAACGACGTTGAGTTCGATGAACTCGCAAGATTAAGAGCTAGTATATGCTCGATGAGGCTTTCAAAGTTATATGGCTGTTTTGCATAAAGCTGATTTTATTTATGAAACATAACTCAATGGCATCGACTAATCAGAGTATTTTCAAAAGAGGTAAGAAGTAAACTCTTTTCTTTTGATCATCTTCAGCAGCAACCACCATCCATCACCACACCTGTCTACTAAGGCACCTCCCCGAATCACCCTCGAGGAAGTCAACCTTGCATCCTTATTAGTACCTTTAGTACTCAGGTTTTAATCATTCCGTTCAAGTTATTCTATGGTCCCTGAATCCGTCACCAAGTTGTCCTTAACCGTGGACACGGCTTTTCGAAAAGATTTACCCTGCAGGGGTGTACAATGTTTACCACGCGTACCGTCCGGCCCATTGCCTGCGCATTAGCTCTCTTCCTTGGAAAGCCGGCTGGGTGGGAGCGGTGTCGACTTCTCCCTCGTTAAGGACTTTCCAGGATCATCAGTGGCGGTAGGACTGCCAGGATCACATCACCCCGCCCCACGGCCACTCATTTTCCTAATACCACAATCCTCATCTCAGTTCATCCCACCATCATCACGCACGCGCAAATGAAAGCCCGAACTAGAGGACCCTGGCTAGCCCCGCTCGAGCTATTTAGTCTATGAGGGTTCCTGCAATTGCATAGGCCTGACGCATGGGTGCACGCTCGGTCTTGGCTCGAAGGGGAGAACTCGCACTTAGGCGACGAGAACGAGACAACCCACCACATTCCATGTGGCCTCTCATCCCCGCCTTTAAACATGTTATTATATGTCACCACCATTTTCCACCATCATCCGAACATTCCACCACAGTTCCAACAATAGCATATCCACCGGACGACTAAGCATTTCACTAAGCATGGCTAAGCATAAACATAGCGGATATAATTAACTCAGGCCAACACAACAATCCTATGGATATTAGGAGGGAAACAGGTAATGGCATCGGAAAACATAATGCATCTAATAGGATACTCTAATCCAACCAAATTGACATTTGGAATCGCATGCAATATTATAGTGGAGAAAATATCTTCGGAAAACATAGGAGGAGACATGCTCAGAGGGGGGATTACGCTTGCCTTGTTCGACGGGCTGGTAATACGGTTCGTCAGGGTATTGTGGAGAAACCCCGATTGCTTGATCTATCGATGCATAAGAACACCGGAAGGAACACAATCAAATATCACTCAAGCAAACCAAATGCAATGCACATACACATGATGACATGACAAGTTTGATGCACTGAAATTATTATACCAAATGTATCAATTTAAATGGGGTGCAAAATAATTAGATTGACAAGGGAGAAGAAAGTCCCATATTTGTTTTTAATGCTTTCCTGTGCTATGAATTCATGTAAATATGCATGTAAATGATGCTACTGATTAGGTATTGATTTGCCGAACATTTAGAGCCTTTCAACATCATTTTTGGAATACTTTTGAATTAACCATGAATTTCCAAAGTTGCATTTCTTTTCTGCCATTTTTAGTATTTTTGACATACAGAAGATTTAAATTGCTCAATTAAGTCCAAATAAAATATGGATGTGTAGAGGGTGTCAAGACAAATTTTTAGACACCTTATTTGCTCAATTTGGAGTTTCAGAGCTAAAGTTATGAATTTTCAAAGTTTGCCATTTATTCTGCATTTTCTGTAATTCATTTAACGAGGCAATTTATTTTGAGCTACAATGTGTCAAAATGACAGAAACATGTCGAGCACACTTTCCTGAACATGTGGGAATTTGAATCATCCAAATTGGAGCATTTTTCAATTTGTTATGGATTTTACAAGTTAATCAAATTTCTGCACTGTTTTTAAACGTTTAAAGAAATTATGCCCGAAACGTTTTCTACTCAGGGCTGTGCTAGCCACTGCCGCTGACCTGCGGGTCCCGGGCCACGCTGGCAGCCACGCAAGCGCGCGGGCCCAGCGGCTGGTTTGACCACGGTCAGGCGCGGGACGGCGCGGACGGGCGCGACGGTGATCGCCGGCGGTGTCGAGCACGGACCCGGCGAGCTACGGCACGAGGGGACGAGCTACGGGGCGCGTTCGATGCGCCCAAGCACGGCGAGCTTACCTAACGTGGCGCCACCACCTGGAGGTCACCGGACACGACGGATTCATCCTCGACTCGCGGCGGCCGGCGGCGACGAGCTACGGCTTAACGCGCTACGGCGATCTACGGCGATCTAGGATGAACGGGGAGGACCAGGAGGACCGTGAGCTCACCCTCGACGCGTGGGTAGGCTCGGTTTGGACGGAGGAGGTCGATGACGGTGGCAAAGGAGCGGCGGAGCTTCGGCCGGCGAGGAAGGAGACGGCGGCGATCTCGCGAACGACGGCTTCCCGCCTCGATTCCTTCGACGAGGATGAAGAGGGAGACGCGGCGGAGCAGATGGTGGTGCTCGATCTACTCCGGGAGGCCTCAGTCGACGGCGGCAGCGACGGCGAGCTCCACTATGGCTCGGCCATGGCGGAGAGGAAGAAGGAGAGGGAGGGCGGTGGAGTGGTGTCGAGCAGAGGAGCGAGGGGGGCCTGGCTTCTCCTTTAAGCGCGTCGAGGCGCAGGGAGGGGGGGGGGGGGCCTGGCATCGCCGTGTCGCCACGGCGGCTAGGCGGTGCGGCTTGGCCGCGGCGCGCGTCGCTACAGCGTGAAGGAGATGACCACTTTGCGAAAACCCCCTCGGCTGCATTTTTCCATTTCAAAGAAGCCCTTTCCTGTTTCTTTTATAATTTCAGTAGCATTTCCACCAATTAATTGAGGCACTTAAACAATTTATAAAAATTTGAGAAAAATCATGTAGCCTCCAAATATCATTTAGAGGCACCACAAAAATTGGTTTGGCAAAATAAAAAGTTCTGCTACACTTTTGTTCATAGGGTTTGTGTATGGCATTTTAGGTAAAACTAAAATGAATTTACTTTTGAATTTTAAAACCAGTGCAAAGTTTTAAATTTTTAACCCTTGGAACTTCCTTGACAAATATGATTTGCATTTGTATTTGGGTTTGCCAGAGCAAGCACATTTGGACTTGCAAGGATTGAATTTAATTTGTGACATTGCTCCCATTTGTTTTAATTTGTTTTCCTCACTTGATTTCAACTTGAGCAATAAAACAAATGATGCCATGATGCAAGTATGAGAAGCAAAAGTGAAAATTTGGTTCAAAATTTTACAGTACCAAAAGTGGGGCTGTTACAGTTGTATGCTTACTTATAAACTCAACTTGATCAAAAAGATTCAACTTAAAAGTTCAAAGAACGCATCAAACAAAATGGGACAGAATCTGTCCAGAAAAACAGCAGTAGCAAAACGTATTTTTCAACCCTACTTAGACATGTCGACAAAATCTGAAAATATTCACGCATACAGAGGATGAAAAGTTGCAACTACAGTTCAAATTTCAGCTCATTCGGAGTTACAGAATAGGAATTAAAAATCAGACCGTGCACAGATTTGTGCTGAAATAAAATCTCCGAATACAATAAGCAACTTTTTCAATCCAAAATGGGTAAAACTTGGCACTTTATTAAAAATTCCAGAAACAAAACTAAAAACTAAGTCTCTTGTAACAGCAAGAGGACACAAAGAAAATCAAAAATAAAACAACCGGGTTGCCTCCCGTAAAGCGCTTTCTTTATAGCCATATAGTTAGGCTTACTTACTTGGTATCAAGATGGTTGGAGTGAGGTGGCTTGGCATCCCCAAGCTTGAATTCTTGTACTTATTCGAAATATGTAGGGTGAGCCCAGGGGTAACATCCCCAAGCTTGAGTGTTTGTCCCTCTTGATCTTTGTTCATCACCCTCAACTCTTCCGCTTGAAAATTCTCTTTACACAAAACTCATCATAAAACTTGATTAGAGGGTTAGTGTCTCTATAAATTAAATCCACATAGGTATAGCAAAGACATATCATGAGTTGATTCTAAACATTAACTACTGTTACTATGGTTGCGTATTGTTCATTGATCAAAAGAACCACACAAAACACAAGTAATCAGGGTAATGCAAAATAAAGACAGAATCTGTCAAAAACTGAACAGCCCGCAAAGAGTGAATTTTCAGAGACACTTACGTTGCTCAAATCAGAAAACTTTTAACTAATGAAATGTGTAATAATACCTGAATATTGCTGTCGTAAAATTCTGGTCAAAATTCCTCTTCTGTGATTTTTAACATTTTTCGCAGTGAAGCTTAGGAATCTGTTTTCTGGACAGCAAATCACTATTTTCTGATCCCACCTCTCAAAAGAGGTTATTCTTGCCATAAAGATGAAAAATAAGATACAAATGTGATGTTACAATAGTAAACAAGCACCTTGACTCAAAAACCAAAACTTAAACTGAAGATAAAAATCAAAAAGAAACAAAATGAACTAAGAAAGAATCAAGAGAAACAAACAAAGAAGAAAGAAAATATTTTTGTTGTTTTTGATTTAGTAAAAAGGCAAAAGAAGAAGCAAATATATACAACATAAACAATCTTTTTATTTGGTTTTAGCTTTGGGAAAAGTTTTAATGATAGAGACTTTGCAATGGTTCCATTGGCATGAACAACACATGTTCAAGGTCGACCCCAACATCTCCATTACTCATCCTTCTCATTTACTTTCCCAAATTTTATATAAAGTGAAAATCTTAAACTAGCAATCAGAAAACAGTAGGTAAAGTTATTTCACATGTTTTCAAGATATGAAGGTGTGCCTAAACAGAATAGGAAATAAAAGCATAAAGATCACACCATAAAACATTAAACCATTAACTTTTAAGTCTAACTCCTTTCCTATGCATTGGCATTTTATATATGAATAAATAGCAGCAATTTTGTGGTAACCAATGCATGTAATGATCAGTAGGTTGCATTTTAAATAACATAGAAGCATAAAGATAAGTCTTTCTTCCTCTCTCATAATAGTTACAAGTAGTGGAAACAAATTTGACAAAAGAACTATTAGATTGGTGCAACTTTGCAAACTTAGGAACATATAGAGGATTATTAAAACTATCATGTGAGCTATTAGTGTGTTTTCCTCTCTCAAAATAATTGCAAGAAGCACCATAAACATGATGGTTATGGGTGAAATGGTTATTAGTGTAAGATAATTTCAGCCCACATAAGTACTTTTCAACATATAAAAGCTTCTCCATGGTGTGAATAGGAGAGTTCAAAAATAAAGTAGGACTCTCATAAGTAAGAGTATTTTTACACACAGCAAGTATATCATTTTTATCCTCACATAAAGTAGTAACAAGTTCTAAACATGGAGGATCATCAAGCAAAATAGGATCATCATCTAGAGTACTATCATAAAACATGAAACCATACTCCTCATCATTTTTAAAATTATTATCAATAATGTTCTCATTAGGCATAGGTTGATAGTCCTCCTCATCATCAGAATCAAAAAAACAAAGTTTATCATCAACAAAATCTTGAGTGTTACCCTCATCCATAGGTGGTGAAGGTGGAAGTTTCCTCTCTTCATTCTCTAGTTGTTCATCATTTTCAACATCTTCTTGGGGTTGCACGGGCATCCCCAAGCTTAGGTTTTTATCCTCCTCTTCCTGCAAAACATCAGTGCTCTCTTGGGGAGCCTCATTATATTCAACAACATAAATATTTTGAGAGAAGTTGTTTATGCAATATTCAAGAATAAAATCTATCTCTCTTCCAAATTTATTAGCTATAGGGCAAGTTTTATTTTCATGAATGAAGGTTTGCAATTCAAAAGATGCCTTGGAAGTAACAAATTCCTCTACTTGTTCCATTCCTAAATAAGCATAATCACCAGTATGGTAAGATGCAATAACACATTCTTCATGGAACCTACATTGAAATTCAAAATGTTTATCTTTTTGTTCAGAGCAAAAAATACAAGTTACATCATGGTGTAAAAGCAACTCCTCAGCAATATAATTTAATTCCATCATGAAACCTTTTAGTATTTTCCCTTCCTTTGATTCTCTATATTCCTTGGCAATCTTAGCAGCATTCAAGTGTCTAAACAAAGCATCATTTATATCCATACTTATGCCCATAACACGAGTTTTTTTGGTATTTTTCATTTTCTATTTTTTTTGTTTTTTGATATATATAACTGAAAGTAAAACTAAACTAAATGCAAAACTGAAAGTAAACTAGAGTATATGCAAAACTGAAAATAAATATCTAGTGCAAACAATAATAAAAACTTAAGCGCTACACTCCCCGGCAACGGCGACAGAAAATGTCTTGATACCCACAAGTATAGGGGATCGTTGAAATCTTCAATGTGTAAGTATAGTGTCGATCCCACGAGGAGTAGAAGGTATAAATATGTATCCTCTCAAATAAGAGTGTCACTTCTCTTATTATCTATGCACTAGAAAAACTAAAAATAATTAAATGATGCAAGTGTTTTTGGGTTTTTGGCGTAGAGTTTGCAATAAAGTAAAAAGCTGAAAATAAAATATGACAAGTGAAAGCTCTGAAAGAGAGAAAGCCCAATTCTCTATGCAGCGAGAGGACAAGCTCAAGTGTGTGTTTCTTATAAGTGGAGAACGTTCCCAAGGGCTACCTAGACTTCATGGCATAAATATTTCTAGAACAACAAGGTAAGCATTTTGTCAAGTTTTAATAATCTTCTTTTGGACGGAGCCATAATTAGGGAAAGCTAAATAAATAAACTAAACCCCCTTATGATGGTTCTTATGGCCAAGTAAATGACTGCACAAGAGTTATTAAGACATAGAGTCCCACCATAGCCTTAAACTCTAAGGTCCCCGATACTAATACCCTCATAATGCAACTTCATGACTCGGTCTCAGGTTTACATGTCCTCCCAAGTCTCCCTCACTCCATTACACTACGGTGTTCTCCTATGAGCCCATATAGGTGAAGTGATGTGCAGTCGACGTTCGCACAACACCATCATAGAATTACATAAAAAGATAAACACTAGACAAAATACCAACACATGTCATAAATAAATCATTGCCAATCCATCCTATGCCCCCAGGAACATGAGAGAACTACTCACAACGCGAAGACATGATATGATTCAATGGCATAAGTGATACAACACAATCTGAGAATATAATCTCCCCACAAAACAATGACAAGCAGCAATTCACAAACATGTAGAATAGTACTTAGACAATAGCTAGGGTTCAACAATCTCAAACTATGAGGGGGATGAAGTGGATCACGAAGATGGTGATGGAGATGGTGCTGGTCTTGACGGTGGTGTTGATGGAGACTCCGGAGGGGGATGGAGGAGCCTTCCGGAGGTGATTCCGGCGGTGTTTCCCCCTCCGATCCTCTCCGGCAGCAGCCTTCTGTCTCATGTTTCGTGGTTTTTGTGTTTCTCCCCCGCCTCCTTCCAAAAGCCGTCGGGGGACTATTTTTATAGTTGTTTTTAGGTCAAAACGAAGGCACGGGAACGAAGATCGACGGCATCGGAGGCTCGAGTCCCAGAATAGGGGGTCCCATGCGGTCAAGGAATCTGACCGCGTGGGCCCACCTCTTTCGGCCCTCGGGTTTCCGTTTGTTCGCTTCCTTCGCTCCTACGCTTCGTTCCTTCCAAAAATTGACGCCCGTGAAATATTAGGTCATTTGGACGTAGTTTGGGGTCCCTGAAAGTCAAAAAGATGGAAAAAGGGGTTTTCTGGTTCTGCAGGGTTAATTCCAAATAAATGGGGAAACTGTGAATTATCCCCTAAAATCATTATAAAACATAAATATAACCCATATATGATGCAAATAAGTTGGAATATCAAGTAATAAAATGTAAAGTTCATGTATGCATTTTACATGCATCAAGTGTGCAAAGCAATTGCTTTTGATCGCTCTGGTTCGGCAACTATGGAGCACCTCTTGTTTTGTTCGCCAAAGAAGTTCATTGATAATGATCTAAAACTACCAGAGCTGGCAGCTGTTGCAGCATGGTACATATGGTGGCAGCGAAGGCAGCTCATCAGGGATGAGCCGATCAAACCTGCAGGTCATACGACGATAACGATCAAAGCCATTGCATTAAATTTTATGCGAGCAAAAGCGTCAAACAAACATACTAGAAAACATGAGTTAATGTGGAAGAAACCAAATTCAGGTTCAATAAAGATTAATGTGCATGCATCGTTCCACGAGGACAATCTAGCAGGAGCCTCAGGTGCAGTGGCTAGAGATGATCGTGGCCAGTTCGTTGCTGCAGCAACATGGCAGATTTTGTATGCTTCTGATGTAGAATCAGCGAAAGCAAACGCAGTGAGGAATGGACTTCTTCTGGCACATCATCTAGGATGTCGTAGAGTTATTATGGAGTCAGATTGTGATGCTGTGATTCAGGCCTTAAATGATGCGTCCAGTTATTTGGAATTGACAGAGGAGTGTATGAAGAATGCCACCAACTTGCCTAAGATTTTGGAAGAATCACGTATCAGTTCTGTAATAGAGAAGCAAATGCTATAGCAGATTGTTTAGCCAAATCAGCGTATAGCTGATGCATGTAAAATGCATACATGAACTTTGCATTATTTTACTTATATTCCAGTCACATTTGCATTATATAAGGGTTATATCACTGTTTTATAATGATTTTGGGAATATTTGATATGTTTCCTATTTTTATGGAATTAACCCTGCACAGGCAGAAAACCCTATTTCTATATTTTAATGTTTCAGGGACCCAAACGACGTCCAAATGACCTGTAAATTTATGAGCGTCAATTTTTGGAAGGAAGAAGACTTGGGAGCGAAGGAAGCAAACAAGCGGAGACCCGAGGGCCAAGATAGGTGGGCCCACGCGGCCAGGTACATGGGCCGCGTGGGACCCCTCCTTTTGGGCCTTGGAGCCCGTTGTCGTCGATCTTTCCTCCACCGACTCGGTTTTGACCTAAAACCGCCTATAAAAATAGCCCCCGACGTTCTCTGGAGGGAGCGCGCAGAAACACAGAAACCACGAAACAGAGACCTGGAGTTGCAGATTGGAGGGGGAAAACTCCGCGGGGCGCTGCCGGCGTGGTCTCCATCTTCTCCAACGACTTCTCCACCGTCTCCATGATGAAGAGGGAGTAGTCCACCTCTGGACTATGGGTTTGTGGAAGTAACTTATGTATCTCTCCTCTCTTGAGCTTCACTAATTAGTACCGTATGAGCTGCTGAACATGATTACGGTCATCTATGTAATACCTTTGTGGTGGATCTTTTTATGAGTTAATATATGTTTGAGATTGCAATGGTTTTGTTTCAGTTATGAAAGTAGATGCATATTATGTACCCCGTTCTTATTTACTTGTCATGATCAAGCATGTTTATGAAGCGTGTGAGGGGGAACGTGTGCATTAGTTGGAGTAACGGGGGGTGGCTAGTGCAGTGAACGTGAGAGAAAGTTCTGCGATCCACTTGGGTATCTCTACCTTACTTTGTTGCCTCACTAGGGATAAAAAGAAATACCATGCTACCGGAGATGTGGGTGTGACCATTGCCACTTCCTCCATGACTAGATCTAGCATGTTCTTATTTTAACTTCATGTCATGATACTTATTGCTATACTCTGAGTTATCTTAATTACTGAGGTGTTATGATTTAGTTCGCATCTTGGTGGAGTATAAGAGAGACTAATAACCAAAAGGTCTCTATGTTAGGACGTGATGCCCATATAATTATAACTTGTCATTAAACTGTTGTGTTGCAATCTCATATGTCAACTCTAGTGTTCCATTGTCTACCACTTTATTAAAGAGAGAGTGCATTTGTGAAACCATGAACCCCGGTCCATTTTTAATCATAAGAAACACCTTTCCAACACTTTTACCACTTTCCATTTTCTGCCATTTAAAAATCCGAAAATACAAAAACACTTTTACATCTTGCATTCATCATATAAAACCCAAAAATATCATTTATCATTGCTACCACCATCCTTGCATATTTATTTACCACCATTGCATATTTATTTCTTGTTTGCATTGCATATTATCTTGATATCATTCTCACACCTTGTGCTTGACAACCACTAGGTGAGGTTGAGGACCAAAACATTTACTTTGTTTTGTAGGTAACCAAAAGAAGGATAGGAAAGATAAATCTTCACTACTGATTCCCCGAGAGTTCGATATTAAACCCTCGAGTCACCCCTCGTGGGGAAAACACGTCTTCCACTTACTACACACTCTGCACTTGGAGTCTCAACCTAACCCATTACTTTTCACGCAGGTAACTACGTCAAGGGATCAAGACTGTTTTCTGGCGCCGTTGCCGGGGAATCATTGCTGAAAGGTTTATCCAAGGGTCCCCTGCACTAGCTCTGTTTTCTGGCGCCGGGTTTATCCAAGGATATCTCACCAAGTCAACTTCATCACCAACTTGTGCTAACACCTAAGCTTGGGGAGGTTGCACCTACGTGAGCATCATCTTATCCATCTTTACCTTCAAAGCAATTTATCTTGTTTTGTCATTGTCTTGCATTTGTTATTTCGGTTTGCATTTAGTGTCATTTTATTTTCAGTTTTGCATAAAAAATTAAAAAACACATAAAAACTTGCTAAAATGGGAGAAAGAACTAAGTTGTGTGATTACACAAACACTCCAAATGATCAATTTATTGCTAGGCCCATTGCCACACCTAAGATAAATGCTGATAGTTATGAAGTAAGTCCTAGTTTGTTGAACTTGATAACTAGGGAACAATTTGGCGGTAGTGCTATGGAGGATGCCTCTATGCATCTTCATGATTTTGTTGAAATATGTGACATGCAGAAATTTAAAAATGTGGAAAGTGATATTCTAAAACTGAAGTTATTTCCTTTCTCACTTAGAGGAAAAGCTAAAGAGTGGCTGCATTCATTACCTATTGATAGCATTAAAACTTGGGATGATTTAAAAGAAGCTTTCATTAAGAAATACTATCCTCCTGTTAAAATTTTGCAAAATAGAAACAACATTCTTTCTTTTAGGCAAAATGAAAATGAACATGTTGCTATGGCTTGGGATAGGATTAAACTTATGCTTAGAACTTGTCCATCACATGGGGTCAACGAATGGACCATACTACACTCTTTTTACAATGGTCTAAATTACATGTCTAGAAATATTCTTGATTCTGCTGCTGGAGGTGCTTTTATGGGAAAAACTATAGTAGAAGCTAAGAACATATTGGAAAGTATTTTGCAAAACTATAGTCAATGGCATACTGATAGAGCACCTAATCCTTCTAAGAAAGTGAACTCCATAGAAGAAACAAATGATTTGTCATCTAAAATGGATACTATTCTTGCTTTCATTAATAAACAAAATATTGAAAATGTGCCTTTGCAAGAACTAGTTGGTAATAATCCTGAAAATATTGATGTCAACTTCATTAGGAACTATGGTAATAATGGGTATGGTAACAACAATTATAACTCTTATAATAAACCCCCATATGTGCCAAACAAATATACTACTAGTGGTAATGTTTCTAGTGATTTGGAAAACACCATTAGATCATTTATATCTACTCAAAAGGAGCTTAATAAGGAATTTATATCTAAGTTTGAAAAACAAGACTCTTTGTTTGAAAGGGTAGATCAGCTCACTAAGGAAGTTTCCTCATTAAAGAACACCATTATAGCTCAAAAACATGAGGAAACAATTAAATATTGTCAAGAGGTTATAAATAAATCTTGGGAACATATTCATGAGCAAGAGAGAATTGCTAAGGAAACTATTATGGTAATGAAAGAGAGAAAGTTGAGGAAGTTAAAATGCTTAGTGAAGTCAAGGACCATTGCTTGACTTAGAGAATTGTAGCTTGCATGAATTAATATCTATCTTACAAAAATTTGCAAGTGATCCTTCCATCAACTCTAACCAAGCTGGTTTTGGTTCTTATATTGCTAATCATGTCTTGAAAGAAAAGATTGCTAGGTACAACCAAGAGGCTATGATACCACCTAAGCTTGGGGATATGGATTCCCAAAGTCCTAGTAACCATTGGAAAAGAGACACACCATGCTATACTTGATCTAGGATCTAGTGTCTCTGTTTTATCTAAAGAACTATATGAAGTACTTGAATTGAAAAATCTTGAAAAATGCTCTATTGAACTTGCACTTGCTGATGATTCCATTAAACATGCTTTAGGAAAAGTAAGTGATGTTATGGTAGAGTTACATATGACATTTGTGCCTGTTGATTTTCTAATCATGGATATGGGGAATAAAACCTCTAGTCCAATTATTCTTGGAAGACCTTTTCTTCGTACTACAGGTGCTATCATTGATTCAAAAGAAGGGAATGTGAAGTTTCAGTTTCCACACAAGAAGTGCATGGAACACTTCCCAAGGAAGAGGGCACATCATTCAAGCTCCCTCATGAGCTTCGTCCACAATAAACATCAAGTAAGAAGCCTAGCTATATGGCTATAAAGAAAGCGCTTTACGGGAGGCAACCCGGTTGTTTTTATTTGTGATTTTCTTTGTGTCCTCTTGCTGTAACAAGAGACTTTGTTTTAGTTTAGTTTCTGGAATTTTTAATAAAGTGCCAAGTTTTACTCATTTTGGTTTGAAAAGTTGCTTATAGCGTTCGGAGATTTTATTCCTGCACGAATCTGTGCACGGTATGATTTTTAATTCTTATTCTGTAACTCCGAATGAGCTCATATTTGAACTGTAGTTGCAACTTTTCATCCTCTGTATGCATGAATTTTTCGGAATTTTTCGACAAAGTTTAAGTAGGGTAGAAAAATACGTTTTGCTGCTGCTGTTTTTCTGGACAGATTCTGTCCCATTTTGTTTGATGCATGCTTTGAACTTTTAACTTGAATCTTTTTGATCCAATTGAGTTTATGAGTAGGCATACAACATTATACACTTTCTGGACATTCATATGAATTTTTGTTCAAGGATTATATGCAGCAAGAAATCTATTTGTTTATCACTACTAATGCCCCACAGAAAAAGAAATGGGAGAAACGGTGTTTTGAAGTTTTTTCACAGGGATTAGAGGAGATGCACCAAGAGCTATCCAAGGATGGTGAAGACCATAAGCTTGGGGATGTGAAGACAACCCCACTGGACCTACACACTCTCGGTTTGCACACGTCTAACTTCTGTTTTTCGATCGAAACACTTTATCGCATAAACTTGGAGCGTCTTTTTGTTTGTTTTGGTTTGATTTTTATTTTGTGAGACCACCACACTATCATTTATATATGAGAGAGCTACTGGAAATTTGGGTTGAATTATGTTGGATGCTATTATAAGATTGGGAAAAGGGATGTTTGAGTTGATTTTAAAAGATACATATAGTTGCATGATTCATGAGCTTGTTAATGAGTAATAATTTGCAAGTATTTTATCAAGAGCTATCTTTTATTCATGTTTTGATGCTGAATGTTATTTACTTGTTTAACATGGATTAGTTAGTTCTATGGACACTCATGCATGCATTTAGATGGTCAACTTTCTCCCTCTTGCTAGCCCAAAAATTCCAACAAGCAAAAACTTGTTTCCAACACCTTCAACCAAAGTTTTTCCAGTGAGTCCACCATATCTACCTATTAGCTTTATGCTATTCCGAGTATGTTTATCATGATATTTGTGTTATCTATACCTCTGAATGAAAATGCTTATGTTGTTGATTGTTATGGGAAAAGTTGGTTATAGAGCTCTCTCGAACTTGATGCACACTTTACTTTCATTGCATAATAAAACATGACCCATTGTGATTAAAATTATGATGTTGTGGCTTGACAAATGTCTTTGGTTGAGAGTTAGCTCATATGTGCTGTCACATGGCAAGCTTTCAACATGCACTTCATTCATTTAGTTGATATCATGTACTTTTGTTTATGGATGCTTACCATGGGTGAAATAAATGTGGAAATGAAGTGAGTTTAAATGAGTTTGTATAAATGGTTAGAGAGACGCCTGGGCCGCTAATCTAAGCCATGCATCATTCATGGTGGAAATTTACTTACATGCTATGGTGAACCTTCTGTGATACACCTTACAATAAAAAGCTATCTAATGGTAAATAAAAAGGGTGTTGAGATTGTTCATTGTGTTTGTTTGTCTTGTCATTTTGATATGGGCTTGTTCCATATCCTGGGACAAGAGGTACCCCAGTTGACGCTCTTAATGATACTATTATTACTTACAATGATATTTAACTTGAACTTGCTTTGTTTCCAAGTTGAGTAACACATGGAGTAGGTACTTGTATTCAAGGGGCATGAGACTTTCAACCTGTACTTTGTCAAGCACACTACTCATATTTGCTTTCACTTTAAACTTAATCATTCAAGATGCTATGATAGGGGAATGAGAGCTTGACACCAAGGATTACCACATTACAATCATTAACTTAAGTAGAGAAGTTCAGAAGTTAGATGAAACTTATTCATGCTTTACCTCTACTCATATATATCTTTCCAAAGTGTCCACCTTTTATATTCAGATTTTCATCAATACTCTATGACCATTGTAGGATGTTCTTACTTTCATTATGCATACATGTGGTCCATAGTACTTTCTTTTATGTTACACTTTGTGAATTATCATTGAACATCCTTGCATTGAATACTTGATATCACTTCATAAACTATCTTGCATATTGCTACTCCTTTTAAGAATGAATCATTTGACTCTATGTAGCAATAGTAATCATCTTTGATATCCATTGATAGTATTAAATTGCAAAGTCCATGTTAGTTTTATCACCTTCATACTCGAGGACGAGTATAGGTTAAGCTTGGGGATGTTGATGCATGTAAAATGCATACATGAACTTTGCATTATTTTACTTATATTCCAGTCATATTTGCATCATATAAGGGTTATATCACTGTTTTATAATGATTTTGGGAATATTTGATATGTTTCCTATTTTTATGGAATTAACCCTGCACAGGCAGAAAACCCTATTTCTATATTTTAATGTTTCAGGGACCCAAACGACGTCCAAATGACCTGAAATTTACGAGCGTCAATTTTTGGAAGGAAGAAGACTTGGGAGCGAAGGAAGCAACAAGCGGAGCCCGAGGGCCAAGAAGGTGGGCCCACGCGGCCAGGTACTGGCCGCGTGGGACCCCCTTTTGGGCCTCGGAGCTCCGTTGCCGTCGATCTTTCCTCCACCGACTCGTTTTGACCTAAAACCGCCTATAAAAATAGCCCCCGACGTTCTCTGGAAGGAGCGCCGCAGAAACACAGAAACACCGAAACAGAGACCTGGAGCTGCAGATTGGAGGGGGAAAACTCCGGCGGGGCGCTGCCGGCGTGGTCTCCATCTTCTCCAACGACTTCTCCACCGTCTCCATGATGAAGAGGGAGTAGTCCACCTCTGGACTATGGGTTTGTGGAAGTAACTTATGTATCTCTCTCTCTTGAGCTTCACTAATTAGTACCGTATGAGCTGCTGAACATGATTACGGTCATCTATGTAATACCTTTGTGGTGGATCTTTTTATGAGTTAATATATGTTTGAGATTGCAATGGTTTTGTTTCAGTTATGAAAGTAGATGCATATTATGTACCCCGTTCTTATTTACTTGTCATGATCAAGCATGTTTATGAGAGCGTGTGAGGGGGAACGTGTGCATTAGTTGGAGTAACGGGGGGTGGCTAGTGCAGTGAACGTGAGAGAAAGTTCTGCGATCCACTTGGGTATCTTACCTTACTTTGTTGCCTCACTAGGGATAAAAAGAAATACCATGCTACCGGAGATGTGGGTGTGACCATTGCCACTACTCCATGACTAGATCTAGCATGTTCTTATTTTAACTTCATGTCATGATACTTATTGCTATACTCTGAGTTATCTTAATTACTGAGGTGTTATGATTTAGTTCGCATCTTGGTGGAGTATAAGAGGACTAATAACCAAAAGGTCTCTATGTTAGGACGTGATGCCCATATAATTATAACTTGTCATTAAACTGTTGTGTTGCAATCTCATATGTCAACTCTAGTGTTCCATTGTCTACCACTTTATTAAAGAGAGAGTGCATTTGTGAAACCATGAACCCCGGTCCATTTTTAATCATAAGAAACACCTTTCCAACACTTTTACCACTTTTCCATTTTCTGCCATTTAAAAATCCGAAAATACAAAAACACTTTTACATCTTGCATTCATCATATAAAACCCAAAAATATCATTTATCATTGCTACCACCATCCTTGCATATTTATTTACCACCATTGCATATTTATTTCTTGTTTGCATTGCATATTATCTTGATATCATTCTCACACCTTGTGCTTGACAACCACTAGGTGAGGTTGAGGACCAAAACATTTACTTTGTTTTGTAGGTAACCAAAAGAAGGATAGGAAAGATAAATCTTCACTACTGATTCCCCGAGAGTTCGATATTAAACCCTCGAGTCACCCTCGTGGGGAAAACACGTCTTCCACTTACTACACACTCTGCACTTGGAGTCTCAACCTAACCCATATTCTTTTGACGCAGGTAACTACGTCATCGGGTATCAATAGCACTAGATCTTCTTCCGTCTGGGAAGGAGATGCTCCTGGCTTTATTTCATCTTTACTTGTAAACGATATAGTGTTATCTGATAAACTAGATTCGAACGGCGCGGCTCGCCGCACGGCACTTGTTAGTTCTTTTAATTTTTTGTCTGTGGTTGTCACATTTTATACAGAGTATTTAAATATTTTTATATTCATATGTATTAGCAAAATATGATGGTATCAGTAATGCTGAGAAGTTTTTACTTTGAGTTATTACCATATTTGGTTTGTGCAAGACATCAGTAAGTTGATCATAGGTATAAAGATTTGAACGCAATACCATTAGAATCGTATGAAATCAACAATCACCACATCATACAATTAAAATATTAAGAAACAGGAAGATCAGATCAAAGTTGGGGAAAGTAATATAGAAATTCACACGTGTAGAAATACAAGTGCAACAAACACACAAGCAAAACCTCAAGAAACAGACAAACCAAAGTATATGGAGCAGTGCCAAAACTCACAAGGGCAATAATTTAGAGATACACATCACACTGATATAAACATAAGATGCTTGGATAAGAGTCACATATAGGTAAACATAACATATACACACATGGAAATAATTCTAAATACATAGGATCTGGATAGGGAATACATGATTTCAAACGCCCGATGAGTTTCATGCAACCAATACAGTTACCAAAAGCCAGTCAGCTAGCTGGTCTCAGTACCATTAACAATGAGACATGTGGGCAACAAAACCTGGACAATGACGGCACCAAAACATCATCGAGTACGGTTTCCTAAGGGGATGTCACAAATGGACACATGTACAGGCAAAAAAAAGTCTAGTCTGCAAGAACAAAATTCACAATTAAACGAAAGTTCAGTGTTGTAGTAGGCATAGTTTGACCTCACTCTTAAGCAGTAGCATCTCCGCAGGAACCTAGGTCTTGTTTTTCTTTGCTAGACCATTATTTCCACCTTCCAGCGCAGATGCCTCGCGCCTAGAGTGGAGAAAGAAGATGAGGTCACATCCTAACATTGATAAAATGAATCAATAATATAGAGAGAACCTGATTAGTATGATCCATATTATTAAACATCATTCTAGTAACTGAAGAATCCAATGCAAGAGTAGATTGTTAGATTGCTTACCCAACAGATGTTTTTCATAGTTTGCTAGGGGTGTGGACAAAGATTCTTTGTCAGCAGCACTCTAAAACATGGAAGCCAAAATTATAAGAGGCTGCAATATGTTTAGCTCAGAAGCAGATATATTTATCTATGAAGTAGTAGACCATATGGATGATATTTCTGCGTAACCTTAAACTAATTAACAGTGCGCGGAACATTGATGAGAGGCTAGTTTTTCGGGGCGTGAATAATATGCTTATCGGCTGGAACATCGGTCACCACAACACGTTTAACACCTTATCCAGCAACCCCTTTACCTTGATCCTCTCAAGCAGACTCTTCGAAAAGTCGGGCCCTTTAATCACGTATTTGAGAAGATATTTCATGAGTCTTATTACACCATTCTACATTAATGTGGGCCAGATTTTTTTTTGATAAAAGTCATGTTATATGGAAAAATAATCTATTGTCAAGTTTTTTCCCGTTTTATAAATATTATAAACTACCGTTATCAAGACGTCTATAGAGGGTAATCCAATCTCATTAATAATTGTTTCAGGCTAGAAAATTTTGAATAATGTTGAATATTCACCATCTTTCATGCAAACACACTTGTCATCTAGTTCACCACAGGGTCCATGCTTCATAATTCAGAATGAAAGCATAGCCTATCGGATGTTCAATAGGGTTTGACATTTCAGCAGAACAAAAGCATGGATCGGGCTGCACTAACCTGATGGTCCTTGTCTACGTCCTGCCAAATAAGTATATGAACATGCGGCAGACCTCGCTTCTGGAACTTGACATCATACACTGCACCAAACAATATTGAACATGTAAATGTAATAACATAACAGTGAGCCCAAAAACATGAACACATGGTGAAAATGCTATGTAGGAAAAGAAATAGTGCCAGCCTTCATGGGACCAGAGACACGACCATCTCTAATATCATCTATATACTCAGAAAGTTTCAGCCCATACATCCTAACAATGATATCAGCCCTATCACATGGTTGTTGGCCAGGGCGTAGTAGGAGTGCCTCAGTAATCTCGGGCCATTTTGCATTCCACGTAAAATTAGTGACCAAATCAGGAGCGCCATGGACCCGACAAATGGTAAGACCATCCTGGAAGTTCTCCATGATATAACAACCGCTGGTATGGCATACATTTAGTAGCTTGGTTTCGAAATGTAATAACCCCAACAACATATAACTAATCGTATAATCTGAAGACTGGAACGATATAGGTGTGATATGAAAAGAAGCAAATACAAAGTGGAGAAGAGAAACATGGTAATAAACTCCAAAGGGGTATGAACAAAGAATATTGATCGTTATAAACCAGAGTGCTGCTTATAATAAATCGACTAATGTGACACTACAGTTAGTTCTAAAAGTGAAACTACACCAACAAAACAGCGAACTCACACCAAAAGAAAAATGAATAGTAATGTTACTTTTGCAACTCAAACAAACCATTGGTAGAGAACATAATTAAGCCAAAATATATATGAACTATTGGTTATTAAGAAATGTTCTATTATGACATGTGGTAACACAGTTCTCAATACAATGCTAGAATGATCGCCTTATTAGCTGACAGTATCCTGGTTCAGCATTTAACAATGCAATAAAGGCAACCATTTAGGTAAACATGAGAAGGTGTAAACCAAATTTCAACAAAAGAATAAATGTGCTTGTGAAAGCTAAGCATCCCAATTACCTCTTTCATAATTAACCAAGTAGCAACACCACACTATACTGTGCAATGGAACATAAATTATAGTTGTTCATATAAGTAATTAATATAACATAGCAAGCATTTATCATTGCCAAAACCAATCGGTTGATTGCGCACTTCACTAAATTAAGCACAAGGGCAAGAAAACCAATAGTTAGTTGCAACCTTTTTATGTTTAATGGAATCTCCTATGCTAACCCAATAAGCAACACATGCTATTAGCACGCTAAAAAGACAAAGAATGAGCAATGTCATATAATATCATCCTATTCACACATTGAATTTTCCTAGATGCATAGTAGAAAGCCCATAAATAACCATAACAGTCTATTGTTTTGAAAAAGTTTCCTCCCTCCATGAACACGGTTTTATTTGTATTCTGGTAAAGAAAGAACTGGTCTTTTCTGGCCAAGATAAGCATAACCAACTATCTGAACGTTTAAAGAGAGCACAAATATGAAAAGCAATTTTGAATTTTTAGTCTGCTGTTATGAGCACTCAGCCTTCACCCTAAGTCTCTAACTTAAAAATAACTAGCGGGTCGCCCGCGCATTTGCGCGGCTAGACTATCTATTATATATTTTGGTACCACTTTTTTCAAAATTTAGAAAAACAATATACTTTATTTATATATAAATTTAATACTTAAAAATTCATTAATGTTATGCAATCTGCCCATTTGCACTATTATATTTTATAGGAATGATTAAATATTTTGTCTCACATTGTCTAGCTCTTAGTTCTCCTATCACATAATGTAGACTACTATGAATAATTTGTCTCTCAAATAATTTATGGTTTTAAAATATTTTATAGGAATTTTCAAAATATTTTGTCTCTCAAATAATTTATGGTTTCATTATACTCTTAGATATTCAGCTTTTTTTTTATTTCTCAGTATCATTTATATTGCATGGCCTAAACATCTATTGATTTTTTTTTGTATTGTCTTTTGCGTCTAACAAAATATTGTTTTGATTGTTTTATTTATTTTCTATATTCTTCGTCGCTTTCCACGTCTTTAAAATTCACGAATCAGAATTGAGTTTTATTTAACTCACAATTTCAATTCGGATCTTTTTAGGGATTAGATGATGTTTTCCTATAGTCTCATTTGTTTCTGTTGACATTTTTCATTTTTTGAAATACATATATGTACCCAATTTTTTTTTATCTTACTATGGTTATCTAGAGAAAAAAAATCATACTTATTACTTGTAGTTTATCCAATCATTAGTTTTTCATCTCTTTGTTCAGAAAATGCTCCTATTCCGCCCGGTAAAATACCTTTGTCAATAGTCACTCATAGCTCTATAAGAGTAAATCACGGACCAGCAACAGTCATCTCTACATCTCTCTTGTGAAAGTTCAGCAAGAAAATCCCTTTCTATTAAAAAAAAGAAATTTCAGCAAGAAAATCCCTTTCTATTATTGAATCGACTGTACCCAATGTGCCAATCTATTTGGCTTCCCGTCCATCTCCATAGCTTGCCAGCCTGCCAGGCCATGCTCTTGGAGGCGTGGCTTGACCAAGGAGGGGACGCGCGCTGGAGCCGCCGATATGGCTTTGCCCACCGGCGAGGCTGCACGTCGCCGTCGTCGATTTGGAAAGGTAGGAGAGGCACTCGCGTGGCCGCCGCGGCAGAGGCGCACGATAGCCCGCAGCTCGGCCATCAATGGCGGGAGCGTCCACACAGCCGGCAGGTCGATCTTCGGAGGACGCAGCTGCAGCACGGGAGCCGAGTGGAGCGCCACCGCGTCAGCCCCGACGACTCGATCTGAAGACCCCAGCTCAGCGTGCCGCTCGCGTCGCCATTATTTAGTGGCGGCAGCTGCAGCCTGCATTCGGCAGGCAAGGCTAGTCTCACCCTGCAGTGCTGCATGGTTGCTTCCGCATTTCTATTTGTATTTTTTAAAATTCCCCAATTTCGGTTACATGATAATCCTTTGTTTGGTCACTGATTTTAGCATTGGATCTAATTTCAGCAGGAATGGTGGTGTCAATGGGAAACATAACAGTAGCAATAGAGCCAGTTCATCTGACTATACTTGTCTCGTTGAGCTTGGCGTATGAGGAGGCACAGGTAAATCAATCATCCTTCTCCATCCCATGTCAAAATTTTATCCCAGATGAGAAATAAGAGATAAAACCTCCATGCTATAACAATTTTTTGAGATCGATTTAAGGGACATTTAGATTTTGTACTATTCGAGAGATGTGGATTTTGATACTATTCATGAGAGAGATTCTAGTATCTGATTGTGGCTTCTGGAGGTGCTTAATAGAAATATGATAGGAGGGTACCACGGTTGATTCCATTGTTTGATCTCGGGTATTCAAATAATATGGCATATGATGTTCCAAGAAATATTTATGTAGCTATTTAAAATGAACCATGTCCAGGAAGTAGATGTGTACCTGATAAAGCATGGCAAGGATGTCTCAAACTCTATATAACCAAGCAGGAACAGTCTAGCTGAACTGAATATTTGTAACTCCTATTACAATTTTTTTCCAGTTGTTTTCAATTGGACATTCATTATCATCGATCAGCAGCTTCAATCCTTTTTTGTTTCTGACTCTGGATAATGCCACATATTGTTTCCCATGTTGGAATACTCGATTGGTCAAATATATTCCTACCTTGTTCAAGTTGACAATGGCTCTTATTTACAGTCCTTGCGAAGCAGACTGAGAATGGATATATCCTTCATTTCGAATTCCTTCATTTCTGCATGAATTTCCATTTTGAGTCGCTGGGTGATATGATGATCTGTGGTATGCATAACTTTTCGTCAACGTGTGTTTCTGTCATTATTTTCTCCTCGATGTACTTGCTTCCAAGTTGTGTTATTTTCATTCTTGTTCCTTTGCATAAACATGCAGCTTGGCGTATGTTGCGTAGGCGCATCACCGGCAAAACCTACCATCAGTTATAGCTCATGGTCTCGGATTGCTGGGAATTTCAAGGTGTTGAGAAACTCAGTAGGATACATGTTTTCCATGTTCATGTTATTCGTTGCTTCCTTGCACAGGTATTCTGGCTTCGGTATGTCACCTCTTCACCCTGTATCTGGCTCATTTCGTGGACATAGTATTGCTCTTTATTCTAGGAAATCCCGCTCACGTATTATTGCAGCAATTTTGGCTATGTGCTTTGAACTCTTTCTTATTTCCGATTTTTCCTTTATTTATGTAGCAGTAGGTCCTTCAGCATTTTATAAATCAATCCTCTCGTTCATATGATGTTGTTTTGCGTTGCCTATTTGTGGTATACACTCTCCAAATTTAATGACATTTTTTTTTGTATTCGATCATTTGATAAACACTTCAGCGTGTTTTGTGTTACCTCAAATATTTCAAAGTGATTCGATAGGTACGATCTTATGATTTAAGCATTAACTATCTGCTCTCTCTCCTCACCTTGGTTATAACTGGTAGTATTTTTCTTAAGTCGCCTCCTAGTAGTACTGTCATCCCACCAAATGTCCTTTCATGCCTGTTTTCATTTGTGAACCTGGGAATATATCTCTAAGGCGTTTACCTAGTGCCCAGATGCAATGTTTCTTTGCCATAGGAGGTTCATCTAACAGTATAAGTGAGGTACTCTTTAGCAGTTCAGTCAAATGTGAGACTTTCTTTCTTTCATATGTTTCTTCGGTGATAATTAGTGACATGCGGAACCTTGAGTGTGTTGTTCTGTCACCTTGTAGAAGCCAGGCTGCAGTGCCGCATGATGCAAATTCAAGCACTATCTTTCCCTATAATCTATGCTTTGTCGTGATTGCTTTCCACAGATATGTTTTTCCCGTGCCCCTGTAGCCTTCCACATATATTTGGTTTCCTAGCCTTTTTTCAACTGACTGAATCATAGGTTTTTTTTTCTCGTCTTGGTTAAGATTTTTTATGATGGTTTGGTGCTCACCCTTAGTTTGTCCATGTGGTAGCTGACCTCCTCATTATTAGTCTGTTCGCAAGTACTTGCTCGGAAGCATTTAGTAAGTAGTCCTTTTGTATGTAGAACATATGAAATTTGATACTTTCATGTGAAAAAGAGTAATCTAACTAAATATTAATACTGCACCCTCGAAATAGGTTTCGATATGTAAGCTGTCAAGACTTTTGTTGTTCCTTGATAATACATATGTGAATTTAATAAGAAATAAGTAATCTAACCAATCAATAATTCACAGGAAAGCAGGTTGTTTGTAATAAAATTGCATTTGGGAGGGGAAAATTAAACAGACATGAAGATTGCAGTTGTTACCTCAAGATTGTGGCCACTACCCAAAGTTGACGCGTGCCTTTGATCTGCTAGTGTCGTGCGATCGATTTGTGGATACAACGGCGCTGGTAATGCGATCGATTTGCCGATGCAACCAACCATTGTCAAGGTGCCTTCGATCTGTCGTTTGCATGTCGGGAGGGGAAGATTAAACACACATGAAGATTGCAGCTGTTTCCTGAAGATTGTGGCCGTTACCCAAACTTGACGCGTGCCTCTGATCTGCCGGTGTCGTGCCATCGATTTGCTGATACAACCAAACCGATCTGCCGGTGTCCTGCCGCACTGTCGTACAATCGATTTGCAGATGCAACCAACCAATGTCAAGTTGCCTTCAACCTGTCGTGCGGCGTATCCCTGTGGCACCTTTGATTTGTAGATGCAACCGCGAGCATTGTCGACATGTCTCAGACGTACATGAGCATCTGTCGCCGCTCCAATGTCCTATACGTCTGGGTTGATCTCGATTCGCTGGGTGTGCAAGCGTGTATGTTCGTCGGGGCGTACATGAGCTTTATTAATCTAGCGATTTATCCTACTCAATCCCCATTGGTCCGTGGATCAGGGTCTTTCTTTTAATATTGAATGTGCGTGTTGACGTCGGAACCTTTCCGTGTCCGTCTGTTTTTCAGATTGCGTGCGTGTGGATGTTGGACATGTAAAATCCCATAGATCCGTATCGCTTGCTTTGGTATACGTGGTTGCTAAAATCTCCACCGTTTGTAAATCTTGGATTTACGGTGGTAAATCTTCACCGTTGGTTGTTTGTTGTTTTAATAATATAATAGATAACCAATTGCCCGCACCATAAGAAACTATAGACATTCTTTCAAACATAGCAGCTCAAATGGAGCACTACATATGCATATGGTCAGATTTAAAATAACTATGGTGTGAACAAACCTACATTGCCATAAAATTATCCCAAAAATAATTATGAGATTCCAGTTGATAGCTAAAACGCTAGCTCTGCCACAACTAAAAGCATACACGATGAGCAGAAACTCTAAAAAAGAGACGAAAAACACTACCACAACTAAAAGCATACACCATGCATGAGCAGTGACATTGCAATTAGAGCTCTAAACTAAGCTCACATTAAAATTAATGTTCCAGTAGGTTATTTGTAGCATCACAATCACATTGCCAGGAAATTAGAGGTCTAAGGCTGACCACAAAAACACATACAAATAATCCGAAACTAAATACTTGAGGCCTTAGCTCAAGAAGCAACCAAATCATCCAGCTTGTATGAAAATTAACCCACAAAACAATCTTTAGATAAATCATCATGCGCCACTGTGGCATGGTGCCACTGTGGCATGGCAGTCACACAACATGGAGCTCGTATATGAGCTTTCACCTGGTAGGCATAGATAAATAGAATTTGCAGAAACAAAAATACTCCTTTTTGGGGTTTAATCAACAGGGAGTGAGACAGAAGGGGCAAATCAGGAGAAGGAGCAGATCTTGGGCACCTGCATTACATGTGAGTTCAGCTGTAGTTATGACCCTCATTTTTCCTATTGTAGCTCGTGTTGAGTACCTGAGAGAATGGAGAAACAGAGCACAAAATCATCTCATACTTGTAGACGGGGAGAGTCAAGCCGGTGGACAGGGATTGAGGCTGGAGGCTGCTCACCTCTGCTCATCGTGGTTATCGGGTCATGAGAAGAAAGGAGCAGTTTGGCTCCCTCTCATGTGATGCTGCTGCCACAAATGCCGCTCCTTCTGAGAAATTGAATAGAAAATGGTTTGAAACTAAATGCTAGAGCAAAGCTACTTCAAATTGTAATCAACCAAAATGTAATCGACAGCAAACCATATAGAACGACATCTCAAACTTGTATATTCACTCTTGAATGCTATAGGTGTATTGACTGATTGTGGAACTGCTTTATCACCTCCAGATATG
Source organism: Poa pratensis (assembly GCA_947311845.1). Lineage (NCBI taxonomy): Eukaryota > Viridiplantae > Streptophyta > Magnoliopsida > Poales > Poaceae > Poa > Poa pratensis. Next base: position 71,798,322 of record CAMZMU010000042.1, read on the forward strand.
ATAGTACATAACATACCTGAGTGACAAACTCTGCTTTTTCCAGATTTTGCTCTCGATTGACCTCTTGCTGATGCAATCAGAAGCGTTTATAGATATGCAAAATTCCAAACCTATACAACATTGACAACAACATGAACTGAAAATCAGAGAATTATTATCTGATGTTTGTGTCTGAAACAACCTACCACAAATATATGGTACCATACAGGCAATATAATACACAGGCCCAAACAGTCTCATGCTAGGCATAGATAAAATATTAGATAAAGAACGTACTGCTACCCATAAAGATTAAATTCATATGTAAAGTAAAGACTGCTACTACATGTTCAAATCTTATCTTACAGTGCTATTACCAGTTTTAACCAGTGGTAAAACTAAATAAAATTTTGAAAACAACAAATTTCGGCTACCTATCAAGGCCACCTTGTAAGGTCCATCCATGAATATGCACCTCCAGATAGTTCATCAGTAAGCTAGCTGGACACTCCGTTTTAGTACACCATCTGTGGACATCGAATAGACAAATTTTTAGATTCTTCTCCTACTCAAAACACTCGAATGAAAATGATCAAGATGAGATAATAATATAATTCAAGAAATAGAGACAGTAGCATTGTGCTGGAATAAACCTGCATATGAACCTGAACATTTGCTGTTCTGTTACCAAGATATGTGCAACCCATGTAACATAATAAATGTCAAACACAAGAATGGTTTGTAAATATACAAACCAAACATTCAAAGTGAACTAATTAGAAGATTTATCCACTCTTTTTTACCTTAATTCAATTATCCAGCAACGCTATAAAGCTCCATAAATGGAGGCTTATTTAGCAAGGCCATCAGCTAATCTGAACTGCAGATTCCAATTCGAATAGACCTATATGTGGACATTGAAAACATAAAATTCGTAAGACTTTGATGTATAAGCCGCATCAGAACCCATATTTCACTGAAAACCCCTACAGCTTCAAAGGTAGTAATTGCATTAAGGTAATTATAAAGGAGCATCCCTGATGTATAAGATGAGTTGAACCTTACATTGCTGGATTGTGAGTAGAAGGGGGAAAAATTAACCCATTGCCTAGATGAAATTGATTCATCACCTCCCAGCAAGAAGATGCATATATCGTCACCCCATCTCACCAAGAACCTGCAAATAAATTACAATAATGAGTTTTGAGTAACCTCCTCGCCGGGTCCATACCAGCAAGTTCATTCACACATGGTATTCGACCCATCGAGCTAAAACACCTAACTGCGGCCAAGAAAATAGAGAATATATATTTGTAAGAGTATGTACCAGGAATAAACATGTTTAATTAAACGGCAGGAAATTGAAATACATGAGGGAAGGAAGAAATAAATGTAGGTGTTTCACAAAGGGACATACCAGATTATATCTAACGGGTTTAAAGCTCGAACTGGTCCATGATTCTTCCACACAAACATCTGCACAAACAAAACACAGAAGGGGCAGGTGTCATCTTTGATTGCAAGTAAAAATTCAAAGAAATAAATTATTGAGTAGACATGGTAAAAAAAACATGAATTAATCTGTACCTGCAGTCTACTTGGATTTTCCTCAAACACCTTATATGCATTCATACAAAAACATCTGTACAAACAGATAGGAGAAATTATTCAGAGTGGAAGAGAGGGGAGGCGCCAAATCAAGACCTTGAATCTGGTATGTGATTCCTTTTGTTATTCTAGTAGAAGAAAGATCAAATAAATGTGGAGCATCGATCATATGTTGTAGCACCCTCGCTTAACAAAGCATAGTCGTACATGAAATGTGCGGAAGACTTGGATCATATAAGACTTGCACTTTCCAATAAAATGTAGTATCACACGAAATGTCAAAATTATTACAACGCACGCACGAATGATCCAAAAGTATAATAATTTATTACAACTGCGCATAGCCAAGGCTAGCTTGAAACAAATAAGGTTCAACATTTATTCAGAGTTCACACGCAAATTAAATATAACACGGAGCTCCATCATCTCCATGCGCCACTGGCGAACATGTTGGTTGTAAGCTCGAAGACTGACGACGTCACTCCTGATCGGACGAACCTGCAACATGTAAGTTGCAGCCCAGATTGTTTGGGTCAGATGCCGTTCGACTGGCTGGCAAGTGAATACTAGTGGAATATAAAATGACAAGACTATTTCTACATGCTTATATGGCTGGTGGAGTTCAAGGCTATTGCATAAAGCCAATTTTGTCCTATTTTTCATAAAGCATTTTTAATTCTCAACAACAACATGAGACACAACCCTGGACGCATCCAGTGTCTCATTTAACCCGAGTTCACCCAGCAAGTTTTATTATGAAATTGGAATGATGAGATTTTTCCATACACTACAATGTTCGAAGACACGCATTGTCCATAACCGGGGACACGGCTAAGATCTTAGTTTGACACACTCTGCAGAGCTGGTGCACTTTCACCACTAGACCCGATCAACCCAAACTATCTTTACACTCATTTAGTGATAAGGAAAAGAAGAAGATCGAGACGAGACTTTTCAGAAGTATTTCCCCATGGTACTACTAGCGAGATCACCGCCCAACTATCCCACTACATCTTCAGATCTCACTGACCCAGGTCCACACAACATACTCCGTCAAGACAGAGCCCATATGACTAGTGGTTGCACGCTTCGGCAACAAACATGAAGTGACTTAAAATCTCGATACCCTGGGTGGCAATCCACAAGTGAGCGTAAACAAGACAGCCATAGACATGACCCATGAATAGCCACTCCACTCACATCATCCTCTATCAAACCAATCCACCCAGGCAGTAAATTAATTTAGTGGAGTTTTCAAATAACACATCTACAATAAAACAATCATTTTTGTAGCATGTACTTCCACTAAATTATCATAGGTTACTACCAAGGTGGTCATATGGCTATCCTACAAGGTTTGCATAGCATAATATTATATAGTAGTACCTATCATACATACTACTAAAAATATCTACAAATGCAAATAAACAAAATAGTAGGTCATTTATGCTTGTGCAAGATATTCACTTGCCTTCGTAGTAGTTCGGGTTGCTGCAGCACTCACAGCACGATCGGCACTCTTCACAATCTAAACAAACAACAAACACAAATTCAATACAATTCACAAATAGCATTACAAAAATAATGTATGCATGACAAAATGCAGAGATGCCACAATTTCAAGTCAAGCAATAAATATTATTTTAGTTCTCTGGTATAAACTATATGCATGATGCTCATGTCAATTTTTAATATGTTTAATAACATAAAACAATTTTGATTAGCTAAATACTAGTTTTTAAACATCTGTAAAGAACGCTAATAAACACGATGCAAACATGCAAACTTTTGTGCCCACTGTGTTCTACATAAAATTCTGAGAATTTTGATATAAAGGACAAAATTTTTGGACGAGTAGAACTCAAGATATGAATTTTACAATGTACGCATAATTTTCTGGAATTTTATTAAATTCGTGATAAAACAGTTGACCGAGTTGACCCAACTGGCGACGTGGCGCTGGTGTGGCGCTGACCGTGCAGTCGACTCAGCTGCCACGCGGCGGCGCATGATTCGCCCGTACCCCTTCAGTTAAAGGTTCTAATCTGAACCATGGATCGACGATCCAACGGCCAAGGACGAGCAGGCCATGGACAACAGCTGTGCTCACCGGAGAACGACGACGGTGACGAACTGCAGCTTGCTTGCGATCGTAGACGACGTGCTGCTGCTCCTCCCGACTTGTAAACAGAAGGAATCGGAAGAGTTTATCCGGCGAACTCAACGGCGTACCCGACGACGTCTCCGGATGAACCAAACGACGGCAGCGGCTGTTCTCGAGTTCCTGCACCGGCGGCGCTCCAGCGACGAATACGAGCTCCCTGCTGCACCGTTTTCAAAAATAAAAGTTTCAGGATACGCGTAACACCGATAGTTAAAGGATTGGTAAGGCTAGAGATGCTGGAGTCGTGCGAGGCGGCGATGAAAACCTTCGAACCTCGTCAAAGGCGGCGGCGGCAGATCGATCTCGACCCAAAATTGGCGCAGCCTGGCGGCCGGTTTTTGGGGAAAGTCGGGGGAAAAGAAAGCTAGGGTTTGGGGGCTTATATAGCACGAAGTTTCGTGACAAACGGACGAGAGGATCAGGAGAAATCGAGGAAAACGTGGAGCTGGTCGAGTTAGGAACGAACTCGAGTTCGTTCTGGAGATGTACTTCACGTACGTGAAGATGATGGGCCAACATCACTGCTGTTGGGCCGAGGCTTGCTGGCTGGTTCGTTTCTACTTTTTTTTTGTTCTGTTTTATTTGTTTCCTCTATTTTGAAATATCAAAACAACTCCAAAAAGAGCAAACTAAAATACAGGAAAATTCATGTGAGTTGTAGTTTAAAATAATACGATACTTAGCACAGTTTGCTTCTGAAAAAATAATAGAAGATAGTTTTGTACTTATATTGTACATACACATTGTTTGTTCATTTTAAACTAATGCACTTTAAAAGAAATGCACAACCAAATGCAAATGATGCATGCCATGCATGATTTTATTTTTTTTCGAATCAAAGTATATATAGTTTTCAAAAGTTTTTTTGATTTTTCTGATTTTCAATTTTTTTGAAAAACTTGGGATGTTACATATGTTTACAAAGGAGAGGAGGGTGGTAGGAGAGAGAGAGAGAGTGAGTACCAGATCACGTGATGAGGGATGGCACGCAGTAGCCACCAGCTTGTCCGCTCGGTGACGCCAGCGTGTGCATCGGCGGCCGAGAGCAAGCTCTTGCTCTTATTCCCCAAATCCATCCCCTTCCCTTGTCCTCCTCTTCCTCATGCTTCTCCTCGAGGCTGGTCTCATGAGTGTTGTTGGCCAGCGTATCCGGTGAGGATTAAAAGGTAGAAATAGACCTAGGTCGACCACCAGGACCAAGAAATGCGAATCAGAACGAACCTTTTGGCATCCACGAAATCCATCCTCCGCGCGCCGCCATGAACTCCTGTTGAGCGTCCGGAGGAGTAAGAGACAAATAACAGGGAGAACAACGGGTGTAGAAGGAAGGGGCTGGTGATTTCTTACCTTGGGTTGACAGCCTTGGCGACGCCACCGTGCGCGGAGACGGTCGTGAGCGGCTCCTCTATTTTCCCCCAAATCCATCTCCCTCTCTGCGTCCTTGTCTTCTCGTCGACTTTCACTGGAAGGCGGCCGTCCTTCTGGCTGCGTCCGCTCGCCACGCATAAGGCACGGGAGATGCGGCTAGGAGGGAGGACGAAGCCGCCTTCTCCCGCGGAGGATGGAGAAGCGGCCAGGGAGGAGAGAGCAAGGGTGACGCCGGCGACCGGAGAAGTTGCAGGGGACGGCGGCGCGAAGGAGCAGCGGCGGCGGGAGGAGAGCAAGGGGATTGGGGGAGAGCGCGACGCGAGCGATTGGTGGCTAGGGTTTTCCACCGCGGGGTGCAGCTTATATACCGCAGGGCAAAATAAATGGATGGCTCAGATCGACGCGGGTTTTCACTCTGATCGGACGGCTCGCGGTGGCCAGTCGCTGCGAAGAAATCTGTGTGCACCGAATTTTCCAGCCACCAAGTCGATGACCGGTGGGACCAGGGACAGTAAAAAAAAACACCACGCGATCGGACGGTGAGATCGACTGTAAATCCTTATCTACGGCCAGCATTTGCTGAGCTCTGAGGAGCCATGGTCTCTACCCAAGGATGTAATCTTTAGATAAAGTGGTTAGTTGTAAAAAAAAAGACGATCAGCCTTTTACTTGACTTGAAAGACGATCAGCCCTGAGACTGAGTCTGAAGAGCCGGAACGCTCGAGAGCGTTTTCCTCTTGTGGTCTCATGACACTCGTGCTCCCATCCGGCCCACCCAATGCGCCTCTAAATTCTCTCTCCACCGCCGCGCCCTTGCCCTCTTCTGCCGCCGCCGACGCCGACGCCTCACATTGCCGCCTTCCAACGCGCGTCGACGCCGCCATCGCCGCCCCGGGTTCCTCCACCCCGTCCTCAAGCGCCGCCATCGGTTTTTGAGGTATGCGATGAGAATTTCGTCATCCCAGTGGTCAGCACTTAATCCCTAACTAATTCAAACCTCCACAGATTCTGTGTGTGACGGCGCAACACCATCTAGATCTGGCCCTGCTGCTTGATGCCCGTTGTTGGGTCCGCCCGTTCTCGACCCTGAGGCTACGAGGAGGATGCCTGGCCTAGCCCTACCTGCCCGCGAAGCAGCGTACGCCGCCACCGCCACCCACTTAACCCTATTGATTTCGTGCTATTGCTATGCTATTCTATGCTATGCCATGCTTTTGTTCTGCTGATTGCTACTTGAGCTCTGTAGATTTAATTTTCTGGTGGTGTCCGCTTGGATAGTCGAGAAACGTCTCACTGTTGATCAGTTTTGTGTATTTAGGGCACTGTTATAGCAACCAAGTAGAAAATTTTATGTAGGAATTGTAGTTGACTATGGCCTCTCTCTGTATCGGATGCTTTGTTGGGTGGATAGTACAGCTGTTTTGAAAGTAAGTGGCTAATCCAAGAGTTCATGATTGCTTACTTGAACTCTGTACTATGGAAATCAGTAAATGACTACTCTCTACTGACTCGTCACTGGTCGGTAATCTATGTTGGTTGGTTGCATCTGGAAACTAGTAAATGGCCAACTATGATTTGTGAGAGTTAACGACTCCGTACTTGAATTTTATGTGGGACTGTACCTGCCTTGGGTTGTTCCTACGATCTGTGGAAAATAGTTGAGTAGCTGCTTTGTAGAGATGCAACCATGTATACATCGTATAGACGGTTTTCTTGATCGTAATAGTAAGATGAGTTGATGGTTGTCTTCTTCTTTTGCCGATCGTGCTGCTTATATGCAGGGATTACGGTCACCCCAGTCTGTAGACCAGATGTGCCGTCAACAGTCGAGATCTCGGTTATCTCCAGATGAGCAGCTTGCTGCTGAAGAAAGTTTCGCGTTGTACTGCAAGCCAGTTGAACTGTACAATATCATTCAACGGCGAGCCATTAAAAATGTATGTTCCTTCATAATTTTGTAGCGTAATTTCACATGGCTTACACCTGCTTACCACTCGTAACCATCACGTGTAAGTGATTTGAGATACCAATGATGCATAACTGAATTTTGCAGCCCTCTTTTCTGCAAAGATGCCTTCATTACAAGATACATGCAAGCCGAAAAAAGAGGTACACACTTTGACTGTACTGCAGAAACGAGGAAACCGAAGATTGTTTTAATTTAAATTCGATGTGTCAAAAGAAAAAAAAACTGTACTGCTTTAGAACGCATTTTCATTTATTGACATAGCAGACTGTTGGAACCTCATACATAAGGTTGTCAAGATCGTGGTTGAATCAAGTTGGGAATGCTTCCAGCTTAGCATTATCAAACCGCAGAATCTAAGATCCTACCTGAGTCCAACCAATGCAGGCTAAAAAACATCATGCTGAGTTGCTGATGGTGACGTGGCATGTCTGCTGTATTGGCAGGGGTTTTATCATATGTGACTGTGAGATATAGGTGTGTCGGGCTTACGATGTTTTTGCAGATAAACCCCGTCGAATAGTTAGTACAGCCCATGACGTGGCATGTTCCCCCTGCTAATTATTTTTTTATTCTCATTAGGGTTTCTAGCCCTGCCAAAACCCCAGCCATGCCATGCTACTGTCAGCGTGGCATATTCGTGCCTGCCTGGCTGGATCGCGTAATCCTGAACCGCTTTGCCAAGTTAGGGAGCCAACTGCCAGATCTGGAAAGTGATGTACCTAAGTGTTCTCGCCTACCAAGTTTAATGAGTCCTGGTGCATTTACTCAAACTAGAGTAAAACAACTATAACTTTCGGAAAAGTAGCGTAAAAAACTAAGGTTTTCAGAATATCAAATCCCATCGAATTGTCTAATGCCCATACTTGGGTGTACACATGGACAATACTAATTATTATCAGCGAATAGCAGCAAGTTTAAAAATGTCACCTGAGGTGTCGCTAATGTGGCCCTGCCTGCCATCCCGACATCTAATGTTCAAGATAACGATTGTCGTTTACTGCTCGGTCAGCCCCAGATTAGAGATTAATTGGAAATCATCGATCAAACGATTTTATTGGTCCACTATTAATCGGCTAGTTTGTTTGTAAATCCTCCAGGTTCCCGACACTATAAACTCTAAAATATCCTATATTCAACACAAAAGGAGGATGTAGGGGATGCAGGGGAGGTCGGCACTTGGCAGGTCTCGGGCTGCTGGAGGAAGGGGTTGCGGCCAGGCTCGTGCTACCGGAGGAAGGGGTGGCACGGGTCTTGTGCTGCTGGAGGAAGGGGTGCCGGCGGAGAGCTGCTGCTTCGTGCTTTTGGACGAGCTGGGAGATGTAGAGGGCGCCGGCTCCTGGAGAAGATGAGGGGGCAATCCAGAGGGCGGGGAGCTTAGGCCGTGCCCTGTATCGTGCGGGAGGCAGCAGGAGACGAGGGCTAATTTTGAGGTTTCTGTCTAGGGGGGCTCAACCGATTTATCGGTATATGCCCAATAAATCGCTTGTCACGCCGATAAATCAGCCCAAACGATAAACACAACCGATATGGCTTCATCTTATCGGTGACCCCAGATTGCGATGAATCGTCAGATAAATCGTTGAATTAGCCGATATTTTGAACACTAATTTTCAGCATTAGTATTGAGCTACTTGTACAAATCATAATTTTCCTCTTTAAGCTATATCATCAGCCTTTAGTTACACATTATGTACCGCAATGAAAAATCACTTATTATTTATTTCGAATAAAAGTGTTTTCACACCTCACTTATGCAAGTAATTGTGCATAATGTGTAACTAAAGGCTAATTTTTTCACACCTCAACTATATCATAGTATATTATTTATTGCGATGAATTGTCCGATAAATCGTTGATTTTGAACACTAATTTTCAGCATTAGTATTGAGTTACTTGTACAAATCATAACTTTCCTCTTTAAGCTATATCATCAGCCTTTAGTTACACATTATGTACCGCAATGAAAGATCACTTATTATTTATTTCGAATAAAAGTGTTTCACACCTCAACTATGCAAGTGATTGTGCATAATAAATTGGTGAAGTAGTAGAACTGTATATAGATTGCAATTGTATTCTACATTCTCTTGCAATAATCGCTATCATATTTATATTGTACCAAATTAAGCATGTAACTACTATCGGCTCGTTCCATTTGAGCAAGGATCGTATATTCATGGATTAGGACAACCTGCACAACGTATTTATCTTCTTAGTCCTGAATTTTAAATGCATATATGTTAAAGAATGTTCTATACAAACATAAGTATCAGTTTTTGCGTTATTGCAGATAATATGTTCAATTTATGTACACAAATTGCCATCTGCTAAGGCAAGCATTTGCCTTAAATTTGCGCAAATTCAAGATTAACACTAAAGCTCATGGTCCACAAAAGTCAAACATGTTCTCAATCAACTCTGAACCAGTGGTTGGAGCAACAACCCCAAAAATGGTTATGTTTGGTATTTTGCGACTTCAGGTTTTTGTTAGGCATATCTGATCTAGAGCTAGTTGGCTACTGCCTCAGCGTACACTTTGATAGAAGCGAAATGGTTTTTTGGCCAAACAAGGCCCAAGAAATTAAGTCCTTTCAGGTCTAATACCTGTTTTTACTTAGTACTAACCGCTATTAATCTTGTCTGTTACATCATGCAAATACTGAACTGTGTTTTTTCTTATGGATGTAGGATTCAGATAACTGTATCACTTTCTCAAGGTGCAAATACTGAGTGGCCAGAACATAATGTTTTCCCTCTTTATGTTCTGTTAGCTACTCCTACTACTAATATCTCGCTTGAAGGGGTAAGTCTACCATCTTTAGTTCCATGCAACATTTTGTACCAAATGATCTCTTATCTCATTAAGGGAATCATGTTTTGCAGCATTCTCCAATATACCGATTCAGTCGGGCTTGTTTGCTTACCTCTTTTAGTGAATCTGGTAATGAAGATCACACCAAAGCTACATTCACAATTCCAGACGTCAAGAATTTAACAACCTCCCGAGCTTGCAACCTTAGCATTATCCTTATCAAGTGTGGTATGGTGTGCATCATATGTGATTATTTCTGCTTTATGTTTCTCACCACCATAACATTTGATTCCTTTTTTAGTTTCGGAAGGGCAAGTTGGAGAAAATTTTGGCAAAAGTAATTGCACTGGGGATCATGTGGAAGGCTCTGCTCTCCAAAGTAAGCAAGGCTCTGCTCTCAAAAGTAAGCAAGGCTCTTCTCTCCAAAGTAAGCTTGTGATTGGCATTTTATGAAATCATTAAACAGTTACTACAATAAGCTATAACCGCAACTAAGACACTAAGAGACACTGCTTTGAATCCTACAACTGAACTAAACCAAGTCCTCATATTTCAACCATTGCCGGAGAGCAAAAATGGAAGAATCCTCGTGGCCCCTTACCTTTTAGAAAATTGCATTTATATGTTTCTCTTTCCGTTGTATGATTGAACATATATTGAGCTTTCACATAGTTTTGGATAGTATATGACATGGTTTGAGATTACTTAGGGCGTAGCGCCACTGGCTGGCCACACGGAGCATGAAACGACTATTGTATCATTAAACATTGGATGATCAGTTTTTGACGGGGGAATTTGGATATTTTTTCTCCTTTGAGGGGATCCTTTTAGTCGGAGCCACCACTAGGAAGTATAGCTTAACTCATGTGCCTTCTGAAAATAAGTGTAAAGAACACTTTTTTTCTTGAACATGCCAAAACACGTGTTGTAAGGAGAACGCCACAATTTAATGTATTCACACTTTTACATAGTCATGAGCCTGTAGCACACATTAACCACCCTCCACTAATCAATTCTGCGCGAGAACTATTTTTTGTGAACACCAAAACAGAATCTCGTTGATACAACCTAACAAAGAAGGCAAGTAATTGTCAACCCAAACTAATGATTGAGAAAATGCAAAACCCTTGTGATTCGGTGCATTGATAGAAGAAAAAGTTATGTACAAGTCCAAAGAGGGATAACACTCCACATGTACAACACAACGCCCTACTCACTAAGCACCGCCAAAGGTGCGCCGCCTACTCGACCACCCCTATCAACGGCCTCTGCCTGACCTTGATAGTGACAAGCAAGCTGGCAATGTTGGGCTCCACGTTGTCGAAGACGACCACATTTCACTCGTTCCAAATCCATCATGCCATGAGCATGATCACCGATGAGGTGCCTTTTCTCGAGGTGGAGTGGAAAGAATGGTATGGTGCATTGGTACGACCAGTCTGTGAAGTCCTCCTCGACAACCAGTAGCCTTGAAGTTGAACAGATCCATGAGAGCACCTCATGCCAGATGGTTATAAAACCAAAACCCATAGCCCAACGATTTATTTTTACTTCTACAATTACCTTATGTAAACTTAACTAGAAACATGTTCATCTTCTCTCCCACAGAAACATTCAGCACAAATAAATATTATGTTAAACATGAACATAACTTAAAGCTGGTCCAGAAAGTTAATCAACAAAACTGGCATGCTTCGTCACCCACTGTTTGAACTGAATAATTGTCATAGTAGCGGGGGAAAATTAATCAACAAAACATCATGTGAATTCAGAAGAGTAAGTACACGGTAAATCCGCTATGACATCAAGGTTCTATTAAGCGCTAGGCGCTAATTGAGCGTTTTGTCTCCGCTTTTCTCTTTTCTAAAGGATTAAAGCGCTAAGCGCGATTAAGCGCACGTTTAAGCGCAGTTGAGCGCTAGGCGTTTTGCTCCGCTCAGCGCCTAAGCGAGCATAAGCGTGCGCTTAAGCGCGCTTTTTATAACCTTGTATGACATGCACCAAGCGAGTAACTGCAGATGCGGATCTGAGAGAAACGTCCGGTGGAAGAATCGCCGCCGGCTGGGACGGGGCGGTTGTTGGAGGCTAAGTCACTTAGCTCCCTTCTAATAAGGTTGTGCTTCACACACACTAACACATATGCATATATGACAGACCACATATATGCTCTATATATCATACATATGCTTGAGGCTACATCTTGGCTTACAAGCTTGGTTCTCATACAATGGGGTACATCCTTATATAGGCTGTCTAGGTCGGTTACTGTTCACCAGCCTGTGACATCTAGAAACTACTACGGAACTCTGACTTGAACAAGAAACCTTCAGACTTTTACTTCTACTAGGACTCCTACATTCACAAGATTACTTCTAACAGCGGTTAGGGGATCGTGGCGAAGGTCGTTGGCATTTTAGGGTTTTGGAGGAGGAGGCCGTCGGACGGCGGAGCTGTGGCTGGAAGGCGAGGGCGAGGAGAACGTGTTCGCTTATAATCTTTAGTTACCGTTAGGCTGGTATGCTGTTGGGCCAGCCCATGCCGCCAGTCTCCATTTCAACCAAATAAGTTGGCATGCGAGTCAGTCACCTCCGAGTGTGAATGGGTCTGGTCTGACTTGTTTTTTTTTTCTCAATCTGGTCATGCTGTCATAAAATTTAGAAGACACGTTGAGAACAAATGTATTATTGAGCCCGGGCCGGCCCTGACATGTCAGGGGCCCTGTGCAAGGAAAACAAATGGGGCCGTTGGCTGCTCACAAAATACTCGGCTTGAAACTCACAGCTGCTGACTTTTTTTTTCTCAATCTAGTCATGCTGTCATAAAATTTAGAAGACACGTTGAGAACAAATGTATTATTGAGCCCGGGCCAGCCCTGACATGTCAGGGGACCTGTGCAAGGAAAACAAATGGGGCCGTTGGCTGCTCACAAAATACTCGGCTTGAAACTCACAGCGTTGCATCCAGCTAGCCGCCTGGGCAAAAGATATTGTTCATGATTCCATGTTATTGGAGGGAGAAGTAAAAGTGTAAAGAACACATTTAATCTCAGAAACCAGTTATGATTTTTAGCGTTGTTGACTGCAAGTGCTTACTATTATCTATGTGATGCATTTTGACAGAGCTTGGAGGCAAATGTTTCTGGGGTAAAATACCAATTGATTTACTTGGTTCGTCTTTGGAGAACTGTGTAACTTTAAACTTGGGACACACAGTGGAGTTGGCTTCTGCAGTTAGTATGAGCCCAAGCTTCTTAGAGGTATGTGAGCTGGACTTTCCGTAGTTTTAAGTTTTGATGTTCTCAATTTGCGCTACAACTTTTCTATTTTATTTAACCATAGGATTGATGAAGCACACAGCTCTTGCAGTACCTGAAGCTTGTTTCTGACTACATAAATTATAACCTTAGCTGCATGTACTTTGATTATTGATGATCTATACCATTTTCTTAGTTTTCTAGAAGGCCAGATTGCTTGTTTTAAATGAGCACATCCTTTTCCAAAAGTTCAGATGGCAAATTGTCAAATTAGAGGTGGTGCAGTTTGCATAATTTTAACTTTTAAGAGAAACTGCCATAAGATCAAAATAAAAAATAAATGTTGGAATCTGTAGTTTTTATGGAAGTTCCAGTGATTGTTTAACTGAGTTTCCCTTCAGTTGTTCCTCAGATCCGGCTATCATTTTTATTTTTTAGAAACTTTAAAATGAAAAGAAAGAGAGATTCTGGGTCTAGTGGCAACCAGCTGCTAATTTTACTGTCATCTGTAGTTTAATCTATTGTCTTTCGTTTGTTACCTACAGCCAAAACTTCTAGAGCAGGACAGTTGCTTGACATTTTGCTCTCATAAGGTTGATGCTACGGTAAGATTATCCTTGTTCATGTGTTTTCAATGTAATAATTGGTTCTATCATTTACTTCCGTTGCTTCTCTCAATTTGGTAATATTGTTGCAGGGTTCATATCAACTCCAAGTAGGCATATCTGCTCAAGAGGCTGGTGCAAGAGACATGTCTGAATCTCCATATAGTAGTTACTCATATAGTGGTGTCCCACCTTCATCATTACCACATATTATAAGGTAAGGCTACCATATATAGATCTATTGTAGAAGTATTGTAAATAATTGCATGCTTTACTTAGGAAGTTGTGTTCGAAGGTATCCAGTTTTTGACAGGGTCAGGTAGGTTGCCACGACTTTGCAGTCAGCGCATCTGAGCTTGCTCCGCGCTGAAGACATTTCATGCGCGTGTGTGGGGTTGGGGGGGAGGGGTATCATTTCAGCTTCTACATGTGATGTCATGTGCTAAATGTGGCAAAACCAACATCGATGGTTTAGGGTGTAAAATGTCCTGTTTCATAGTAGAGGGTGATATAGATGTCTGAAAGAGTAGGTAAAGAAATGGAGTCAGTATATCAAATTTCTGTAAATGCCTAGTTATGGGGTTTTGGCTTCGGGGTAGGTTTGTTGGGGTCTTGCGCAAACTCCTAGCAGAAGCCTGGCTGACATAGTGTGTCTGTCCAGGTCTTTTATGACACTTCGTTTTTTAATTTGAGCTTTACAAATACATTTGCATTTTGATATAACCAAGTAAACAATAAGGTAATTCTTTCACAGGTTACGAGCTGGTAATGTGCTTTTCAACTTCAAGTACTACAACAATACTATGCAAAAGACCGAAGGTTCTTCTCTTACACAAACATTTGGGCTCGTGCCCTTTTTCAGTTTCACTCACACATGTTTGCATCATGTATTGACTTGGAAACGTAAATTAACTAGATGTGTAAGATATTTAATAATATCAGTACTTTAGCAACTAAACTAGTAAATATATTCTGCTAAGACCCTTTGATGGTACACATGTTATTGTAATAAGGCTACTTCTCTTTGATGATGGTAATCTCACTACTTTGTCCGATTAGTTATGGCACCATAGCATTAGCAATGCAAAGACCTGTTAGAAAGATGTTCGTTTTACGAATGTTAGTGTGCATCAACATAAGGGAAGTAACCTAGTGAAGCACTATGTGCTGTTACACTTTAGGTTTGCATATGATGCTGTAAGTAGTTCCAGGCTGGAACTAAAACTGGTGAGCTAAGTTCGGTAATGGCTAGTATACTTTTTTTAGCTTAAAATGGCTTATTAATTATCTTTTGACTAAATTATGCGTTTTTTCTATAATCAAGTTTTGTGTCATTAACATAAACTGAAAAGTCAGTATGTTTCACTAAACAAATGTTTGCAACACAAAACAGAAAATGCTTGTACCTAAAACAGAAAGCACACACCTGACACCTCAATATGATTCGTAACATTCCAGTAGAATAGTGTAAAGTTTAAATTGGAACCCAACGGGGCTATTGCTTTTTCTTACAAAAATGTTCAGTATGGTAGACCAAAGAATCTGCATGTGGGTTTTAGACTACGCGGCACCGATACGGATACGTGTATCGGTATCGGGCCGATACGGATACGGGGATTCGACTTTTTGAAAATGCGCAGATACGAGGATACGTTTTGATATTTTTGTAATTCAATAAATAAATAAATTTAGTAGCTATAAACTACAGAAGAATTGCAGATTACCTTGTTTTGAAGCATCCAAACTCCAAACTCCAACTTGGCAACTCTCCAACTAGCTCTCCGAGTCCAACTCCAATTTGCAAAGACTGGAGGGAATCTCTGGCATGTTAGAACGCTTCACATGAGGCTGAGTTTCATTGGATTTGATGGAGTCCCTCTCTACAGAATATTCAGCTCCAGGACTAGGTAAAGGAACCCCTGCATCCAAAGAAGAAAGAATCTCTCCCATTGACAATGGAGAATCATGACCGCACACCAGATTTGTTGGATCCTTTTCATTCAGTGGTCTCTTGACATTTATTGTGCCATTTTGAGTTAAATGGCTATGCGGAGCATCCTTTAAATCCAACTTTGCTTCCAAAGCCTTATCTTCGACAGATGGTTCGGCGTCTGAATCCCCCTGATCTACCTGTTGTGCACATTACAGTGAGTAAGAAAGGAAAAAACACATCATGACATTGTCACATAAACATGTAGGAAAGCAGCAAACTCAGGAGCAAGATTTGGAGGCTGGTGGATCTGTTAGGGGGGCACTAGCGTTTGTTTCCGCATGGAGAATAGGAGCAGCCAGTGTGAAGGTCACTTATTCTACCAGGTGTTAAGTGCAATTTACTCCAAAATACAACTGGTAGCAGGCCATAAATTAGAAAATTCAGAATTGCAAAGCATATCAAACCTGGTAATCATAAAGGTCACCACCAGTACACACACTGCTTTCACTCAGTTTTCCAATCAGTAAACGTTCATCTAGTTCTTGATCTGCATCATTCTCTGCATCATGAAACCCATTATCTTTGGCATCTACAGTTTCATCATCTGTAGATTCTTCACTGCCACTGTCTTGAATTCGAGAATCAGGTGACAGGGAACACCTAGGGTGTTCATCCTGTAAAAGTAACAAACAGAGTTATTACGAAAACCTTTTACGGTAAGTGGAAGAACAAATAGCGACTGCATCGGCCTATATTGTCCAGAAAAGCGTCATCAGAGCAATGAACTTCCAGCATAGTATCAGCAAAACTTACATCAAATATGCCCTCGTAGCTTGCTGCTCCTCTGCCATTATATTGCAATCTACAAGAAAAGACTGGAGGGAATCAACCGGAGAAGGAGAGAAGAGGAACTAGTGGACCGGAGGGGGAGAGGAGGAAGAGGAGAGAAGGGCTGTACCGGAGGCTGGAGCTGCTGGCGACTTGCTGGGTCGCCGCCGGACGGTGCTGCAGTACTTGGTCGCCGGACGGCCGGAGACGCAGAGGCGCCGCCGGCAGGGTCGCCGCACGGAAGCCTGGGTCGCACGGAAGCCTGGCGACTTGCTGGGTCGCCGCACGGAAGCCTGGGTCGCCGCCGTCCAGTATCCACTACGCAGCACGGAAGCCTGGGTCGCCGCCGGCTGCTAGATCTGGCCGTCCGAGAGTGGCGGCTAGGTCAGGGACGTGGTCTTTGGTCGGGGGAAGGGAAAATGACGCGGCGTGGATAGGTTATCGCGAGTCGCGATGCATCTGGGGCTGGTCGTGTCCGTTTTCTGGGACCGATACGTATCAAGAACATATCCCACATTATTTTAAATGCTTTATTTACGGATACCTCGTCGATACGTATCGACCTGGTATCGGACTGGAATCCGTATCGGATACCGTATCCGACACACGGACACGCTCTCCAGGCCACGTATCCGTGCTGCGTAGGTTTTAGAAGATTTGGTGGCACATTTTAAGGTATATGTTAGCCCACGACCACGAAGATTGCAAGTGGGATGGGACTGGGACGTCCACTTCCCACCTGGCCTCAAGTCCCACTTATCCCGTCGTCCACATCCCGCGTATCCCATAATATGAAATTTTATTGGGCTTTCCTGGCATGTCCCGTTTGTCCCACTAAATCCCACCTGAAAATTGTTTGCCTGAGCACGAGCACGGCAGCTTGACGGAGGTGGAGCTGCTCCCGACAAACTCCCCGGGACGAGCACCCTGAGGTCACTCCCGAAGACGATGGCCGACGCCCTCGTCGGAGAGTAGCAGCTAGCAGCGGTGACGAATCACGGCCGTGGCGGCGACGCCCAAGCCCTCGTCGGAGAGCAGCGGCGGCGACGCCCACGCCCTCGTCGGAGAGCAGCGGTGACGATGAATCGTGGCCGTGGCGGCGACGAATCTCTGCACCAGGCCCACACCCTCGTCTGAGAGCAGCGGCGGCGACGAATCGCGGCCGACCAAACCCTCGTCCGAGAGCAGTGGGTTTGTTAAGCGGGATAATTGGGTAATTTTGGCTGGGATGGGACACGGGACTGGTGGCATGCCCATCCCACTTGAAATCTTAACGACCACATGTAGTCATGAACGTACTGCTGACTGAGCCTTTTTTTAAAAAAAGAGAGCGAGTGCCGTATGGATACACCTGCATTTGTAATCCACGGTACTTTGTTGAATGTAAAAGATCCGGTTTTCTGCATCTCTTCTATTTATCTTTTATTTTCAAGAAATTAGCCCTTTTATTTTTCTGTTCTTATGTTGGTCCCTTCTTGCCAGTCACTGAAGATTTTGCTTGCCCATTCTGCTTGGTAAAATGTGGAAGCTACAAGGTATGAATTTGAAGCAAAGTTTCCATTTATGTTTTGTTACTGCTAAGGCTTTGTGGATCATTTCACCTGCTACAGTTAGGATAAAACCAAATCTTTTTGTTGCCATTGCATTGTTGATGTCTTGTCCTTTGTGATGAAATGTAGATCGCTTTCTTTCCGCGTATCCTTTATTATTTCTTATGGAACAATCTTTGTGCAAACTTTCTCAAGACACATCCCTAATGTTTTGATTGTGGTGACAATAGGGTCTCGGGTGTCACTTGAACTCATCGCATGACCTATTCCACTTTGAGTTTTGGGTTGGTAAACTGCCGAAATTTCCATCACAGAATCTTATTTGATCTTTGTCATAGTTTGATTGTTATTTTGTTCTACTTTCACACAGATATCTGAAGAATACCAGGCTGTTAATGTTAGTCTGAAGATTGATGCCTGGAGAACCGAGGTAAATCAGTGATATAAACTCTCCAAGTTAATCGATAATAAATGATAGATGTAGTCACTGATAGACGATTGAACGGAATGTTCTAATTTTAGCATGTTATGACTTGATTTCTGGGAACGAATTTTTTTGGGAGTATTAGCTGGTGAGTGTGAGGTTAGTGCTTGGGCGCAGTTGGTGGGTGCGACTAGGGCTTGGGCTGGAAGCCGTAGGTGCAACCGCGCAATGATAAGACGAGAGAGATTGCAGCAAAGAGAAGGAAACTCTTTTTTCTCAACTCCTTGCTTGACTTGACTTGACTCAACAGATTGAGATTTGTATAGCACCCAACTCATCTTATTTCTAGCACTCCTGGCGGAGTACCATACATTTAGATAACCCTTTATCTAAAATTCCTAACAAGTACATCTAGTTTAATAAGAAGGGTTATCCCGACTAACCGAGGGGCTAACTGAACAAAGCATTTAGCTTGGGTGGGTTGAATGAGTCAATTCGACTTGGGGCTGAGTCATGTTAGCACTGAGTTACCGACACCAGCTGTGGTGTATGTGTGACCCTTGCTGGAATGCTGGCACTCCACTGACAGGTGATAGCTGGCACCTCACATAACAGGAATATGATTGAGTTCTCTCATAACTAGATCCTCAATTTTGCTCTTAGCTTTTCAATTGTTGCATTTTTGAATCCAGAGGCCATGGCTGCATCCATGGTGCCTCTTGTTAATAATCAACTCATGCTTCCCTGCGCAGAATCTGCTTTGCATAAGGTTTTGCATTGTAACTCCATGAATAATGAATATTAATTTGAATTGAAGACTCGATGCGTTCTGTTTTAAATCTCTGGAACTAAGAATCCCTATTATTTCCAGCTTGTGGCTGAGGGAGTTGATCCAAGACATCAAACATTTTCCTACTGGTAAGCTATTTTTCTCCATTTCATGATGCTATGTTCTTTGTTTGATCATCCTAACTGTGTTGCATTGCATCAGCTCAAAGTTTAAGAAGCGTAGAAGGTCGGGAACCACAGCTACAAAAATAAGCCATGTACATCCACATACCATGGATTTGGATTCAGGTTCACCGCAAGTTGCCCAGACTGGGTCTGAAAACGACTTTGTGCAGAGGGAGGAAGATGGTACATTCTCATCTTATGATTCTCTCCTTTTTTCTTCTTTGCTAGCAACCCTTTTTTTGGTCCTAGACTAATTTATTCATACAGTTGGGCAAAACCGGTCAAGTTTCCGGTAAACTTGCGTTTCTGGTATATTTAGAATATGCCAGTTCTATTTTTTGTTGCATGCACAGCATTGAGAAGTTCTGCATGCTGTTTTGAATATAAGGGCATATTTGGTTTGGAGCCACACTTTGCCAAACGTTAGGCAGATAAGTGTGGCAGGTGTTTGGTTGCAGCCATAGTTGTGGCGTGCCACACTTTCTTAGTCATTGACCCCACTTGTCATAGAATCATTTGCTAGGCAATTTTTTCCAGAAGTGTGGCAACCAATTTTCCCGCCACAAAAACTGTGGCATGCCACACTTGTGGCACAAAAGTGTGGAGGGCAACCAAACATGCCCTAAAGCACTCAAACATTTAGACCCTTACGTTAGGTACATATTATTCAATTGTTATTTTATTATATTAACATCACAAGTCTGGTCTTTAACACACTCATCATTGCCAGCAGAACCTTTGCTGCAGGGAGGGTAGAATGTTATGTGTCAAAAGATATGTTGCAGTAACCACAAAAAGAAAAAGATAAATAGATACTCGCATAACAACATAAAGCAATATATAATTCTAAAATAGCGGCGGTGCCAAGTGTTAATCAACCACAATATGTTACAGCCTAAAAGCCACCTCACATCTAAAATGCATGATATGTTGGTCAAATTGATGTGTAAATATCACTTGGACAAGGCTATGCAATAATTGGACTTAACACAAATACTTTATTATTCTACGGGTAACACAAATACTTTATTTTTCTATGGGAAACACATTTTTTTATGGAAATACAAATAGTTTCAGAACTTACACCCTGGAAATATATACTTTAGGGAATACAAATCTTAATCTGTCATTGTAATTGTTCAGTAAGCTCGTTTATAACAAATCTTAATCCCAATTTTTTTCTCTTCATCATTTCCTGCATGTATGTACAAGTTTAGCACAGTCGGATACTCCGGACCATATCTATACTTCTTTAGATTCTTTGACAGGAAAAGTAAACCAAAATGATCCAGAGAATTAGCACCCTTCTGTCACTTTAATACAACCTGACAGTGCAGTTAAAATAGTATAAGAAAAAAGAAAAGCGATCGCACAATAATCATGGGCCATGAAAGAAGAGAGTAAAAGAATGTAACCTGCAAATTCATGAGAGGAGAGTCCTCTAAACTGTTCACCGGGTGATCCAAAGCTCCATATGCAGCTTCTGAAATGGAACAGGCAGCCCAAGAACGAACACCAAGTTCACCCTCCAGATTGCCATCAGTGAACATATCTTCAGCAGTATCGTAAGTGAACTGCGTTATTTGCTGCCCATCAGAACTCCTAACAGTCCCGTCATAAGCTTTGTATGTATCTCTCAAGTGATACATTAGTTTTCTGGTTAATGTCCCGGGCACATTTGCATTCTCACTGAAGAAATTTGCCCTGCCAGCTATGGAATGCAGAAGACACTCCACTGGATTTAAACCATCTATAAAGGAATTCCTGATCACAGCATATAATTTTTGGCCTCCCAAGCATTTACCTGTTCCCTCAGCAATGTCACTATCCAATGATTTACGTCCATTCCAGCTAGCACATGAGATTTTTGAAGGAATTCTAAAAGGAAATTTTATAGCTGGAAGTTGAAGACAGAAACATGCTGTTTGCTGCACGAACTTCAACATGCTACCCTTACTGCCTGCATTCATCATCACCATCATTGAATTATCTTCACTCCTGTGTTGTTGCACCATCTTTAGAATATCACTGAAGACACTTGTAAATGCCATGATTGAAGATTTGATGATTGGTTGTTAGGTGTTCCCTCTCTTTGCTCTCTTCTCTCTGTTCTCTCTCTAGCAACTGAGGAAAACAGGGGACTAGCACTATAGAGGAGCACACCAAATTTCAGGCAACAAATGCCTTCCTTTTCTATTAGATTTTGTAGCAACGAATGCTACACTACACAGGCAACGAATGCCTACAAGCTTGGCAACCTATGCCTACTGAAGCTTGACCACAGCAACAAATGCTGGCAAAGCTTAGCAACCTATGCTTGCCCTCAGCAACCTATGCTAGGACCTTGGCTTGCAACTTTTTTCCCTCCATATAGGGTGCCTCTCCTTATATACCTTCTACTGCTTTCTACTGCTACCCTATCTTACAGCCTAAGAATTACATAGTAGTCTAGAACATACTAGCACCTACTAGCTTAACTCCTAAGCAAGGCAGCATGCCTATCTACTCAGGACACAACTTATGTGCCCTTTTCACACCACAAACAGCACAAAACCTATGTGTGTGTTCCCACTACAGCCTGCACACAACCTATGTGTGCAGTTTGCACTATGACAAGATTACATCAGGCCAACATTGGTAGACTGTTCTGAATGAAATCAGATTGTTTGTACAAAATTGATAGATCAGCACAGTCATCATAACACTTCAGATTTGGTATTGACTTTGGACTTAGCAATAGCTGTTTGGCTCGAAAAGCCTCTTCAGCTTCATCCAATGCTAGACTAACTTCATCAGCATGTTTTCTCCTTGAGTAATGATCTGAGAACAGATAGACATCTGAGAGAGAAACACTTAAACCCCTCATGGTTAAGAACTCACATAGTATATTCTGAGCAGATGAGAGGAATTCAAGAGCCTCACCACCATATTGTCTGAACATGGCAGAAAAAAGGCCAGATGTATTATTCTGTAGCCAAGAAGCTTCGGATGAGCAGGCAAGGGCTTCACCGTCTATGATCTGTAACTTAGGGTCAGTACTGAAATTCATATCAGACGGAAGCAGCATGCCGAACAACTGCTTGCCAATCCACAGTGAAGCTTCAGAGTTAATCGATGTAATTATTGCTGGCATTGGTAAACACCAAGCTTCAACCATCTTGCACATTTAGCACTTGTTGGCTTAAGCTAACTCCAAGCTCAACTCTTGATCGTATAGACTGTGGGACATATCCATGTAAACAATCCCCATCAAAATCTCCCATAAAAGGGGCACAACACAGTGGGTTGATTGAAACAGCTGACTTGAGTGGTAGTAATCTTGCAGATAGTGCAATAAGTGAGTGTTGATGTACTGAAGGTGGCCTATTGATAAGAATAAGATCACCATCCTGCAATGGCCTGTACACAATGTCACCAATTTCTAGCTGATTTGCCTTCCGAACATAATTTAGCTGTCCATTCCACCGAGTGAATAGTACTTCCTTGACAAAAAGATGATGGTTGCACTTCGAATTTATGCTTTTGAAGTTGTAAGAATTAACATGCTCAGAAACCACCATTTTTAAAGCTAATTCCATAGGGATGCCAATTTCATGTAATCTAATCTTAGGATCACCGACCATAGTAATCCGAAATGCATTATCTGATCGTTTGCTGAGAATGGCATCCTTCAACCATTTAGTTCCATACATGTCTCTCAAAGTGATACATTAGTTTTCTTGTTAATGTCCCGGAAACATCTGCATTCTCACTGAAGAAATTGTCCCCGCCAGCAATGGAATGCAAAAGACACTCCAATGGATTTTAACCATCCATAAAAGAATTCTTGATCACAACATATAAGGGCCTCCGAAGCATTTACCTGTTCCCTCTGCAATTTGTGTCTATTTAAGCGCACAAGAGAAAGAGAGGAAGGTGTGTGTGAAGCACATCAAGACAGAACTGTGTGTGTGAAGCACATCTCTTTAGAAAGAGAGGGAATCCTTGGTGAGGCTAGTAACTAGCTCTAACAGCTTCTTCAGCATCATCCCTTGCTAGATTAACTACGAGTAAGTTTTCTCCTTGAGTAACGATCTGAGAACACATAAAACATCTGAAAGAGAGACACTTAGTCCCCTCATTGTTAAGAACTCACATAGTATATCTTGAGCAGAAGAGAGAAGAGAGGAACTCAAGAGCACTGGAACCATATTGTTCGAACATAGCAGAGAAAAGGCTAAATGTGTTATTCTGTAGCCAAAAAAGCTTCGGATTAGGAGGCAAGCACTTCACCGTCTATGATGTGTAAACTTAGGATCAATACTGAAATTCGTATCAGAAGGAAGCAGCATGCCGAACAACTGCTTGCCAGTCTGCGGTGAAGCTTGAGAGTTCATAAATTCAATTATTGATGGCATTGGTGTGAGTGAGAGCAAATGACATAATATTTGAAGTTGCTGAAATTCAGTTTTCTTAAGTAAAACATCTGAACTTGTTAACAGATGTGCAACAGCTAGAGAGCCATGTGTTAAGGACACCAAAGACCATCTTGCACATTCAACAGTTGGTAGCTTAAGCTAACTAGCTCTCCAAACTCAACTCTTGATTATAGACTGTGGGACATATCTATGCAAACAACGGAAAGTCATTTGGCTCCCGAGCTCCAGTGCTCCCTCTATTTAAAAAAAATCAAAAATCGTATTTATAAGTTTTTAAAAATCTGAAAAAAAATCTTGCATGTTGTCAATGATGTATCCACAAACGTGCAAAATCTTGATTTGAAATCTCTACTCTGCAAACAATCCCATCAGAAAGGTTTATTCTTACTAATATCTCATTTCTACTGTATAAAATTTTCAGATATTTCTGTAGCACGTGCTTCTGTTGATCCTGCTCACTCATTGCATGGTAGCAATCTTTCACCACCGACAGTTCTGCAGTTTGGGAAGACAAGGAAGCTATCTGCGGAACGAGCTGATCCCAGAAAGTAGCCCTTCTGTTTATATGCTGATATATATTATGCATCGTACGATTGAAAGTGTTAAACTAACTTTTTTATGCATAATATCTGGCAGCCGGCAACTCCTGCAGAAACGTCAGTTCTTTCACTCTCACAGGGCACAGGTGTGTGGATTGTAAAAATCGTTCATTCTTCTCATTGTGTTGTTCTATTTCTCATACCTGTTTGTATCATGACCTATTGCAGTTTGATGCATGCATTGTTATGGTTTTGTGATAATTACATCTCTTGAATTAAAATATAATGATCTTTGTTAGAACTAATCTTGTCATATGTATATGCAAGAAGAAGTTTCTAGCTTAATCATGAAGTATTCAGGGTATGTAGGAGAACTCTAGAATTAGGAATGTTCTAGAGTAAGATATTTAGGAGTAGTATGAAATATCTAAAGTTTGTAGAGTATTCTAGAAGTATGGTGTAGGGTTTGGATTGTGCCACATGGCAGCAATCTTAAGGGTCATGTACAAGTATAAATAGGGGTACCACCCCTCCCACGTAACGAAGAAGGAAAGATTGTAAGCCAAGATGTAGCCTCAAGCATATATATGAAATATAGAGCATATATGTGTCTGTCATATATGCATATGTGTTAGTGTGTGTGAAGCACAACCTTATTACTCCCTCCGTTCCAAATTACTTGACTTGTGTTTGTCCAAATACGGACGTATCTATACTTGTTTAGTGTCTAGATACATCCGTATTTAGACAAACCCAAGTCAAGTAATTTGGAACGGAGGGAGTAGAAGGGAGCTAAATGATTTAGCTCCAACAATCTTGAAGAGCTTGTATATTTATTTTATACAAATACCAGACTATGCCAGTCTTGCCAGCATGATGTCTTGTTTAAGTGTCAGGTGAAATCGTGATTACTGGAAAATATGTTTTTTTCGTTTATGTTCTTTTTGAAAGAGCTGAAATTGATGTTTACGCAGCTGACTTGGCTGCGCTCAGTTATAAAGAAAGGTGACTAAGCAGATTTTGTTTATCACCATGTTCACTCATGTACCTCTTATACCATCCAGTTTAGCGGGTATGGTTTAGTATTGGAGGGTGAAGTAAACCTGCCGCTGGTTATTCATCTCCGTTCCCCATATCCATACCCAGGCGTAACGGGTAGGGTATGGGCAGCGTCTTTTTACCCCTACAAAGCGGGCAGGGTACAGGTAATCTCCATGTTATCCAGTCTTCTCTGCCCCTCTCCCCAAATCGAAAACACACACATCACGGGCGGCGGCGACCGGAAAGCACGGCTAAGTGGCGGCGACCGGACAGCACGGCGGCAGCCGTGAAGGATTCAGCTAGGAGAGGATCTCACCGGCCATCTCGTCGGCGGTCGTGATGGCTGTCAGCCGGGATTTGGCGTCGTGCAGTACGGCATACATCTGCCACACCTGTGCGCCGGTGGCCGGCCTTCTTTCCCTGCTCGTCGAGCCGGTCGACCTCCTCGGCAATCTGCGCCGCCTCCGCGCGCACCACGGATGTCGTCAACTGGAGGCTCAGGCTCCGCCCGCGCCATGTCCAGCTCGGCCTCTGTCGCTTCACGGCCGGCTAGAAGACGCGTACATGTGCCTGTATCGGATGGATCCATCGAGCTGCTTGTGTGTTAGCTAAGCTAGCTAGCTCTCTTGAACTTGTCCCGGATGGATCCAATCCTGTGCCCCTCTCTCCCGAAATTAGTCAGTTCTGCTATTGATACATTCGTACCCAAATATCCTGGATATGGGTAAAAACGGGGAGGGTAAGAATGGATGAGGTGCAACGTGGGTATGGGTGTGGGCAAATCACGGGTGTATCCATACCCTCCCCAACGGCAGGCTTAGGGTGAAGCCAGTATGTAAAGCTGTTCACTACTTCTCTTGACAAAAAAGTTATTCATGACGGAAAACATTCTGCTTCTTTCCAACTTTCTTGTTCTGCGTCATTGAGCTTTATACTCCAGTTTTCATTGTCTTGCTAAATTCTGTTGCAGATGCTAATCACTCGGTTATTGCAGCATTATGTTTTATTTTATTGGATTTTTGGTGATAGATTTTTTTTTGTTATTATGACTTCGTAGTATCTACAAATTTATGCCTGCATTTGAAATCTAGCTTAACTGCATTTACTTCTCCTGTAGCCAATGGCAGTGGAACAAGTTTTCTCTGATCGTGATAGTGAAGATGAAGTGGACGATGACATCGCCGACTTCGAAGATAGGCGGGTAAGATACAATAACATTTTTGCTCAGAAGCATATAGCATATGCTGTTGCCAACCCCTGAGCACGAGTCAGTCTCTGCCTAATAATTTGTTCCATTCAGTGTCTTTCTAACAATTTGTTCCATTCAGTGTCTTTCTAACAATTTGTTTCAGACATTCTCTAATTTTGTAAGTTACTATCTTTCGTCAATCACAGATGCTTGATGATTTTGTTGACGTGACAAAAGATGAGAAGCTTATTATGCATATGTGGAATTCATTTGTCCGGAAACAAAGGTCAGCTGCATTATTCCAACTTCAAGCAATGTGAATTCACATATAAAAGTTCGAATCCAAACTGGAAATATCTTTCTAAGATTTCAGTTGTAGTCAACTTTTGGATTTGAAAACTGGATGTCCCAAAACCTCAGTATATTTTATGCACAGGATTGTTTAAAAATCTGTATTAAATTGGAGATGTTTCCAGACGTAAAGGTGTTATTGTGTCTTTGTCTTGCACGGCGCACATTAATCTTCACAATTCTTTTCACTTTGATGATTGTCGCAGGGCTGTTTTGTCACGGGCACATAATTTTGCATTGGATTAAGTATTCCAGTTTTTTAAATATGAGTAAAGGATCTATGGCTGAATATACAATTTTTTTCCAGTAGTAACAAAATCTTCTTTTATTAAAAAAGGAATAAGGAAGCCAAACTAAAAAAAAAGATAGTTTTCGTTTACTAGAACCATCCGCATATTGTTTCAGCTCGGTGGAAACCCAATTCTTTTCCTCGGTTTCTCTTGAATGAAATTAGGGAACGAAGTAAGTAGATTAGATGGATTTCTATCTCCTATTCTATAAGGATCATCTAGAAAGCTGAGAGCTTTGGTTCCATTCAAATAGAAAAGCTGACATAGATGTTACTTGTTCTCCATTGATCATTTTTGTTCCATTTTATTGTGCTCTTGCCATAGCCAGAGCAAAGTGGCTTCAAAACAAGATATGCTCGATTCAGTTTGATTCGATTATATGTGTATCCATCATATAAAACATTTGTCCTGGAGACTAGATACTAGATTGTAAAGTTGTTTGTTCTGATAATATATATTTGTGGCAACTATGTGATCTTCGACCTATATAGTAGATTGCGAGATACAGAAATTTTGTTTACCAGTACTTATTGAACCCTACATGTCCAATTCTCTTACTCAAACGCTAAATTACAGGGTGCTAGCGGACGGTCATATTCCATGGTCCTGCGAGGCATTTTCCCGGCTTCATGGACAACAACTTGTACAGAACACTCCTCTACTATGGTGGGTTGCTGAGTTATATTTCTTTTCATATTAATTAACATCTTGTGATTGCCTGCGACACCTATGGAGGCACCTTTTGTGCGGATCTTTTCTGTGCAGTTGTTTATTTGACTTGCAATTTTGTCCCTGGGTGAACAGGTGCTGGCGTTTCCTTATGATTAAACTCTGGAACCACAGCCTACTAGATGCACGTGCCATGAACACCTGCAATACAATTCTTGAAGGCTACCAAAAGGAAAGCTTGGATTCCAAGAAAAATTGAGTCATGCAAATTGCGCTAGTACTGGTTTTTTTTGGCCATTCCAATTTAAACCAAGTGGATGTTTGGAGGAAGCTTTAGGAGCAGCTTAAAGGGAGGAGGTGAAAGCTAGGAGCAGCTTAAAGAAAAATTGAGTCATGCAAATTGCGCTAGTACTGTTTTTTTTTGGCCATTCCAATTTAAACCAAGTGGATGTTTGGAGGAAGCTTTAGGAGCAGCTTAAAGGGAGGAGGTGAAAGCTGCTCCCGAGGCCATTGTTTCATCAAGGACAGTTTTGATTATATCCGTTGATCAGTCTGTTGAAAACTGTAAAAATCTGGATGAGATGTGTTAACATGGACCGTTGTTCGTTGTATACTGTGTCGTGGACAAGTTCTTTGCACTCAGCGTCGCAGAACTAGTATATATGTGTATGTTGTATGGTCTGCTGGCATGAATAAGTGTTGTCAAGGCTGTCATCCTTGCTCAACCAAACCTAATTGAAAAGGAAGTAAAGCAGTGTTGTTAGATTAATGTATTGTACTCATGTGTATATGTTGGATTAAGCTACAACATATCTCATCTGTTTTTCTATTCATAATTCAACTTCTCTGCCTGAGACCGTTAGAGATCTTTAATGGAACAATGCACTTCTGGGCAGACAGTCGGACACAGCGAGATTTGACGCGTTGGCAACACCATACTAAGAGCATCTCCACTCGAGCGTCCAAACCAAAGGTCTTTGGGGTGTGCGGACAGAAATCGGCTCCCACTCGTGGTGCCCAAATGCGGTTTCGGTCCGGTACGCCCCACTTTTTGGTCCGGCATGCCCAGCCCGCGCCCTCCGCTTGGGGAGTTGATGGGCTGCGCCGGACGAAATGGAGCACGTCGCCACGTCGGCCTCCGACGCGCGGGCCACGCCGGTCAGCGGCACAACAGACCCAACAACCCCTCCCAAAATTTCATTTATCCCGCCGCGCCCGACCAGCAAAACCCTCTCCCGCCTTGCTCCCATGGCGCTGCCGCGCACCGACGTAGGGGAAGTCGGCTGCAAGGGCGCCGGTGAAGACGCTAGGTGTTCGCAAGCCGCGCAAGCCTAGCCGCCCAAGGAGAAGCCGGAGGGGATGTCGGAATCCGATTGACAGCTGGATGTACTCCGGCGCCGATTGGAGACGCAAAGCCGTGGTGGGCGATGCGTGGCGCAGAAGAAGAGGATGCTTACCGATAAGCCGCCCGCGCCGTTGACGGCGAGGAACATCGCCGCCATGTACAAGAGCGTCGCGGCCTTGAACCAAGCTTTCGTCGTTGGAGGAAGCCAAGAGAGCGTCGTCCCTCTCCGCTGCAAGATCGGCGGCTCGCCGTCGAATTCGTCGTTCTACGCCAAAGCGCCGCCGGCACGCCTCGTTCCAGGTTTACCCCCAGGGTCTCCCCCGAGTACGTCGAGAGCCATCCGCATGGCGGCTTCGACCCCAACATCGTCTTTGCCTCGAGCGGCGGGATCGGCAGCGTCGATCCGAACGAGTCCAACGATCTGAACTCGCTGGCGATGCGGAGGAAACCCGCCGCCCAGATCCCAAACCAGTCCGGCCGTAGCCTGTCTTTCGATACTGGGGCGCAGCACACGTGCTCGACGGAAGGTCCTCCGGCATCTTCGACGCCAGCCAGGTATGAGTCTATCACATTAGTCGCCGACATTGTGTTCTGTGTGTATATAGGCGAGATGTGACCGCCGACGTTGTTTTGTGTGCATAGGAGAACGCCGACATCATGGCCGACTTAATCAATGACGGCGCCTCGGCGGCTGGCGGAGAAGAAGAGGACGACTTTGACGAGGATGAGGTGTACGACGAGGAGGATGAGGATGAAGACCAGGGCGAGGAAGAGGAGGAGGCGATCGATGCTGCGACCGGCGAGCCAGCACCGGCGAAGAAGAAGAAGAAGAAGAAGAAGAAGAAGAAGGGTAGCCGTGACATAGTTTGGAAATCCAAGGAGGACGAGTGCATGGTCGAATCATGGAAGGCCGTGACTTGCGGCTCGATCACCGGCACAAACCAATCAAGCACCACCTACTGGAAGAGGATCAAGACAGAGTTCGACGAGCGCAAGTTCACCAAGGAACACTTCAAGGTGAACATGGATCGCGGCCAAGGCGCCATCGAGCATAGGTGGCGCATCATTCGGCTCGTCAACAAGTTCCACGACTGCCTTGAGAACATCCGCAATCGGGAAGAGAGCGGAAAGGGCCCCGGGGATCAAGTGAGATCATTTCGCCGTTGCTTTGATGCGTTTGATGTAGTGTGATCGCCGGCTATCACGATCGTCTTTCTTTCTTGTAGATCATCGCGCCTCGTGCTGTACCAAACCCACCACAAGGACAAGGAGTTCGGCTTGATGCATTGTTTGAAGCTTCTCCAAAATTGCGAGAAATGGAAGGCGCGCCGGAAGACTCTCAACAAGAACGGCCGCGCCAACCTGAACGCCGATCCGGAAAACTCAGAGGGGCGGCCTATTGGGAACAAGAAGGCAAAGGCGGCTCTCGCAGCGGTGGCAAAGACGGAGAGAGTGCAATCGTCTATCGACAAGATCCTCGCCGATGTCTCCTCCAACTCGAGCTTGAGGCGCGTCGAGAACGCAAGGTGGACGACCTTGATGGACAAGGCCGACATCAAGATCGACCTCGAGAAGAAGAAAGCCGCTGTCAAGAAGCGGAGCCAAGATTTCATGATCTTGACCGCCGATGTTTTGACCATGGACCCGCTGGCGAGGGCGGCACACAACATGTTCCGCGCCGCGATCTTGCAAGAACTTGGTCTCGTCCCGCTTGCCGAGACCGGCGGCAACCAGGGTGACACGAGCACGACGACGGCCACAGCCACGGTCACGACCACGACCACGAGGTCCAAGGCGAGGAGGACGACCTGACCCAGCCCGGCGATGGCTACGTGCCCCAGACCGCCGATGACATCTAGGGCGCGACATCCGTCGGCCGGCAACGACATCTCTCGGCGTATTTTGGCATATTTTGGCGTATTTTGATGGCCCAACCTTCGTGTTTGTGGCCGAGTGTGGCCTGATAGCGGCTGAAACTTTGAATTGCCGCCGTTATTTAAGATTTCTCCATTTTCAAATTGCCAGAAAAACTGTCTTTTGGAACGATGTGGGCATCGCGAGTGGGAAGCGACGCCGCCCATTCCTTTCTACCCGCCTGGACGGCACCCATTGCGCGTGTCCGGAAGGATTTGGGCGGCCATTTGGACGCCGCGAGTGGAGATAGTTTTAGAACTTGAAAGTGAAAGCAAAAGAAGAGAACGGCTAGCTGGGTGAGCCTATCGGCTATCGTCGATGCATGCACTGTATTACTATCCTAGAAAGAAAAGAAAAAACGTTCCGTACGTGAATGTATAGATATACTCCCTCGCCATAATGTAGCATATAAGTTTTTTTTAGAGTCAAATGATGCCAAGCCTGATTAAGTTTATTGAGAAAATAATTAATATCTATAATATCAAATGTATACAATATGACATAAAAAAAGAGTATAGGTATTGATATTTTTTCTACATACTTAGTCAAACTTTACGTTGTTTGACTTTTGTAAAACCAACGGTCCTCCTTCCATCCCTCAAACCCCAGCCTAAAACCAACAGTCCTTCTTCCATCCTTCACGAAAAAAAATTCACTACTGTGCGTTCACCATTTTCAATACCACTACTTCAAGAAAAGCTTTCGCCTATTGAATAAAGCCGAAGGGCGCAAGTTATATATATATATATATATATATATATATATATATATATATATATAGGTAAATTAACAGATGCTCCCTGGTGCCCGGGCACCTGGATAGAATATAGTACATTTTGGATATGTAGATGACACATATAACTCGGGTATGCACATGTTGGGTATATAGGAGGTACATATAACCTTGGGTATGTGTATTCGAGGTATCTACATGTTATATATACCTCGGGTATGTGTGTTCAATTGTACGCGTACAGATCAGGTATATATAAATAACTTAGGTATGTGCACATTATTAGGTATGCATACCTCATAATGTGCATACCCAAAATCATATGTACCTCCTACATACCTAAGATATACATACCCAAAGTATATGTATATGTCTACATACCTAAAACTCTTCGTATTCCATCCTGGCGCCCATGCTCATATATATATATAACCATAATTGTGAGTATACCACAATTTTTTCCTATTCATGTATCGAGATTTAGCAGTTGATAAATTCTTCGCTACTCACAATTTTAGGCTGAAATAGTGGGAACTACATAAGTTTCCCTTCGAATAGAATGTGGAAATTGAACTCCATGACACGTGTTACTACTTTCTGTAGCAATTTGGTTTTGCACCCCGGAGAATGAAATGTGTATTTGCTGGTGGGGGTGGTGGTGACGAGGACATCCCTATTACAACGGTTTTGCTAGTTCTCAATCGATTGAGAACTAGCTTAGTTCTCAATCGACTGATCCGCCGTTCGTCGCTGCATCGTGATTCGTGCTAACCCTAACCCTATCTTCTTCCTCCTCGCGACGGCAGCGCCAAGCTGAGCCGGAGCCGCCGCAGCCGCGGCTGGCCGCGGCGGGGGCGAGGAGGAACTTAACTGGGGTGCAGGGGTGCGGGTCGTGGGAGTCGGGGTGGGCTTAGAGGGAGGGCCGGGGCGGGGCGGACCGGCGGAGGTGGAGCTCGGGGCAGGGCGGGGCGGCGAGGCATTGCGGCAGTGAGCCGGCCGCGGGCGGGGAGGTCGGCGGTTAGGCTGGCGGTGGCTGCGGGGGAAGCGAGTTCGCCGGAGACGGAGAAGAAGCTCGCCGGAGATTGGGAAGGAAGGATGATGTCACCCGACTGAGAATTAATGAGCCCTAGAGAGACCCCTAATACAACTACACATGTGTAAGTTTCAGAAGTACAACGAGCAATCATTAGAGCTCATGCACGTTAGCTTATATCTAATGTTCATGCGAATATGGTGCTGATTTTGTAATGGTCAAAGGATACGGCATGGACAAGAGGGACACGCATTGGAGCAAGATCAAGCATGGGGATGGCGGTAAGCACACAAGGAAAGAAGATGAAGCTTCATGTGAAGATCCCATAAAGCATGAGGTCTAACCTCATGAAAAATTCCTTCAACATAATTAGGGCCTGTTTGATTCAAAGGAATTGCATAGGATTTTTGTAGGGTTCAATCCTATAGGAAATTTTCCTTTCTTTCTTGTTTGATTTGTAGGATTGGATCCTATAGGAACTTTTCCTAAGTAGGACCTCTTTGATTCTAAGGACAAGAAAACCAAAGGAATAGGAAAGGAATGGAATAGGAAAGGATGTCCGGTGTAAAACTATCCTTGTTCCTTGTGCACATGATTCAAACAATGAGCTTGGACTGCATTTTTCTTTTCCTTTACATTCTGCCTTGAAAGAGAGAGACGAAGGAAATTTTCCTTCACTTTTCCCTAGTACCAATCGTATGTATCAAACGCATGAACAGTAGAAACTATGGAATATTTCCTGACCCTTCATGTTTCCTCCACTTTTCCTACAAATCAAAGGGGCCCGTAATCTTTTCTACTACTTCCCATAGGAATTCTAACATCCACTCCAACCTCTTTTTACAATTCCTTTGGTGGAATCAAACAAACTTGGGTACAAACCAAATCCTATAGGATTGAAGGGTGCATGACATGGCAATACTATACTTTTCCTATTCCTACATATTTCCTATACTACGAATCAAACATGCCCTTAAAGGGGATCCCTGTTCACATAGGTTTCAATTAGACATGCCATCCAATCATAAATGTTTCTATTCTTACACTTTCTCCATCCTATGAATCAAATGAGCCCTCAGTATAACTAGAAAACCGAACTCTTTGAATAAGTATTTTTTATTTGGCACTTTGTCCGATCAAAGAAATTTTAGGTGAAAGTACACTTTAAGGTCGATGTTGTTGTGGTTTTTAAATTGGTCAAAACATAGAGGAACATGTGGATCATACTTCTACCTTCTCATGCATTGTTGTGGCTGGTCTAGCATCTCTCTCTATGTGCACTACATATAACTATATTTTCCCCAGGATGCTCCTTCAAAAAGTAGCATCCCCGAGTGTGGGAACCCCTAATCGGGAACCCATATCTTGTTCACGTTCCAGCGGCCCGGTTCCTGATCCGGAACTTCGTCCATGAGTCTTTGGGGCATGAGTGGGCGGCCCAGACCAATGCACGTTCCTCGAGACAAGCGAACCGTACCAGGAGGAGGCGTTGCGTTTTTCTGGGTGGTGTTCATAGTGTTGATTTGGATCCTTTGGACTATTCATACCAAGATGGTGATCGAGCGGGTGTTCTTACGTCGGATGTCTGACTCTACGTTTAAATTCTTGACTTGCAACAATGCCACCCGCTCTGTAGACAGTGGGATATGGCTCGGTTGGACGGCATGATTGACAGTTCAGGTGGCCACGCGTCACATCTCTTCACCGCCCACCTGGCCCCTGAGCTTTTCTCCTCCTCGGAGTCCCCAACCCCCATCTCCGGATGCCCCAACAAACCTTTTTTTTATGTGTGCTTTGGCTATTTGTATGAACTCGGTTGTGGATGTTGCTTTATTTATATAGCTGGGTGAACACCTTTTTCGGACTTCAAAACATTTTTTTCTTTTTGGGCTGTCATTGTAAATGTGAATACAAATTTTAGCTTAGCTCCGACTACTTGATGTTGGATTCACAACAATTAATCATCTTATGCATCACTAACATTATGTATAGTCATAGAGTGAAGGGGCCGGGTGTTCAGAGTTCACATGGAGATTAAATCATGTGCACTGTTTGCTGCCTACTTTATCTTTGCCCCATCTTGGGTGTGCCCGTTGGACCGAGAAAATCTACTTAACCCACATGCAAGTACGGGAGACCAAATGGCCAGACAAAATTAGTAAAACGACATATACTCCCTCCGTGTCAAAATACTTACATACAAATTAAATGAGTGAAATTACGGGACAGGCGTTTTGCCTCCCGGGTGCATATGCTCCGGTTATTTGTCAAAATTTTAAAAATATGAAAACACATCAAAAAAATCTGAAAAAAATTGGGCACAAACATATACATGTTTGCAATATTCGTGTAAAATTTCGGAAGCAAATGACACTTTATGTGGTCTGTACAAAAAAAGACAAAATCCGTGCTTTGAAAAATGTATTTTTAAATCTCATTTCGGCCACATATTTTGTCTTTTTTTGCACAGACCACATAATGTGTCATTTGCTTCCGCAATTTTAAACGAATGTTACAAACATGTATATGTTGGTGCCCAATTTGTTTCAGATTTTTTTTATATGTTTTTATATATTTTTTTAATTTTAACAAACATAACAGGAGCATGCACCCGGGAGTCAAAAGTGAATTTCTGTGAAATTACATACTCCCTCCGTTCACAAAAGGATGTCTCAACTTTGTCTAAATTTGTATTTATCTAGACATGTTTCATGTGTAGATACATGCAAGTTTGGACAAAGTTGAGACATCTTTTTGTGAACGGAGGGAGTACTAAATACGTGTAGATACATGCGAAATCAAATTCAATTATTTTAGGACAGAAGGGATTTTTTCCGCATATTAGTAGGTAAAGTACATCGACCACATATATACTACTATATAGCAAAAACACGACCCAACGTTGTAGAGGGCGGGTGTACTTGATATCGACTTGATATTCTAGTATATTACCTTTTGATCGGAAAAAAAAATCTACAACAAAGAAATTATAAGCAGATGAAATTATTTTCTTTTTCGAGGAAGACGGGGGGATTACTCCCCACCGGTTGTTATATTCATCGAAAGAGCCCGCAGGGCCATGTTCTTACAACAGATGAGAGAAACATATTGGGGTTTACAAGGGAAGAGAGAACACAAATAGCTAGGGAAAGCAAGAACAAGGGTCTACAGAGAGACCAAGAAGAACCACACCACACACGGTTCAAACCTACAACAAAACAAAACAAGATACACCACCATGGATCCAAGCTTGCTGGACGTGGGCTTAAAGTAGATCAACATCTTTAGTCTTCATCAAAACCATCCGAATGTGGCTTGTTTGGTTGCCGCACTTGCTACAGAACTCCACTCGCCCTTCAAGGAAAGGAAGCCCCGAAGGAGGGAGGACCACGGAAAGAGAACAAAGAGGGCCGAGACCAAGGATGCCATCCTAGCAAGCGCTCTCCACTCGCTCTCTAGGGGGAGGAAGCCCTAGAGAAGGGAAACCCGCTGCTAGAAGACGCGAACAGCCAAGGAGATGGGCCAAGAACTTGTTAACCCGGCTTCGGACTAGAGAAAGAACCACACAACACACACACCGGGCACGAAGAACTCCAGTATGCAAGATGTCACCCCTCCACATCAAGTCAGTCGGGCCTGACTGTGTGGTTGCCGCTCTTGTCGACGACATCCACTCGCTCATTGGGGGAAGGAAGCCCCAAGGAAGGGAAGACCGAAGCAAGAGAGCGAGGAGGTTCAACCGAAACGGATGGTGTACGGGAAAACGCCTTCCGCTCGCCCTTCTCGGGAAGGAAGCCTCGAAGGAGGGAGAGCACTTCACGGATGACAACCGCAGAGATGAACCAAGAACTCGCTAACCCGGCATTGGAGGGACAAATGCGGCAGGTAGGAGAGGACGAAGCATAGGAAATAGGTGAAGATAGCTCGCCGGAGCACTGAAGAGGCGAACACCAGGGAGCGGGAGGCCAAACTGCATGGGTGACACGGGCGCCGGAGAGGAAAAAGCTGTGGCCACACAACAGGGCAGCACACGAGGGCTACACACGAATCAGATGGTTCCAACACGACGCCTTCAAGAAGGTTAATGGCGACACGGGAGCGCCGTCGTCGTAAGCTTTCGCCGGAAACACATCGGAGGGAGGTGCATCTCCCTGTCCACGCCTTCAGCAAGGGACACGACGCCAAAGCGCCGCCGTGGATGCTCGGATGAGAAGCCAAGAGGGGAAACAGGAGCACCTCACCTAGAACTCAGGGGCCACATCGTGACACTTCCGGGAGAGGCGCCGCGCTCGACGCAACGCTTGGCCGAGGGGCTGCACGCTTGCAGCGAAGGAGCAGCACCGCAACACGAAGCAGAGCATCCTCGGCACGGAGGCCAGCGGACGCAGAGCCTCGCTCCAGGGGCCGGGATCGACGGCCGAACCGCCGGAGCGCGGAGGTGTCCAGGACCACGGTCTCGCGCGAGAACACCGGGTCAGAGGCAGCAAGGGCCCGTCAGCCGAGAACCGCCGCGCGCATCGGCAAGAGCGGTCCGGCCGATCGACGGCGCACAACACGATTGGAGGGGCAGGGAGACGAAGGAGGCTTGGGGCGGTAGCTGCTCCAGAGCCTCGCCCGCATGCCGCGACGGGGCGGCGCCGGCACGGCGGCCAGGAGGAGACGGGGCGAAACGGGATGTGGATTTGGATTTTTGGGGAAGAATCGACCGATGGACGCTCCCCGCCGCCGCCGTCCACCGTGGGACGGCCTCCTCCGGCGGCGGCGGGGGCAGAGGGGGCGTGGGAGGCGGGCTACTGGCGGCGGCGGCGCGGACGCCTCGGGGTCGCCTGGGAGCGACCCGGAGGCGGCTAGGGTTTCAAATGAATCAGCAGATGAAATTATCAAAATCCTCCACTCTGACTAGGCATTCCGTTCTCAGGAGTGTGCATCCTCATCGTGATAATGTTATAGAGGTGCGTTGTATGAGTAAGTCGAATACACCGTCCCTGTCCAGCATGTTGACCCTGACGCACCTGGCGTCTCCCCCGAACTGCTCCCCGCCCCGCGCCACGATGCCGTGACCGCGCAAGAACTCGGCGAAGTCCTCCACGCCCTCCTTCTCGCAGAGCAGCCACGCGAACGCTGCACACGATCTCGAGCACAAGGCAATGGAAAGTGAAAACTCGGTGAGAATTCAGAGCAAGCCGCGACAATGGTGGAATCGGTGTGTCACATGGACCGTACCAGGGTAAGCTGCCACGGTTTGCTTGGTGAAGTTGCAGCAGCCGGTGGTCTCCTCGGAAGGCTAAAGGCGCCGGAGGCCGCCACGGCGGCGCGCAGTGACCTCCAGCGCTCCGACATGCGCCTCCGCGCGAAGTCGAAGAGGCGGAGCCGCGTGTCGCCTCCTTCGCCGTAGGCGTCGGAGACCACGGCGAGGATCTTGGCGGCGCGGAGCTGCGAGTCCTTGGACACGCCGATGGTGGCCCGGTCCACAAAGTAGACCATCTTCTTGGCCACGTCGCGGTCCCTGACCAGCGCCCACCCGAGCCTGGTGCCGGCGTGGCCGGTGACCTTGGACACGGTGAAGAGCATGATGTCGTGGGCGGCGGCGCCGGTGATGGGCGTGTACTGCGGCCAGTAGTAGACCAGGTCGTGGATCGCCTTGCCGCTCAGCGCGGCCTCGCGGATGGCGCCGTCCGGGTTGTTGGGCGAGCAGACCAGCTCGATGTGGGCGTCGTTGCCGCCGGCCAAGGCGTTGGCGTCGCCGGCCCACCGGTAGTACCCCGAGAGCAGGAGGTCCATCTACGGCGGGTACGACTATATATGTCCAACCAAGATCACACACCATGTCAATTACTCACCCACGGCCACGAATGTAATTGACTGAATTTTTTTGCTGTGTCGT
The DNA here is from genome assembly GCA_947311845.1 of Poa pratensis. Classification (NCBI taxonomy): domain Eukaryota; kingdom Viridiplantae; phylum Streptophyta; class Magnoliopsida; order Poales; family Poaceae; genus Poa; species Poa pratensis. Next base: position 71,837,175 of record CAMZMU010000042.1, read on the forward strand.
TTGATCTTAATTAATTAGTCACCGAGTAGTATGGTGCGGGCGAGACGATGCCGACGGGCCGGTCGGTACCGGCGGGCGAGAGGGCGTACATGGCCGCCTGGAAGAGCTGCGTGGCGCCGGTGCCGACCACGAGGTGGTAGCCGTCGTCGACCGCGGCATTGCCGACAAGGCGGTGGAGGCGGCGCACCTCGCGCTCGAACTCCGGGTCGAGGAACCAGCAGAGGCTCCCGGCGTCGGAGGTTGTAGCTCATCCCCCACCACCCAGGGATCACCACCGCCGCCCGCTCCCCGGCCTCCCTCCAGAACGCCTCGTACATGGTCGGGTCGCCGCTGCACGCAAGCGCAAACGAAACCCAGGACGAAGGCAAATTAAGAATTTTTCTGTGCATAATCACGCACGCACTGCTAACATATGGAACGAAATGTACAGCTCGAGGTTGATGACGGCGTCCGGCGCGACTGCCGGCTCCGGCGGCTGCGCGGGAGCATCCCCGTTTGCATCTGATCCTGTCCTTGCCGCCACCGCCACCGCCACCGTCCATTCCGGCCCGTACAGCAACTACCTTGCGTCTCGCGTGGTGACCGTCGCCGAGGAGGCCGGTGGTTTTATGCCCCTTGGTGTGGACGGCGCAAGCGAGAACGGCTGCCGGCACACACAGACAGAGGCATGTCATGCGTGCGAGCACGCACTTGAGGGCCGGCGACGGCGGGAGAGCAGAGCTTTTTTCGATCTGGCGACGGTGGGAGCCACGACAGCAACGGACTTTGGAGCGATGCCGCAGCAGCTCACACAGACCAGCCGCCGGTTGCGAGGCACGGCCAAGCCATTTGACACCGTGAGCTAACTAGCCTAGCACAGTGTCCTCGTTGTGTGCGAGCTGCAAGAGTATAGTTGTGGTCCTGGTGAGAGCTATACATACTAGATTTCGGAGATAAGAGCATCTCCAAGCGAGGTCTCCAAACAGCTCCAAGCCGGGTTATTTCGATCCGGACGTGACCGGACGCGTCCGGGCGCGTCCGCACACCCCAAACCTTCCGCACATATGGGGTGAGTTTGGGCGTCTGGGCGTGTCCGCATGCACACTGTTGCACCTAATTTTTCTTTCTTTTATCCTTCTTTAATTATTCTCTCTCCTATTCCACCAATCACATGCAAGATCCCCACAGTTTGGGGTGATATTTGGGGGTCATGGTTGTAGGAGGTCATTTTTTAGGGTGGTCCGCGGACAGCCGTCCGGACGTTTAGGGGGCGGATTTGGAGGCCTCGCTTGGAGATGCTCTAAGGATGACTCCAACGGGCTGACGCATCGAGTCCGCGTCGGTCCGTTCCAGTCCGTTTTTGCGAAAACCAGGGCCCAACGGGGCGACGCAAACGGACCACGGTCCGGTTTTCTGTCCGCCGCGACCCATTTGTTGTCCCAAATTTGGGTCACCGATGCGTCGGGCGCGGACGCGCGGCGGACTGGAAACGCGTCCGCGCGCCCACGCGGTCGGTCCTCCCTGCTCCCACCTGTCAGTGACAGGGCGCCGGTCAGCCTACCCCTGGCCCAGTCCTTTTTAATGCCAGGGGATAGGGACGGCCAGCCCCCACCCACTCCACTGCCCCACTCCGCTCCCTCACCGGCGACCAAACCCTAGCCACCAAACCCTAGCCCGCAAACCCTCGCCGGCGACGCAATGCCGCTCCGGTGGCCCGGATTCGGCAAGGCTAAGAACGACGCCGAGGCGGGGTCGTCGTCTGGCCGCCGCCGCCGCCTCCGCACGCCAACCCCGACGCCGCCATCTTCCCCGGAGCCGGAGGCCCCCGCCGCCTTCGAGCTCGCGCCGCCGGGTGCGCAGATCGCACGCCGCGACCGCGTGTACGTGCGGCGCGAGGACTGCGAATGGTACTGGGAGCACGCGTGCCCGCTGCCATGGCCAGATGTCAAGCTCTGCGAGGGTTGGCATCTGAACCCGCAGCGGATCCCAGTGCCGCCTTTGCCCATGAGCCGGTGCGCCCGTGATCTGGAGGTCGACCGCCGCCGCCGCCGCCTCCCGGCGTCCCTCCGCGCCGACCCCGCCTACGCCGCGTCGTCCCCAAACTGGGACACGTGGTTCAGCGGCGAGCACAGCCTGCGGCGCCAGGCTTGCTACACGCGGGCGCCGACGCCGCCGCCGGCTAGCCGCTGGGACCTGCCGCCGCACATGCGGCGCCGGGATGCGCCGCCAGTGCCGCGGTCCACAGCGTGGTCCCTGAGGATTGGCTCGCCGCCGCCTCCCGTGAAGATGGAGGTGGAAGACGAGCTCGCCGCCGCCCTCGAGGCCTCCAAGCACACCATCGTCGAGGACGAGGAGAAGCGGTGGGTGAAGATCCTCGAGGCCGTCGCCCGCGAGAAGGAGGAGCCCTGCAGGCGCAGCAGGCCGCGGTCCTCGAGGAGCCGCAGCAATGGTGGCAGGTCCCCATGGACGTGGACCTTCCACCGGCGCCGCCCCTTCCAGCCGGCCTGCTAGGGCAGAGCTGGACCTTCAACGGTGGTAGCTAGGAGGTCCAGCTCGCGCCGCCCTCCCGGAGCAGGACGCGGAGCAGCCGCCGACACCGCCGGCCGCCGCCGGCCGCCGTCCCACAGCGACAAGGCCTCCCGGCGCACCTCTACCAGGAGCCGCCGTACTTCATCGTCGACGACGACGAGGACTAGTTGCCCGCGAAGGGCAGTTTTTATTTTTTGTTTTTAAAAAATATATGTAAAATGGCCGTTTGTGGCCCACCCCTTATATATAAATGAAAATGGCCCATATCTGGCCTTTTAACAAAACAAAAAAGTTGGGGGCGGACTCGATGCGTCGCCCCATTGGGCGCACTGCCAGAAAATGGCCGGACAGGGGGCGGACGCGTGTCCGTTTGCCGACCCAAACAGACCAAACGCGGACCAAACGCGCGTCCGTTTGGGTCGCCCCGTTGGAGTCAGGAGATGAAAGGAGATGAAAGTGCACGGCTGGTTGATACTGCTCCCGTGTCGTATTTACCTTGGCAGAACCTCCGTGAGATTTGGGATCACAGAACGACAGCCACCCGATACTGACGTGAGAAATGTCCGGAGCAGATCAGGCGTGTCGTCTTGGGCAGACGATGGCTCCAGTTCATGAATAGGTTAGAGAAATTCAAAGTGTCTTGCGTAAGAGCATCTTCACCGGCGATTCCATAGAGCGTGTAGCAAGTCCGCCGGCAAGTGTCGCCGGCACATGCACGGGTTGCCGCTCTATTGGGGTCGGCTGCCCCCACCGGCTCCCAATAGGTTTTTATTAAAAGTATTTTGAAGCATGAATATAATCAAACCAAATCCTAAACGCAATTTAACAAACCTAAATGTAATTTAACAAGCTTAAATGAAATTTAAACTAAACTCTAAATCTAGAGGCGCATCCGCTCCCGTCCATGAGAAAATTGTATGTTTCTGGGGCGTCGCCCTCGTTGGAGGTGACATCGACGACTGTAGATTAATCGGGGTCGAGGTGGCGCCACGATCAAGCGGGCCGGTGGCGATGGAGGCGGCGCCGTGTGGGAAGCTTCGATGGCCGCCTGCATGCCGTGCCACTGCGTCTCCCTCCACTTCTTCCTCTTCCAGCGCTAGGCCTCCCAATTCGCCTGTTTGCTGAGAACCACTTGGGAGAAGGTGAGGTGCCGGAGGTAGGGAAGAAGTTATGGTGATGCGCACGGTCTGCGGTCTGCACGTTGTGGCGACACGCACGGTCCGCGGTGTACATGTTGCGGCGAAGGTCGCGCGCACGGTCGTTCTGCATCATCTCATCGCCCCGATGAGAATCACTCGACATGAGGTGAGCTACGGGAGGTAGGGAAGAAGCTGTGGCGACGCGCACGGTCCGCGGTCTCAGCATGTCGCGGCCATGGCTAGGCATGGTGCCTGTGAATCTGCTGGCGACGAATATTGGGATAGAAGAGGGTGGGTGGTGAACTGTGTGGAAGAGGAGAGGCGTGCACGCCGTTTCAAAGCCGAAAGGAAAAGAGCACAGCTGGGTGGCACCCATTAACATCGATAACATGATCGTTCTGCACCTGGCATGCATTAACCCCGATGACGTGTCATGCCGTTTCTTTGCCCGCCTGGGGAGCCACTACGCCATTAACACGAGTGGACCAGCCCGTCGTCACCCGGTCACCCACAACAAATTATGCTGACCGGGGGATGAGTCAATGACAAGCATGGCCCACCTGCCTATAGTGTGGTTGTCGGACACAGTATTGGGTCCGTCAAACAATTTTGCCGCTATTGGGGCCACGGACTAGGCGATGAATTTGTGCCGGCGCGCCCAATAACCCTATTGGGAAAGCTGGTGGAGATTTTCTAACCTTTTGGGTTTATATCAGATAACACTACCTCCATTCCATAATTCTCGTCGTGGTTTTAGTTCAAATTATGGAACGGAGGGAGTAGATGAAAGAACATGACAATCAGTTCGCCACTAGGCAATGTAAAAAAACAGGTAATAACACTCAGAACTTTTACCACTCAGAAGATGGACAACAACTCCTACCCGCAAATAACAGGTGAAAACAAGAGCTGTCGAACGCAAGCTGTGCGATGTGCAGCAACAAACCAAACAGATCGTCCCTCCAGCAACTGCCCAGTTCTCAGATGAATTTCGAGGTTACCCAACGAATGCACAAAGTAGTTCCACAACTGTTCGTGATCGATATACACATGCTGCTGATGCTGCTGCTGCTGCAGGAGCCACCAACTCTATAGATAGCAAGCCGGGTTTATCGCCCGAACCAACCTCTCTGGGCAGGTTGCGCGTCAGTGCCGTTCATCAGCTTGTCTAGCACCACGTTCAGATCCACGTTCTGACCATTCTCCGTCAGCCTTCGCACGGTATCCCTAACCTGCTCCTTCGAGAACCCCATCGTGGAAACCTTGTCCACCACGTCGTCGACCGCCACTCTGTTGCCGGAGGAGGCGCTCGGGCTGGAGCTCACTGGTGTTGCTTGGGGCAGTATTTGAGCTGTAGGGAGCTTGCCGTAGCTGCCACTCCCACCGGAAGGGGTGCCTGTGGGGGTAAAGGGTGAGGGCGGGTTCATTCCAGCATTGCCACGGTGAGATGGAGACCTGCTGTAACCATATTGCTCAGGGAAACCGCCTCCCCCCTGCTGTTTGTATCCAGCATTGTAGGACGGTGGCGGACCGGAGTTAGGCCTGACTGCTGGAGGCTCGTACATGCCAGGATTTGGCCCATAGAAAGGAGGAGTAGGTCCGGCGGTGGTGGCATGTAAGGGGATGGTGGACGTAGATTAGGTGGGTAGCTCTGAGCAGGATGCCCATAAGGTGCTGGTTCTTCTGGATGTTGGGGCAAGGGTGGAGCCGCAGTTTGGGGGTTAACACTTCCAGGTGGCGGAGGTTGAGAATATGGAGCATACTGAGGCGGGGGTTGATAATGCTGTGGTGCCACTGGAGGTGATTGCGGCTGTGTGGCTGGTGATGCTTGATATTGCTGGTGTACTGCATCTGTTGGCTGGGCAGATGGGGGATAGTAGGATTCATGCGGCATGGTCGGCACAGATGAAGCTGGTGGGACTGATTGCATCTGGGTATGCGGTAAATGAGGATGGAATTGCGGGGGAGGTTGGTTGTGAAGCATCGGTGGCGGTGGCACATTGGGAGCAGGAAGGGCAGGCACTGCCGGTGGTTGGGAAGTGGGATGGGATTGATATTGTGGTTGAACAGTTGGCTGGGGCGCGGACGACTGCTGCCGTGAGTCTATCTGCCCAGCACTGGCATTTTCTGGTTGAACATCCTCCCCTTTAGATACTTGAAGCCTCGTAAGTTGGATCTGGGTCTCAACAATTTCCTGCTTGTCACGCAAAATCTGCACACCTGCTTGAACCTGCAAGTAGTCATACATAATTAGTCTAGTCACGAAATCCTGGTGATGGTAGAAAGAAAATAGATGGAAATATGTTTCCAGAGGGCAATTTAGTACAAACGAGCACCATATAAAAAGTTCCCTATAATGTTTCAGGCAATTACATTAAAAAAAAGAGGGTAGGAAAAAATCCCCAAGAGTGAGTACCACCTCATGAGGTTAAGGCATGCAAAGCCACAAGATTAAGTAAGGCAGAAGAAAAACATAAAACACACTAGCATGCACATATTCATCGCTCCACATGTCCGCATGCCATCGTGCCCTTGATGAAGTGGAAGGGTAAGTAAAAAGTAATGGTGAAACTCAGGTCAGGTAAATATTGACTTAAAACTTCTGCATCGGTATTATGACATATAATCCTTAAACAGACAAATAAACTGCACCTATCAAGAACGACGTGTCCTAGCTGGGACAATGAACCACTAATAAGATGGACTATATAATCGATAGATTTCAGAGATGCTCATTTCATCATATATGTATACACAGACAAAATAAGGCCATGTGCTTCGGTTTTCAAATTAAGGTCAACTTTTCTAATAAATAGAATAACATACATGGAAGACAACAAGTTATTCCGATAATGTAGCATGGTCCTTTGATCCTTTCTATACCAATAAGAGAGAGAAGAAGGACAAGAGGGAGTGGAGGGAAGATAATCACTTTCAGGGAGAGGAGTTGGAATAAAGCTTACCTCCCGCAGTGTGTTCTCAAATTGCCTCAGTTTTCCATCAGTGCTGCCGTTGTTATTACCAATTGTTAGCTTCAACTCACCAACAGAGTACTCGAGATGGTGTGTTCTGCCCTCCAGCTGTGCAAGTTTTGAGCTTACACCTTCCAGTGCATGTAGCAAGTTATCAGCATATTTCTTCATGGTTCGATCAACATCTGCTATAGTGACTGCATTGAAGTTGTTCCTTTCTTCTTCATGACTAACTTTCTTTAGCACACGAGGCTCCATTATAGCAGCACTCTATGCATTGCAAAAGAAATTAAACATAGTAAGTACAAGGAAAGAGAAGCAGCAAGGTGATATGACGCGATGACAATTATGCATCACAAGAAGTGAAGAATGAAGGAACCTGTCGTATTGGTTATTAATATCAAGTGCAGCTACAAAAGTATATGCTGAATGTGTATAAGATCCCTGAGTGCCATTATATTGCATACAATACCAATAGAAAAGAAAGATGAAGAAAACATACTAGCTTTGCACGCGCACATGAAACATGGATATGCTGGGGCTGGACAGCGCAGACAAGATTGGTGGTTAAGGCGACCCAACGTCTCGATTGGCTCGCCAAACTATCTCTCTAAACCATGTTCAGAACTACCAAATAGAACCACACAGCTTTTTTCGTACTTATTAGAGTTGTGGCTCACTGGCATCATGATAAGGGGTACGTATTCATGTGAAGTACCACTGTCATTTTTACTTCCAATGTGCACAGTGGGCGTACCTAAATTGGTCAATCACACATGAGATTAGTGGGTGTGTGTAGTAAATCCGCAAAATATAGTTTGCAGCCTGACCAAGTTACAGATGCATGCTTCTGAAACAATAATACAATATGACGCATACAAGACTACGAGGAGTAAACCAGTTCAGAGAGCGTAAATCAGCAAAAGTTGCAAACACAGCCATTGCAAGAGAAGCATCTGCAACCATCTACAAATAACTACCAAATACTATGTCATATATCAATATCGGCTTATGTCGCAAATGCTGTCATGGACCTAGGGAGGTAGTAATGTAATGCTTTTATTGACAAACAACAATGGGCAACTCGTCAGGTAAATTTCATAAGTAAACCCCAGGGCGCCCGTAGCGTGTGCAATAGTATATCCCTTCTCGTTTTCTATCTTGAACAATCTAGTGCCAAAAGAATCACATCAATTCGATGTGTACCCGTAATAAAATTCTACAGTAGAACAGGACAACACTGACTAGCAATTACCAGTATCTAGAGCGAAACTCCCATAGCATGCGACCTAAACAAGCTTAATGAGCATATGTTCGTTTGATTAGCGGGTGAAGGGGCGTGATGAACAGATCTACCAGCAGCGCCACCGGCGGGAAAGTAGCCAAGCATTATTACCTTAAGGCTGGGGGAGGCGGCATTGGAGTCGAGCGACCCCCAAGCGTTCGTCGCGGATGCCGACGCAGTGGGCGCTGGGACAGTGGCGGCGGGGGCGGCGGTGCGGATGGGCTGGAAGTCGTAGCTGGGCATCACCACCTCTTCCGCGACACTAGTGCCGCGGCGCGCGTGGAGGTCGTGGCTCTCCACGGCGTCGTCCTCCTGCGGGTTGGGGCCCATCAGATCGAACAGCTCGCCGCCGCCGCCGCCGCCGCCGCCACCGCCGCCAGAGGGAGGCGGCGACGCGGCGCCCGCCGCCGCGAGGCCGAGGATCTGCTTGTCCATGAACTGCGACGCGTTCATCGCAATCTCGCGATTTGACCGGAGTTGGTGACGGGAGGCGTAGGAGGCAATCTAAGGTCGGTGGGATTTGGTTTCCCGGAAGGAGAAGACTACGACTGCCAGTAGACGACGAAAGTCCTGGTTGGGCCTAGACTTGTAAGCCCCGATTTTCATGGGCTTAGATATCCAGCCCATTAGATTTGATTTCGTGGTCGAAGCAAACGGGCTTAAATCAGTGCAGGCCGATGGTCTGGCCCAACCCAACGGAGAAATGGCGACCGTCGCGCTCGGCGGCGCCGGCGGCCGGTCTGGTTGGGCGAGCCATGGCCGGCAGGAGGAACTCGGATCCGCGTCGCTGCGCCGGCCAGTCTTGTTCCAGGCGAGAGGTTCTTCTCGTCCACACATCCGCTCCTCATCTGCTCTCATCGGTGACCAGGTCTCTGTTCGTCATTTCGGCAACTTGGGTTCGCATTTGTTCTTCTCGTCTCCTGATGACAGAGGACTCGTAATTTGCAGGAGAGTAGTATAAGTACATATTAGTTTTCTTCGCTGGAGGTTAATCTCAGGTGTTACAGTTGTGGAGTCAAAGTTGTATTAAATCTGCGACAATTAATATGTATCGGAGGGAGTAATATTTGTGTGTAGTTGTTTGTCATGTGGATTGTGGAGTGAGCTCTAAGTTTGAGGAACCATCATTGATTCGATTCATCATAGCTTTGCTCATCTTTTTGACTGTTGAATGACAGCATACCTTCCTTCATATGTTTCTTTCACATGTGGTATATATAGAGAGAGCTGCCTGTGCCTGGAATTGGCTAAGGCTGCCATTTCATTACAAAAATTGGGCACCTAGCTAACTCAATCTATTCATCAAGAGTGAACCAGCGATGTGTCGACTTTCTTGTTGCAGATTTCATGTCTGTCTTGGCCCCTCAATGGATCTCCTCAAGGTTCTTCATTGTTCTGGCAATATGAAGCTTTTGTGTAATTATTTTTGGTTCCTTTCTTCTCCTTTTGATTTCATGCGTATTTTATATTTTTTCTGTATATTTACATTTTTTTTGAGAATATATTACTTATAGAACTTCACTTCTCGGGCTTTTACCAGTTCCCACGATCCTATCGCTAAATGGTATTAGATCAGCAGAGGTGCTTAGCACCCTATGTCTGTTAACTCGGTGACCACAAACTTCAGATTGCTCCCTTAAATCTTGTATCAGCTTATAGTCGTATCATGTTCATGTGCAGTATATGCTCATATAATTATTTGTAGGTTTTGTGTTAATATGCAAAATTTGTTTTCGTATCCCCTTGAACAACTTAATTTGCCTTTTGGTATGTGTCATCATGATGTTATTTTTGATGCTGCTGCTTGTTGTGCATTTTTCAAATATGCAACATGAAGGATGAGTTCATGAATGCAATGTTACTTAGTGCAATGCTGAAAAACAAAGAGAAAAAAAGGTGAAGCATGGATGTTTTGTCATTACCTTTGGAGTTGCAGGCAAATATTAAGAGATGTGCTTAAACCTAAGTAATTTAGTTTTTAGGTAGTTCGATTCTGTTAAACCCTGATGCTAGTGGTACAAACTACGAAGATAAATATTATATGCTCATGGGTAGCTCCTTAGCCACACGTTTTTTCATTAACTTGATGTTGACTATTTGCATCCTTTTGTCAATGTACATCAATACCTATCTATGTTTTACCGTGTAACTGTCTTTTTTATATATAAGTGAGCATTATTTCGTGTAGAGGATCTAATTTGAAGAATTTGGCTATTCTGTGTTGGAGATTTTTTTGGCAAGTATGCCTTTGTACAACAGGGAGAACACATATGGATTATATATAATGTTATTTGGATTGCAGAAGTTAGTGAACAACTCTCTATAAAGTCACATACTGTCACCTGGAAAGAAAACAGCTTCCTTCACAATTAATGTAGGGGAGAAAAAACATGACATCAGTATTGCCTGCTTTTGGGGGCATGACGTACTGCAAGACATCTCTTGGAGTTGCAAACGGCTAACATGACTTCATCCTGTCTCGTTTCGTGGATCATAGCATAGTGTCATTGTTTGGTCTTTTGACACCGACTAAGTGTAAGTGCTCTGTACCTTTTCATCGTTTCTTTGTTTGTTTTCGTTGTTCATCATTAATATAGTGCGGCAGTCCCCCTGAATTGAGGAAGATCCACTATGAGATGATGCAACCCTCTCCGTAGAGTTTGCAGCTTGTACAGATGGTTAACATCCCATTTGGTGACTGCTTCACATAAGTTTGTGAAGTTAGTGACCCCACACACACCGTTCTGTTTCTTTTGTTGTTGGTTGTTGCCGAAGAAGAAAATCACTTGCTATTTGCTGTGTTGTGTCTTTTACTCTGTACTTGTATTATGTGTCCTGTGATGGAAGGGGATTCTCTCCAGCTGGTTGGTCCATAATCACGAATTCTTGTTAGGTGTGTTTTACTGTAGACGGAAACCCTTTTATTAATTTCAATGCAAAGATGCTTTTTCATCTGTTTTGGAAGTATTATACTTAAGATTTTAGCTTCATTGTCTTGTACCTTGATGTCATCTCATTTGACCGTGGAACCTCACTATTATTGCGATAAATAACCTAAGTTTGTGCTGGAAATGAAATGAACATAAGTATGAACATTGTTATTATAGAGACTAAGACTATATCAGTGAATCGATGACATCTTTGATTTGACAGAACATGGCGCAACAGATATTGAGAACCACCATAATTAGCCACTCTAGTTGAAAATTTGCGGTTTTTCCAAATAATCTGTTTTCTAATTAGTACCTTCATTTCACAGGTAACCTTTTTACAATGGAATAGAAGTGCAGTAAAAAGTAAGACCTAGATTTCTTGGGAACCATTAACAATATGAAAGTTTCAGGAGAAGGTTGGAGCTGACGGTGAACAAGTAACGAATATACTGCGCAATTAAGTGCATATGATGAAAGGTGATGAGATCACCAAGACACCAAGTCACCAAGTGAGAGGGGGATGGCTACGGCTATAGTTCCTATATGAGTACTTTTAACCTAATTGCTGTTTAGAGCGGAAAGAAATCAAAGGGCTCAATTCCACTATGCTCAGAACCCGGGCACTGCTCCCGAGATGGTACTCTAAAGAACAATTATCTTGTTTAATAAAATAGTAGCTAAAGATGTATAGCTCGAGTGTGAATCGACCGCCCACCAATTTTATACTTGAATCACTTATCATTCCACTGTCTGCACTAAATAACGTTTGATTTTTTGGTCTACAACTCCATCACTAGGGTCTTTGTATTTCTTGATTAACCATTAATAGATGAAGAAAATGATAACTGTGATTGGTAATTGCAAAAATGTAGAGTTCTATTCACAAGCCTGTTTATGGAACTCACTGTTACGCATAGTATGTGAGTACAATTAAATCTGTGTACCTCTTAAACTGCTGGATGGTGCTATAAGGACGTCTGTTTATTGTTTTTTCATATCAAAGATGTATTTGTATAGTTACATTAATAAGTTTTGAGCTTGTGAGAAAATGAATAATTTCTGTAGGGAAATAAAGAAATTGGTATTTCTTCATTGCTTTTCGTAAAGCTCAACTTCCCCTGATAACTGAATCCTTGATCCTTGAGCTGGCTAGGCCTAAAACTTGAAGAAGAAAGCTATATATAATCCTCTGCTTTTCTCTGTAGTGGCAGGTACATATTTTCTTCATTGGTTGGGCACAATTACACTGAATGATATTGTATAACTGAAGCAGTTCAATTGCAGTGGCTGTGCACCGTCAAGGTAGTATCAGAAAGATTTCAGCAGGTAACCATTTGGAAATGAACCGGAAATTAGCCTACGTGCATTAAAAAAAATACTGTTTAGTTTATGCTTTATCTTCCTTGACCTATGCCAGATTATAATTCCCTTTTGAAAAGTTTGCACAGCAGTGCCCACCCCACGCGGGAAGCTTTTTATTGGTTTATTCATCACCATCAATTAAGGCACCAACATCACTTGTTTATTGCTGATTCATATCTTGCCTGCTCTTAATTGCTTCGAGTTAAACTAATGGCTTCCTCTTCCCAATGATACCTATCACCTACGCATATCTGTTCCACCATCTCCTTCTCACATGATGCCTATCCTTGCCCTTGTGTTATTGTATTCTTCATGGTCTTTTTACTCCTCCATGTGCCCTACCACCTCCCTATCCCTCATGCCTAGATTCTCCCTTTCTCAGTTTCTCTCAGTAGCACCATTTCAGTTCTAGACATTGCAATCTTTGCTTCCTATTGATGTTACTGGCAAGCTGGCTTTCAAATATTTCTGTTGTCATGTCCCTTTCTCTCTTTCCATTTCTGTTTGAATTTTGCCCACCTTTGCTTCTGATCCTGGCCTTTAAACTCACCTTTTCTTTTAGTTTGTACGGTTACTTACGTGCTTACATGTAATTTACCCTCTCTGGCAAGAGATGAAACACATGAGTACCACCAATAGGCACACCATGTCTATGTGGACCTACAAACAAATGGAATATTGACGTGTGGGTCGACACAGTCATGCGGCAACGTATCCTTAGAGTCCACTGCCTCACGTGACATACTAATCACTTTTGCTTAATATAATTATTATAAAAAACTGAGATGCCTTTCAAGCTTCAACTATAGGTCGATCTACAAACAATTATGAATTACATTCATAAGTATCAAGAGAACAGATGCATTCAAGAACTCACCAGCAAAACTGATTATGCCATACGCATCAAAAGATACCAAATGGAGTTAGTAGACAAGTTTGATAGATCTAGGTGATGATGTGGGTAAAAACCTTGAAAACTGTTCCTTCTCCTATTGACAGTACCATATTTTTACGCATTCTTCTATCTGTATGCAACATTTATAGCTTGTGGCCTCCACTCCTTTGCATGTAAATCGTTAGGCCTTTGCAGTTTGTGCCAGCTGCTTTCAGTTTTCTGGTCTTGATCGATTTGGGTATCTAAAAAAAAAACTGGTGACTTCTTAGGTGGTCTGGAAGGAGCGTAGCAACAGTCTTCAACAACGAGCATAAGAATACAAAGTGATATAGCGGATCACCGACGAAGCAAGGTTGTGGAGGGCCAGAGGTAGTAGAGTCATCGATCCATTGTAGACTTTGTTGTTTCGATGACATGTTATGTTCTGAGATTTGCTTACCATGTTGTCAGGCATGCCTCAATCACTATTCACAGTCGGATCGTTTTCACTGATTTCACAAAATGACTCTACTTGCAAGTTACCTCTGTTTCTGATCATTGGCCATCTTTATCTCTGTAACTATGTTCTTTACTGTAAAAAACAGCAGCATGTACCATATCTTGTTGGTAAAACAACCAACACTGCAAATGGAAGTTGTGATTCCGATGTAAATACTCTGCAAGTTCCATCATCTTCTCTGGGATCAGTAGTTCTGCACTGGCTAATCTGAACTGCCCATTTACCAATGGGAATTTTGGAGGTGGAAGGTAGATCTAGATCTGCGTGCCTGCAAAATTTCCTGTACTTTTACTAGTATAATCCACCCGCTTGACACAAAGTACAAAGGGGCAGTAATTAACTAAGTTCCTTGGCAGTGTGAAAGGCAAGATTAGATCTAACCGGGAGCATGTGACAGCCTCTCTATTGATGTGCTGTTAGCTTCAGATCCAATCTGTTTAACCTGCCAAGAAACAGCCTCTGCCATGGAGGTTTAAAGAATTGTTACTGCATGGAATGAACTGTTTCTTCTCGCTATGTGTCATGTGTTACCACTGAGTAACCAGCTGTGATGTCTCATTTTTATTCTTGTTCCAACTTTTTCAACTCTGCGGAGTGGAGGTAAACTCTTCTTGCCTCAGTAGTTCAATTGTCACCCTCCAGTGCCGTAATTACATCACAGGGCTTACCGGGTGATTACGGAATGAATGGTCTAACACTCTGACAATAAGGAGAATGGTCTATCAACATCAAGAATACATTTCTCTCCATTTCTTCATCATCACCATCTGTCTGTTTACTCTGACATCTATAGTTTGTGAGCTACTGAGTTGTCATTTTGCTAAATATATATATTCCACATAGAAATCATTATTCAGGATCTTTTTTCTGTACTGCACCAGAGCTGTCTCCTTATATACTTATTAATCTCCAATGTTTTTGTAGAGGAAGGGTTTCTTGGAGAACTCTACAGGGATAGAATTCGATTTCCATTCTTGTAGAGGAAGAACTCCAATTCCATTACTTTTCAGGTTTGAACTTTGAACCATTGGTCTTTCTACCTCTCAGTTCTCGCTAGCACTCCAGTTACCCTGCAAAGTCCAAAATTACAGCAAGGTATCTAACTGCAGGCTGTTAAGTATCAACTGATCTAACTTATTGGCCGTGACGTGCTTGTTATTTAATCTTATCCCCCTTGAGACACACCCTTTCCATGATGAAGCTGCTCGCCCTGATGCCATCTTTTCCTACCCTCGGCAGCTAGCAAAGCTGTTACTGTTGTTAAAAAAACTCCCCAAGTTGGGCGCAATTAGACGTTGGTGATGGTGACGCCTGTCCAAAATTCAAATACTTAATCTCCAATGAACTCCAATAATGCTGATTACACTTTTGAATTCAGTGAAAAAATAATTCAGGAGGGGCCAGTAGAGGGTACTTCTGAACAATTTCCTAGGAGGGACAGGGCGTAGTAGTGTGCACTGTTGCCTTGGATCCAGAGATTCTGCAGGTACAAAGGTAGCCTCCCTCTATTGCTTCATCATCGCAGCAACCTCCCTCAAATACTCACTTTAACCCTCCCTGTCTCTCTACTTATGCTAAACCTCTTCACCACTCCACTAATTAGTTACTACTAGGATTGCGACATAAGCAAGACCAAGATTTGGGAGGCGATTAGCACAGCTCTTCTATAGAAGAATTAAGTAGCTAGCTTCACTTGCAGTAGTGCTGATGTTCTTGCACATAATTGTACTTTGGTAGTCGGTACAGCTACGGAGAGCAAGTGTTTGCTGTTACTGTATATGCGCACGCAATGCGTCTCCGTGGTGCTATGAGTAGAAGAAGCAAATGGAGGACGGCGCCACCGTCGTCCATGGCGGCGCTCGTCAGGTGCTGCGCGCTTGCGCTGCTCTGTTTTGTGGGCAGAGTCGTCGCCGTGGATGAGCAGGGCGCGGCGCTGCTCGCGTGGAAGGCGACGCTGCAGAACGGTGTTGGCGCGCTGGCGGACTGGAAGGCCGGGGACTCGTCGCCGTGCCGCTGGACCGGCGTGACGTGCAATGCCGCGGCGGCGTCACCGAGCTGAACCTGCAGTTCGTCGACCTGCTCGGCGGCGTCCCGGCCAACCTGGCCGGCGCGGTGGGCGGCACGCTGACCCGGCTCGTCCTCACCGGCACGAACCTGACGGGCCCGATCCCGCCGGAGCTTGGCGGCTGCCCGCGCTTGCGCACCTCGACCTCAGCAACAATGCGCTCACGGGGACGATACCGGCCGGGCTATGCCGCGCGGGGAGCAAGCTCGAGACGCTGTACCTCAACGCCAACCGCCTGGAGGGCGCCATCCCGGACGCCATCGGCAACCTCACGTCGCTCCGGGAGCTCATCGTCTACGACAACCAGCTGGCTGGAAGGATTCCGGCGGCCATCGGCCGGATGGCTAGCCTCGAGGTGTTCCGTGGCGGCGGCAACAAGAACATCCACGGCGCGCTGCCCACGGAGATCGGCGACTGCTCCAGCCTAACCATGCTCGGCCTCGCCGAGACCAGCATCACCGGCCCGCTCCCGGCGAGCCTTGGCCGGCTCAAGAACCTCACCACGCTGGCCATCTACACGGCGCTGCTCTCGGCCCGATACCGCCTGAGCTCGGCCGGTGCAGCAGCCTGGAGAACATCTACCTCTACGAGAACGCGCTGTCTGGGTCCATCCCGGCGCAGCTCGGCGGGCTCAAGAAGCTCAATAACCTGCTGCTGTGGCAGAACCAGCTCGTCGGCATCATCCCACCAGAGCTCGGGGCATGCAGCGAGCTCGCCGTGATCGACCTGTCGCTCAACGGGCTCACCGGCCACATCCCGGCGTCGCTCGGGAAGCTCTCCTCGCTGCAGGAGCTGCAGCTCAGCGTGAACAAGCTCTCAGGCACGGTGCCGCCGGAGCTCGCCCGGTGCAGCAACCTCACTGACCTCGAGCTGGACAACAACCAGATCACCGGCGCTATCCCTGCGGAGCTCGGCGGCCTCCCGGCGTTGCGGATGCTGTACCTGTGGGCCAACCAGCTGACCGGAACAATCCCTCCGGAGCTCGGCCGGTGCACCAGCCTCGAGGCGCTCGACCTGTCCACCAACGCTCTGACAGGGCCGATTCCGCCGTCGCTCTTCCGGCTACCACGGCTATCCAAGCTGCTGCTCATCAACAATGAACTCTCCGGCGAGTTGCCGCCCGAGATTGGCAATTGCACGTCCCTCGACCGGTTCAGGGCAAGCGGCAACCACATCGCCGGGGCGATACCGCCGGAAATCGGCATGCTTGGGAACCTCAGCTTCCTGGACCTCGGGTCAAACCGGCTGTCTGGCGACCTCCCTGCAGAGATATCCGGGTGCCGGAACCTGACGTTCGTCGACCTCCACGACAACGCCATCACCGGCGTGCTGCCGGCGGTACTCTTCAAGGAGTTGCTCTCGCTCCAGTACCTCGATCTCTCCTACAATTCTATCAGCGGCGCGATCCCTTCAGACATCGGCATGCTCACATCGCTGACAAAGCTCGTTCTGAGCAGCAACCGGCTGTCCGGGCCGATGCCGCAGGAGATCGGCTCGTGCTCCCGCCTCCAGCTCCTGGACGTCGGTGGCAACTCGCTGTCTGGTCACATTCCGGGGAGCATTGGCAAGATTCCGGCGCTGGAGATCGCCCTTAATCTCAGCTGCAACAGCTTCTCCGGTGCGGTGCCGCAAGAGTTCGCCGGGCTCGTGAGGCTCGGGGTGCTCGACGTCTCGCACAACCAGCTCTCCGGCGATCTCCAGCCGATGTCCGCGCTTCAGAACCTCGTGGCGCTCAACGTATCTTTCAACGGCTTCTCCGGGCGGCTGCCGGAGACGGCGTTCTTCGCGAAGCTGCCAACGAGCGACGTCGAGGGCAACCAGGCACTCTGCCTCTCGCGGTGCTCCGGCGACGCCAGCGACCGCGAGCTCAAGGCGCGACACACCGCTCGTGTCGCGGTGGCCGTGTTG
This sequence comes from Poa pratensis, assembly GCA_947311845.1. NCBI lineage: Eukaryota > Viridiplantae > Streptophyta > Magnoliopsida > Poales > Poaceae > Poa > Poa pratensis. The sequence goes on from CAMZMU010000042.1 coordinate 71,854,741, forward strand.
CTCTCTGCCCTCGTCATCCTCCTCTTGGCCGCGGCGCTCGTTCTGTTGGGGTGGCGCCGCCGTGGTGCGGGCGCTGGTGGCGACGAGAAGGACGCCGAGATGTCGCTGCCGTGGGACGTCACGCTGTACCAGAAGCTGGACATCGGCGTCGCCGACGTGGCTCGCAGCCTCACGCCCGCGAACGTCATCGGCCACGGGTGGTCCGGCGAGGTGTACCGCGCGAACATCCCATCGACCGGGGTCACGATCGCCGTCAAGAAGTTCCAATCGTGCGACGAGGCGTCCATCGAGGCGTTCGCATGCGAGGTCAGCGTGCTCCCGCGTGTCCGCCACCGAAACATCATCCGGCTGCTGGGTTGGGCGTCAAACCGCCGGACGCGCCTCCTCTTCTACGACTACCAACCAAACGGCACTCTCGGTGGTCTGCTGCACGGCACTGCCGCGCCCGGCGCCGCCGTGGTGGAGTGGGAGGTGCGGCTCGCGATCGCGGTGGGCGTAGCGGAGGGACTCGCATACCTGCATCACGATTGCGTGCCGGGGATCATCCACCGTGACGTCAAGGCCGACAACATCCTCCTGGGCGACCGGTACGAGGCTTGCCTCGCCGACTTCGGCCTGGCCCGTGTCGCCGACGACGGCGCCACTCCTCGCCTCCGCCATTCGCCGGATCATACGGCTACATCGCTCCGGTAAGCATTCGAACTATACTGTCAAAATTCAATATTCATGTATGAGGAGTGCTACCAGATTGACTGACGCCTGAGGTTTATGCAGAGTACGGATGTATGACCAAGATCACAACCAAGAGCGACGTGTACAGCTTCGGGTGGTGCTGCTGGAGATGATCACCGGGCGGCGCACGCTGGACCCGGCGTTCGGCGAGGGGCAGAGCGTGGTACAGTGGGTGCGCGACCACCTGTGCCGGAAGCGTGACCCGGCGGAGATCGTCGACGCGAGGCTGCAGGGCCGGCCGGACACGCAGGTCCAAGAGATGCTGCAAGCCCTCGGCATCGCACTGTTGTGCGCCAGCCCGCGGCCCGAGGACCGGCCGACCATCAAGGACGTGGCGGCGCTGCTACGCGGCCTCCGGCATGACGACGGCGCGGACGCACGGAAGGCCGGGAACAACGGCGCCGGAAGCGAGACGGAGGCCACGAAGCGGGCCGATCCAAAGAAGCCCATCACGCCGACGAAACTGATGGCTCTCGCTAGACCGGTCCAAACACAAGCCCAGGTCCAGGCCCGAGCGAGCTCCGGTTCGTTGGGCCTACTCAACAACCGGGAGTGATAGACTAAAAAAACACACAACCGGGAGTGATGATAGCCTCAGTTAGATGGCCCCACCAGCAGTGTGATGTTGACAATGCAACGAAGAGGGCGTGTGTACACTTTAGGGGGACTTAGAAAAGATGTGACACTCTTCACCGTTGCGGTGAGTTAACAGAGAGTGCAACGGGCAAGTAAAAAAAAAACAGAGAGTGCAACGGGTGTGTCGTTTTGCTAGGTGCACGCCCTTTGGGTACAAAAAACATGGTAATTTCTATAGGGATTTAATGATCATAGGATACCATATATAGATGGTCCACGAAGTCTATGATGTCAGGTTAATAATTTTGTGTACCATAAATGGGGTATAATGCAATGAAAGTTGGTGTAAATTGCCTATCTCATCATATGTTTGTCAAAGGGAGCACATGCCGCCTATTGTTCCTATTGTCTAGCTTCTCCTTATTTATGCAAGTGGTACAACTTTAATTTGTCGTACATGGCTCTCTTAAAAACTGTAGGTCCAGTTAAAACAAATGGCGTGTACGTTTTGGTTTGAACCATATCATTATCGAGCCCCTTCTTAGCTAGCATTGGGTCTCTCAAGAATTTCTCCTTAAACTAGGTGTAATGCTCATGCTTTGCTACGGACCAGGAAGATGGTGAGTAAGTGAGTAAGCCATATGCGGCTCTCAACAGGTGCAACATGACGGGCCTCCAACTATCCCAACCCCCTAGGTATACATATAATTCTTGAAAGAGAAGTTTACTTAGACCCAAGGCCACATTCTCAAATAGAACTGAACCTAAATTAGCGACGTAGCCATCTCGTTAAGGGCAATTGCATCCATCTAGTCCTAAAAGGGGGAATTGTAGCGACCACCGCCTCCCTCGTGATGTCCTATTGTCTATTCATTCCTCTTCCCAACTGACAATGACTGAAACAAAGTGTTGCCCCATCGTTATGATTTTTTTGTCATTTTGACAAATTAATGGGCCATGAGATACTGTTTTGTTTTTCTTTTAGCAGTGAAGATCCCCATTTCTTGATTCCTAAACATTCGCTCGGTTTGTGACAGTGAAATCCCCTTCTACATGACCCTGAAGGACATTCGTTTTTTCTCATTCGATTCGATTCAATCTGGTGCTCTTGTAATTCTCATTTCACATAGGCCAACTGAGATATTTGAATTTATTAGAATTGTATATTGTGACCATGTGATACAATCATGGGTTGAGATGTTTTATCCTTAATTACAAAAAAAAATTGCCTCCTTGAACTGAGCATTGTCGATATAAGAAATAGAAGGCAATGAGTAGTTTATGTTTTGTAATGTATCTATTGAGAGTTTAGTAGAATATTTCTACGAAGCGTATGTTTGCAATCACCACTCATCATAGCTGATATCAGTTGGCCCATAAATCTACAATCCAGATTAAGTAGTCAAATTTTAATAAACATGTATCACATTTTGCTCGGTCTATAAGTGATCTATAATGCAACACTTGTTATTAAGTCACATGAGTAACTACACACTTTTGTTTGACCGACCTGTACACATCACGGAAAATGAGAATATTCGAGGGGGGGGGGGGGGGGGGGATTTTAGCATTAGAGTTGATAGAATTCAACGGAATAAGTTAATTCAAGTCATATCCCGATTGTTAAGATTATTTAAAATTCAACGGAATAAGTTCAAAATTCAACCCTAAAAATGATGAGCAAAAATATATTTTTCAGAATCCTCAATTGTGTACCCCAAGAATCCATATTCTATCGGGATCTCAAGCTAAAACGGATATATACGACCTACATCGCCATATAATACCACCATGACTAGTAAATCCACTCTCGGTAACATAATACCACCATGACTAGTAAAGAACATACATACGGCTTACAATAACATATATGCGGCTTACATCGCTGTATAATACCACCATGACTAGTAAATCCACTCTCAATAACATAATTTACTACAGTAATTCTGAGCAGAAATTTCTTGCTCACACTGCTCCAATGCTCCCTCCATTAGAAAAAACCGAAAAATCATATTTGTGAGTTTTGAAAAAAATATGAACAAAATTCGGGATGTATTGAATGGTATGTCCTAGGAACCTGTAAAATATCAACTTCAAATATCTGTATTTTGATCTACACAAAAATGAAACAATGGGAATATGAATATGCATACATTCGAATCTCCAAGTTTACCAGATTTTGTTATTTTTGTGTAGCCCATAATATAATGTTTTTGAAATCGGTATTTTGCATGTTTGTGCGATACACTAAAGTAGCCACCATGAACCCGTTGTTTTAAAAATGTAAAAAAATTCTAAACAAAATTTCGGATATACGCCTGCATATTCTATATTCGTCCAAAAAGTTTCATCAAAAGATGACATTTGTTGTGGCATGTGTAAGAAGACAAATTCCGGTGGTTCAAAATATTTTTTTACGAAAAATTAGTTTGTCGTTTTTACCCGGGCACAAAAATGTCTTCTTTTAACGAAACTTTCTGTGAGAACGTAAAATATGCGGGTGTATATCCGCGTTTGGAATTTTTGACACTTTGAAAAGTACTTAATTATTTTATATAACCCGAAACACCGTGTCCGAACCCGTTTTGTGCGTCGCTAACTCTTCTCTCCTGCCTTATATTTATAGCCTCATTTCACTAGTGCATTTAGTTATATAACCCACATAATTTTGATCAATTTTCCCCCAACAAGAAGGACGGCTCCTTGACATCCAAGGAAGCTACTTGTAGCAACGAAGACACTTGGCCGCCAAGGAAAATGATCAAGCGTTTCGTAACATCATCCACTTATTCTTTTCCTTTCTGTCACTGTTCTATTCCAACACTACTTTTTTTAACACAATCCAACCCTACATCTCTCGAGTAGACTCGCGCACAATCCTGTCGACAACAACGGCCGCCGGCGATCTGGCGATGGGATGGACTGCATCAGCGGCCTCCCCGACGAGCTGCTGCACGACATCCTCCGCCGCCTCCGCTCCGCCCCCGCCGCGGCGCGCACCAGCGCGCTCTCCCGCCGCTGGCGTCGCGTCTGGGCCCGCATCCCCGACCTCGTCTTCGGGGACGACCTAATCCGTGCCGTGGAGGGCGGCGAGGCCTCGTTCCTCGACGCCGTCGACGGCGCCCTCGCCGCCTACTCCGACGACCGGGCCGTCCGCATCGGCGGCCTCCAGATCACCGTCCCCTGCAGATGGGGGAAGGACCTCCCCGCCCGCCGCGTCGAGCCTTGGCTGCGTTTCGCGTCGCGACGCCTCGCCGGCGCGTTCTGCCTCTCCCTGCCGTATCACCCGAAGTCATGGCCGCGGGTCCAGGACGACGAGCTCGAGCTTCCCCCGTCCGAAGGAGCGACGAAGATAGTGCTCGAACTGGGTCACGATTCCTCCTCCGCATTCCACCGGCTGGCAGAATGTTCCCGGCGCTGGCCGACTTGGAGATACACCAAACCACCATGGAGGGCCTGGAGTTGGGAGCCATCTTGTCCTCGCATTGCCCCCGGCTGCAGAATGTCACTCTGGGTGTCACCCTAGTGGCCCCTTCCGACGTCTCTGTGCGCTCCACTTCGCTCCGGCGTCTGAGTTTCCATGCCCGGAACACCGCCGGCTCGACATCGCCGCTCCTATGCTCGAAATTCTTGAAGTATCCCACGTCACCGATGCCCACATCGCTGCACCGATACTGGCCGAGGTCGCCTTGAGCTTCATTCCCTCCCAGGTTGTCTTCGCTGACACCGGGCGCAATCTCCGGCAGTTAAACGTCAGACGGTGCTCTGTGATGGCACCGTTGATGCGGCGGTTCAACTCAGTCTACAGTTTGCTGCTTCAAACACCCAATGTGTGATTCATGGTTTGACATCAGTTCTCCATATACTGATCATTTGATCCATGGCTAATTCTTTTGTACTCTTGGTTGGTTTGTTAGGCAAAAGAGGGCTACGGGACATTCTTGGATGACACGAACAACCTTCCCAAGTGTGAGATCTTGGCAGTATCATCCTCATTGTTGAGACATGCCTTTGAACCAAGCTTGCTGCATCCTGAGGAGAGGGAATGGTATAAGGAAGCTGCTTCTATCCTTCTCATACCCTCGATGGTAAATTTCTAAGTTTATTTATTACTCCACACAATAATATTTTTTGCGGGGACAATGTTGCATTCAGCTCATAGCTTTTTCTCCACAAATAGTGTACTCTGCTCTAATGCAGACTTATTACCTCGATGGTAAATTCCTAAGTTTATTTACTACTCCACACAATAATATTTTTTTGTTAGGGCAATGTTGCATTCGGCTCATAGCCTTTTCTCCACAACTAGTGTACTCTCCTCTAATGCTAGACTTATTATTTAATTACCAGGACCCTTGTTGCTCTTTGAATTGTCCGTGTCGCTTACCAAGGAGTCTCATGACTAATAAAATCTTCCTTGATTCACTTCAAGAGATAGAGATACATGTGTTCGGATTCGGAGGATCAGCAGATAAAGAGGGTACATTTGTGGAATTTCTAAAACAGCTGCTATCCAATATATGGAACACAACAGAACTAGCAAAGCTTAAAAGTATGGAAATGAACATGTTTTCCCACAATTCTGCCCTAAGCGACGAGCTATGCAAGAAGATCTGTGGGATGTGTCCTCCAAATATCAGAATCAAATCAAATGTGTTTCCTGATGGGTTCGCCCAGGATTAGAAACTATTCCTGCAGGATCAGTATGCATGCGAGGCTGGACCATGTCCGGAACATAAATATATGTGGGTTATTGAGAAAGTCATGGTATTTATATTTCTGTTCTTGGTCGGTTATTGCTAGTCTCTTTCAAAAGTTCTATGTGTCTTGTTACTCCAGTGAATTTTCCAAGATCGTTTCTCTTCTTTTGTTTGACCCCTGAGTTACATATGATACTCTGTTGAAATCAACACATCTGAATTTTGGGCAGATGGTGTGCGTTATTGGTGAATTTGGATCCGCGGGTTCATACAGATGATATTAGTGTACACACCTTTTTTTTTTGACAGCTTCGTCGTCAATTGGTTGTCATTACTGGAGCAATGGCGATGCACGTCTACAGCTGTTGTGCTCTGCTTGGTGGTCAACTGATCACACCATTCGTTAGTCCTGAGCAGAGGTGAAAATCATACTGCAGTAAGCACAGGCAGTGGATTTGGAAGTGCGGTGCTACGTGCTGGAGTAAACAAACCAGAGTCTGCAAAACAATGACTACTGAAGGCCATAGGCAATCGACCGATAATGGATGTGCTTCTTCCGGAAAAGCATCTTAAGTTGAAGGGATTGACAATTGACAAAGCCGCATGTACGATCCATTTCATAATTGAATTATAAGAAGAATCACTTCAGAATTCAAATCAAGTGTGTCGAAAAGCTCTAGCTTCCACTTTTAACGTCCTGTGTTGAACAACCTCGGAATACACGGCACAATTCGAAAGAGTATGTATGAATCAACGAAGTAGCTGTATATGGAACACCTGGGCTCCTCCGACGTGTAGCCTTTGCCAATCTTGCAAGAGGGGGCTGAAAACAGCGACGCATCTTATTCTTTATTCCTTTTTCACTGTATACCTATTGGAGCATGGTATGATTGAGGGTCACAAGAAAATACAACCTTTTAAAACGAATTTACATGATCAAACCTACTTAAAAAAAGGAATTTCTACGTTTAGAACGGTCTGAAGTTAGTCTTACGCGGCGGACTGCTCCAGACCGACCGGCGACCGATTTCGTAGCGCGCTTTGCGCGTCACAGCTTCTGCGCATGTGAGAGGTCCCACCTGAGTGCGTGCACGTGTTTTGCTGCTGCCTTGGAGCAGGACCAATCCGGCATGGACCACCACGTGCATGTATCGATTCGACCCCCACGCATTGCATTGCATGTCTCTTTGTTTGTCGTTAGTAGCAGATCAATTCCCTCATGTAAATCAGTCCATCAACACTAGTGTAGGCACCGTTCGTCCATCAATCTGTTAGCTAGCTTTTTTTAGTCTGCTAAGTTGCTAGCTTGTTGGATACATGTCACATGTACGCGTATGATTATGGTTGTATATGGAGCGTAATTGTGTGCTGGCCGGCCGTGCAACGGCATCTTGCTTCTCGCGTCACCGACTGTGTCACAGTTTCGTAAACCCATATGTTTTGCCGCGTCGAGATGTCGACCGATTGATCCGTTCGTGTCTTGTCGTGTCGTTGTTTGAGGGTCGAAGACAATCACTCGTCTTGCATGGGCGCCGTCTACACTAAGTCGTGTGGGTACCCCGACAGGCCCATGCCGGGTTAGTCGTTTTTTGTCGAGCCATCTGACAACATCAAGATCTTTACGACGACCTCGTCGCGCCCCTCTCGGAAGCACGACGTTGCCCTCTCGGGATCTCATCGGGGTGCCCGAACCACGGCGACTATCCTCGGTCCTCAACGAACCTCGCCGGAGTACGACAAGTCACGTTGGACCAACTCGACAGTCGACGTAAGCCATCCACTACGTTCCTCGGCCGACATCGACATCAACACTAGTCTGCCGTCGTCAAAAGTTCCGCACGCAACAAGTGTTCCTCGACAAGCACCCTTGAGCCATGTCACGCCTTTCGGAAGCGCGACACGACAATGACAGCCCACATAGGACACTGTCTTCTTCCACATGCGAGTCACGGAGAAGATCAAGCCGAGCATCAAGGTCGTGAAGGAGCGTCCCGACCCTAAGCCAATAGTTGAGGTTATAGTTATCACCATGAAATCGATATAGTTATCTTACTCTATAGGTAATAGTTACTCACCCAAGTATTGATAGAGTTACCCATATGTTATAGTTGCCCTGCTCTCTAGACAATAGTTACCCACCAAGTTTTGATGAAGTAACCATGTGTTCACCAATATAGTTATCACCACAGTATTGAATTATTGATACAGTTACCCTGGTAATAGTCACCCGCCAATATCGATGGAGTTACCAATGTGTTTATGATATAGCTATCACCACACTATTGATACACTTAACCTACTATCTAGGTAATATTACCCACAAAGTACTTATATAAAGTTAGTTCATGATATAGTTAGCACCATTGTATCACCACCAAATCGATTTAGCTACCCTACTCTCCAGTTAAAAGTTACCCACCCAGTACTTATGGAGTTAACCATGTGTTCATGATATAATTATCTACCATGAAAATGATTACTTCTACTTCACCCTACTCTCCAGTTAATAGTTACCCACCCAGTACTTATGGAGTTACCCATGCGTTCATGATATATTTATCCACCATGAAATCGATTATTTATCCTACCCTCTAGTTAATAGTTACCCACGCATTAATTATAGAGTTACTCATGTGTTCATGATATAACTACCGACCACAAAATCGTTATAGTAACCTTACTCTGTCGGTAATAGTTATCCATCCAGTACTGATGAAGTTACCCACTCTATATTTATGGAGTTACCCATGTGTTAATGATATAGTTATGCACCATTATCGATTTAGTAAACCACTCTCTTGATAATAGTTATCCCCCAAATACTGATGAAGTTACCCTCCGAGCACTTATGAATTTACCCATGTGTTTATGAAATAATTATCCACCCATGAAATCGATGTAGTTACCCAGTACTTATGAATTTACCCATGTAGTTTTCACCATGATATCGATATAGTTATTACCCTAATACTTATGGAATTGCACGGATATTTTTAGTGTATAGTGATTCACTTGTTTATGATACATTTACCATCCTAAAATGATTACTCACTTATGTAACTAGATGACAACTTCAAAATTCGAAAAAGTAAAAAAGAACAAGAAAAAAGGGATATAATATCAAGCCGAAAACTAATCGTTAATATGCTGGGTAACGTACATACAATAGCTTGGATAACCCACGTGTTATAGGTGGGTAATTTTTAGGTAAAAAAAAAGTTATTGAAACATGTCAACATGGGATCTAGTTTTGAAGATCTCGTCGCGACTAGTCCAACGGTGAAAACAGATCTTAAATTAGATAAACAGTTTGGTCTATAAAACTTTTTGAATTTTGGATTTTCGCATTGAATTTTAATGACGTGACTATTTTTTTCCCTTCTAGCTTTTACGTACTGTACGTGTTCGCCGCACGTGCTCGCGGGAAAACTTCCGATCGATCGATGGGTGCTAATTTTGTCGTTTTGCGCTTAATCGATCAGCTGTTCGCATGTCTATCGGAAAGGATCGCTGGACGTTCTATGGTTAACACTAACCATCGACCGTTCTGAACGTAGTCGTGTCCTAAAAAAAACTCTCTTTTAAAGTGCATCCAACAAGATAGTTCGCTAGCATTGGCAAGGTAATCTAACTTCTGACGCCCTAAACGGACAACAACATCTGAACCCTAGACAATTCGACCTACAAATCAACCCCTAACAAAATTGGCCTCGGGCGGGGAGAAGGAGACACCAATTTCGTTGCGATGATGGGGTTTGGTGAACTGGCCTGTCACACCACCCTCGAATCACCAACCGATGCCGTCGATCATGCAGCATCGCCGCCGTCGAGACAAAGGGGTCTCGGTTGTGATACATAAGAGGCGAAGCGTCTAGAGTGAAAGGGTAAGGTCAGACCGGGTGGCATGGATGATTTAGACCAAGCCAACCAAACTTTGTCAGCGTGGCGCCACATCATCACGTGTGCAAAACCGTCTTATGAAAAGCTTAAGATGAGTTAGGGATAATGTGAGCCGATTTAGACCTCTGTCCGTTTTCCAAAACTAGTGAGGTATCGTATACCTTTTTTATATACTCCCATTTTTTCTGTTCCTTCATGCGGAAAATGTTTTTTTTGCTCCCGAGCTCTAGTGCTCCCTCCATTTAAAAAAAAATAAAAAAAAAATCATATTTCTGAGTTTCAAAAAATTCTGAAAAAATCCGGATGTAACCAATGGTGTATCGCACAACCGTGCAAAAAAATCAGGTTCAAATATTTTATATTATGGGCTACACAAAAATGATAAAATTTAGAGATTTGAAAGTATGTATATTCAAATGCACACTTTGTCATTTTTGTAGCTCAAAATACATAGCATTGGAAATTGATATTTTGCAGGGATACACCATTGAATACATTTGGATTTTCTTTTTAGAATTTTATGAAACTCATAAACATGATTTTCGATTTTTATTAAACAGAGGGATCACTAGAGCTCCGGAACTACAAATCTCCACGTTCTGTCACGAAGTAATCTAACCCTAGTTCATTTAAAAAAAAAATCTAACCCTACTTGTGTCGAATAGAGTCGCGCACAATCCTGTCGAGAACAACTACTCAGATATGGAGGACGGCCGCCGGCGACCTGGGGGTGAGAAGGACTGCATCAGCGGCCTCCCCGACGAGCTGCTGCACGACATCCTCAGGCGCCTCCGCTCTGCCCCCGCCGCCGCGCGCACCAGCGCGCTCTCGCGCCGCTGGCTTCGCGTCTGGGCGCACATCCCCGATCTCGTCTTTGGGGACGACCTAATCCATGGCGTGGACGCCGTGGAGGGGGGCAGGGACTCGTTCCTCAACGCCGTCGACGGTGCCCTCGCCGCCTACTCTGACGACCGGGCCGTCCACCTCGGCGGCCTCCATATCACCGTTCCCTACAGACGGGGGAAGGACGTCCCCGCCCACCGCGTCGCGTCGTGGCTGCGTTTCGCTTCGCGGCGCCTCGCGGGCGCGTTCTACCTCTCCCTGCCTTATCAGATGAAGTCATGCCCGCAGGTCAAGGACGAGCTAGAGCTTCCCCCGTGCCAGGGAGCAACGAAGATAGTGCTCCACCTCAGGAGAGAATTCCTCCTCCGCATTCCGCCGGCCGGCATGTTCCCAGCGCTGGCCGACTTGGCGATACACCGAACGACCATGGATGGCCTGGAGCTGGGGGTCATCTTGTCCTCGCATTGCCCCCGGCTACGGAATCTCACCCTCAGTGTCACCCTGGTGGCCGCTTCCGACGTAGCCGTGCGCTCGACCTCGCTCCGGAGTTTGAGATTCTATGCCCGGAACACCCGCCGGCTCGACATCGCGGCTCCTATGCTCGAAATTCTGGAAGCATCCCACGTCACCAGTGCCCACATCGCTGCTCCAAACCTGGCCGAGGTCGTCGTGAGCTACATTCGCTCCCAGGTTGTCTTTGCGGACACTGGGCGCCATCTCCGGCGGTTAAACGTCACACGGTGCTCTGTGCTGGCACCGCTGATGCGGCGGTTCGACTCGGTCTACAGTTTGCGACTTGAAACCCCCAATGTGTGATTCATGGCTTGACATCAGTTTTGTGGATCGATTCATGTAACTGACTCGTTCTGCGTATGTTGATCATTTGATCCATGGCTAATTCTTTTGTACTCTTGGTTGGTTTGTTAGGTAAAACAGGGCTACAATACATTCTTGGATGACACGAACAATCTTCCCAAGTGTGATATCCTGTCGGTATCATCCTCATTGTTGAGCCATGCCTTTGAACCAAGCTTGCTGCATCTCCTGAGGAGAGGGAATGGTATAAGGAAGCTGCTACTATTCTTCTCATATCCCTCGATGGTAAATTTCTAAGTTTATTTATTACTCCACACAATTATCTTTTTTTGGGGCAATGTTGCATTCATCTCATTGTCTTTTGTCTACAAATAATGTACTCTGCTCTAATGCTAGACTTATTATTTAATTTTCAGAACCCTTATTGCTCTTTGGATTGTCCTTGTCGCTTACCAAAGAGTCCCATGACAAATAAAATCATCCTTGATTCACTTCAAGAGATAGAGATTCGTGTGCTCGGAGGATCAGCAGATAAAGAGGGTACATTTGTGGAATGTATAAAACAGCTGCTATCTAATATATGGAACACAACAGAACTAGCAAAGCTTGAAAGTGTGGAAATGAACATGTTCTTCCATAATTCCACCTCAAGTGACGAGCTATGCAAGAAGATCCGTGGCTTGTGTCCTCCAAATATCAGAATCAAATCAAATGAGTTTTCTAATGGTTTCGCCCTGGATTAGAAACTATTCCTGTGGAGCCCTATGCATGTCAGGCTGGACCATGTCCAGAACATAAATATGTGTGGGTTATTGATAAAGTCGTGGTATGTGATAGATTTGTGTTCTTGGTCGGTTAATGCTTGTCTCTTTAAAAAGTTCTATGTGTATTGTTACTTGAGTGAGTTTTGCAAGATCATTTCTCTTGTGTTGTTGGACCCCTGAATTGCATATGATACTCTTTTGACATCAGCACATCTGGATTTGGGGGCAGAGATGTTCTCCATGTGCACGTGGATGGTGTTTGTTATTGGTATGGAACCACGTGTTCATACAGATGATATTAGGGTACACCGTTTTATTTTTGGACAGCTTCGTCGTCAAGGTATTCTCATTGCTGGAGCAATATATGTGGTGGTATTGTTAAGATATCACCCTTACATGTGTGCTAAACAAGTGGTTTTACATGATTTCTGAGTTGCGACAATAGTAGGGCATATTGCAGCGTAGTAGGGAACTGATCCCTTTGATATTTCTGCATACCGCTCAGCCCTAGTCATTGTCAACGAGCCTTGCTTCAGTTCTACGAGCTCATCGGGCTGGGATGAGAGTCAAACGGCAGTTAGATTCTGGCCACGAGCTCCTCCTTTTGTTCCTTACAGTTGCATTAAAATTTGTGAACGATTTGCGTCAAATAAGGGTGTGTGTTTATGAATATTTCACATATAGTTAAATGCCTGTGCGTTGTGAGTGATAATGCGGTAAATGGAGCAAATGCTGATTAAGTGCCATGGGTAAAGCCAATGAAACCTTTGAGAGTGGCAACTATGATATTGGCGCATTGAGAGGCTAGTGCATTTTCCATTTCAGGGTGGTCATCGAAGGTGCTCCATTCATCCAATAGTATTTGATTCAAAAACAAACTTCAAATCTGAGCCCAATCTGCAACAATCATGTTTTAGCAATTTCTTCGACCATTCAGTGAACAATTATGCACCATGTAATTAGTTGTTATGCATCAGGTGGTACATTAACACATCAGCATATCAATGTTACCCGTACATGAAAGATGAAACTCAACTGAAAATGATTTTAGAACTTTTAGCAAGAACATAAAGGCACCAAACAGACATCCATACCATATTGACTCCCCATGCCATATTAACTGCAAACTGATTTGGATAACGGGGAATTGACGGAGTGTTAAAGTCACCCAGGAGAAGAACATATACTTTTGTTATTTTGAGGAAATAAGAAGCATAGTGCATTTTTGGCTCAACATGATCTCACTTGACGGATAGTAAATCCTACTTTTAGGTACCATAATTAATTTTATATCGCTACAAGCCTGATCCAATCTCATGGATACCATGCCATTGGCTCGTGCAAGAATTGGATTGGCATACACACCCTCGGCCTCTCTCAGTGGCCGGCACACACCCTCTAGTTGGTGCCTCAAGATGATGGATGGATCTACCTCTAACCGTAAAGTTTTAGTGTCCCCACCTTGCTCATCTCGTGGGAGATTTGGAATGAGTGGAATACGCGTTTTTTCCAAAACAAACATGCCTCCCAACGATCGACCTCGACAAGATAAAAATAGAGGCCCACCTTTGAGTAAACGGGGAACCAAGCGGTTGTAACTTGTAAACAACTTTTATTTTGTTGTAAAACTCATTCTTTCTTTTTCTTTTTGAATTTTCAACCGCCATATATTAGGTCAGCAAGCCGCCTCATTAAAAACCTTCCAGTCACCTTAGATACCCTGATAAGGAAAAGAGTGCGTCAGAAACTTGCTCTCCAGAAAACACAGTTACATCATCAGTCGGGTTGCAACACCGACGCATCGTTTGCTAGCGCATGAAAAAGAAAATCTGGGGGGTCATCAAGCCAAACAGTCGACTGATTCCCCTCTGATCTACTGGCGAGCACATGCGCTGCCACATTGGCTTCTCTAGGACAATGGCTAAAAACTATCTCAGTAAAGTTACGACTGAGCAAAGTACACTCCTCATAAATAGCCGCCGCAGGTTCTAGAGAGTTACCACCTTCCTTCATCACCTCTATTACCTCGACACAGTCCGAGTTGACCTCAATCCTGTTGCAGCCAATCTGCCCTGCAAGGAGAAGGCCGTCACGAAGAGCTTGCACCTCTGTCGTAGCCGGATCCACTGCAAATTGTATGCCACAATTGCTAGCCGCCAGGAAAAGCCCTCCGTCGTTACGAAGGATTGCCCCTGTTCCTCTAGTACCTGTATCATAACTAAAACCAGCATCAATGTTTAGTTTCACGAAATTTTCTTTAGGTCTAGACCAACCATGTCTTCTTATCCCGGTTCTTGTTTTCTTCGCCCACGTGTAGTTTAGTGTTAGCGTGGAAATTCACTACGGGAAAGCCACACTACGCCGACGGCCGCACTGTACGCCGACGGCCAAATGTCGGGGCCGTCGGCGTACAGCACGAGCTAGGGCAGACGCCCAACAAGCCGTCGGCGTACGAAGCGCCGTCGGCGTAGCCTTACCGTGCCCGACGGCCGCGTCGGCGTAGTAAATCCCGTCGGCGTACAAAAGGGCGCCGTGACGGAACGAAGTCGCCCGTCCAGCATCGTTGATACGCCGACGGCACTGCCGTCGGTGTTTAGTTGTTCTTTTTTATTTATTTATTTTCGTATATAATATTCATTTCTTTATTTCTCTATATAATATTTAATGTAGTTGTAATTTATATATATATTGGACCTATAATTGCCATCCCAATTTCATTATCCCACCCCCGTAAAATAATGGTTTGAGTTTTCCGGAACCCAACTCTCACAACATATACAAGTAAAACAAATAAAAACAACACATTTATTGTGCCAGCGGATTCGGGGTTTCGCCGAAGCGGGGCATCGGAGCGTCGGAACCCCACCCAAACCTAGGTTGTGCCATACCATATGTATACAAGTGTGTTGTGTGTTGTAAATGTGTAATATCCTACTCCGGGGTGTGACCGGCTTCACCGGCCTCACTTTCTTCATAGTGAGTTCCTGCACTTAGATGTGAAAACTCCCCTTTCGGGCGAACCGGATGGAATCTTGTGTTGATTTGGGGTAGACTTTGGTTTCTCACCTTCCTATGGCCTAACCTAACACAACCAAGCAAAAAACTCCACTGGCCTACCCCCTTTCGACGCGTCTATGGGGGTAGACGAAAACGTTAGGGTTTTTCCAGCGGATTCGAGGTTTCGCCGAAGCGGGGCATCGGAGCGTCGGACCCCACCAAAACCTAGGTTGTGCCATCCAAATATATACAAGTGTGTTGTGTGTTGTAAATATGCAATATCCTACTCCGGGGTGTGACCGGCTTCACCGGCTTCACTTTCTTCATAGTGAGTTCCTGCACTTAGAGGTGAAAACTCCTGTTTCGGAAGAACGGATGGAACATTGTGTTGATTTGGGTAGACTTTGGTTTCTCACCTTCCTATGGCCTAACCTAACACAACCAAGAAAAACTCCACTTGCCTACCCCTTTCGACGCACGTCTATGGGGGTAGATGAAAACGTTAGGGTTTTTCCAGCGGATTCAGGGTTTCGACGAAGCGGGGTCCCGGAGCGTCGGAACCCCACCCAAACCTAGGTTGTGCCATACCATATGTATACAAGTGTGTTGTGTGTTGTAAATGTGTAATATCCTACTCCGGGGTGTGACCGGCTTCACCGGCCTCACTTTCTTCTAGTGAGTTCCTGCACTTAGAGGTGAAAACTCCCCTTTCGGGCGAACCGGATGGAATCTTGTGTTGATTTGGGGTAGACTTTGGTTTCTCACCTTCCTATGGCCTAACCTAACACAACCAAGCAAAAAACTCCACTGGCCTACCCCCTTTCGACGCACGTCTATGGGGGTAGATGAAAACGTTAGGGTTTTTCCAGCGGATTCAGGGTTTCGCCGAAGCGGGCCCCGGAGCGTCGGAACCCCACCCAAACCTAGGTTGTGCCATACCATATTTATACAAGTGTGTTGTGTGTTGTAAATGTGCAATATCCTACTCCGGGTGTGACCGGCTTCACCGGCCTCACTTTCTTCATAGTGAGTTCCTGCACTTAGAGGTGAAAACTCCCCTTTCGGGCGAACCAGATGGAATCTTATGTTGATTTGGGGTAGACTTTGGTTTCTCACCTTCCTATGGCCTAACCTAACACAACCAAGCAAAAAACTCCACTGGCCTACCCCTTTCGACGCACGTCTATGGGGGTAGACGAAAACGTTAGGGTTTTTCCAGCGGATTCGGGGTTTCGCCGAAGCGGGGCATCGGAGCGTCGGAACCCCACCAAAACCTAGGTTGTGCCATTCCATATGTATGCAAGTGTGTTGTGTGTTGTAAATGTGCAATATCCTACTCCGGGGTGTGACCGGCTTCACTTTCTCTCTAGTGAGTTTCTGCACTTAGATGTGAAAACTCCTGTTTCGGACGAACGGATGGAACATTGTGTTGATTTGGGGTAGACTTTGGTTTCTCACCTTCCTATGGCCTAACCTAACACAACCAAGCAAAAAACTCCACTTGCCTACCCCCTTTCGACGCACGTCTATGGGGGTAGATGAAAACGTTAGGGTTTTTCCAGCGGATTCAGGGTTTCGCCGAAGCGGGGCCCCAGAGCGTCGGAACCCCACCCAAACCTAGGTTGTGCCATACCATATGTATACAAGTGTGTTGTGTGTTGTAAATGTGCAATATCCTACTCCGGGGTGTGACCGGCTTCACCGGCCTCACTTTCTTCATAGTGAGTTCCTGCACTTAGAGGTGAAAACTCCCCTTTCGGGCGAACCGGATGAAATCTTGTGTTGATTTGGGGTAGACTTTGGTTTCTCACCTTCCTATGGCCTAACCTAACACAACCAAGCAAAAAACTCCACTGGCCTACCCCCTTTCGACGCACGTCTATGGGGGTAGATGAAAACGTTAGGGTTTTTCCAGCGGATTCAGGGTTTCGCCGAAGCGGGGCATCGGAGCGTCGAAACCCCACCAAAACCTAGGTTGTGTCATGCCATATGTATACAAGTGTGATGTGTGTTCTAAATATCCATTATCCTACTCCGGGGTGTGACCGGCTTCACCGGCTTCACTTTCTCTCTATTGAGTTCCTACACTTAGAGGTGAAAACTCCCGTCTCGGGCAACCGGGGAAAATCAAGTGAGAAATTTTGATAAAAGTTGGTTTCACAAGCCCCAATGGACTAACCTAACACAATCAAGTAAATAATTCCACTGACCTACCCCTTTCGACGCCGTTCAAGGGGGTAGACCAGAAGTTTGACTTTTTTCCTGCGGATCTAGGGTTTCACAAAAGCGGGGCCGCAGAACCCCACTTAACCATGCATATGTCCTATTATATGTATATAAAGTTATATAAATTAATTGTATTAAAAAACTTAGTGAATAATATTTGATTTATTTTAAAAAATAAAATAAAAATGCTACGCCGACGGCATTGCCGTTGGCGTAGAGGTTACCCTACTAACTACGCCGCCACCTGGTCGGGAGGAAGGAAAAAACAAAACAAATCGAATCGAAATCGCCCGCCTCGCGCCCGCGACCCAATCCCCCCCGCGCCGGCGACCCAATCCCTCCCCGCGCCGGCGACCCCCGAGCACTCCCCGCACCGGCGACTTCCCCGAACCCTCCGGCGCGGCCGCCAGCTCGCCAGCGGCAAAGCTGGCCGCCGCCAAAGCCCGTTCTAGCTAGGGTTTCTTTCCCCGCCGGCGCCGCCAGCTCGCAGCACCGCTCCGCCGGTGAGCGGGCCGTCCCCCACGGCCAACGTCCTCCCCGGCTCTGGATCTCCTCCCTCCCGCTGCCAAGCTTCTCCCCAACTTCTCCGCCGCCAAGCTTCACCGCAGCTCCCGTCGCCCGACCCGCTGTTGTCCTCGCCGTCCCCGCCGCCATGCTTCTCCCTGCCGTCCTCGTCCACCCCAGGCTCGCCAATTCCCCTCATCCCCGCCGTGCTCCCGTTGCCCGACCACCTCCCTGCCGGAATCGCCGTCGAAGACAAGGTATGACACCGTGCCTTTCTTGTGATGTTCTTGCCTCTATATATCACTGCATAGCAAGTTTAGACAATTTTGTGATGTTGCTTGGTAGCCTAGTGTTGTAAATGTGAGATCAATTTATCATTTTTGTTTGCTGTAATCTTGATAGAAACAAATCTGAGATCAATTACATGAATTTGAGATGAATTTGATTGTTGATTATTTGATGCTACTGCATTTGGTGCACTCTAGATAAAAATTTGTTCTACCTAGGAGCATTAAGAATTACATGAATATTTCTGTTGTACATATGTTCTTATATATATGTTTTTTTTGTTTTTTTTTCAGATATCGTTGTTTACGGTGCTTCTCCACCTGAGGAGGGCAGCCTCGGTGCCCGTGTTCCGTCCCTCCAAACCGTCGGAGCCCCGGAGAGCGTCCCCGACCTTCTGCGGTGATCGCCCACGCTTCTAGGGTATAAATCTTCCGCCTCTTTTGCTGCATAGGTTTACTTTGGTCTAGATCACCAAGTCAGTCGAGTCGCGTAACCCGAGTCAGATCCCATCCGGAAGGGTTACAAATTTATAAATATGCAGGATTGTCCATCTTTGCATATTTATAACCGTAACACTTCCGGGTTGTCCTGTTGGACAGTCCGAGTACGTGTAGATCGGGTCGTGTTCCATGTTCTACCCCTTCCTGAGACGGAATTTCGGCAGCACCTCCTGTTGTTCTTCGGATGCACACCTCTCGGCTTGACAAGCTCGAGACGTGTATTCTGAAGAACAGCGGGGAGGTGCTGCCGAAATTCCGTCTCGGGTCGGGGTAGAACATGGGACACGACTCGATCTACACGTACTCGGGCGGGATAGGCCCCTACCTATTAGAAGTGTATGTGAACCCTTGCATGTTGTAAAAGATAAAATTTGGCCGTAATAAAATGGTGACATTGCATGCAAGAAAAAAAAATGATGCATTTAATTTCATGTATTATTATTTGGCTCACAGTAAAGCAGCAGAGGATGGCAGATAATGGGTGGATGTACAGTGGCCGAACTAGTTTGGTTGACAAAACAGATGAGTGGGTATGGAAGACGCATTTGTTAGTGAAGGAGTTAGCGCGTAAGGGTTTAGAGTCAGGCGCTCGTGGACAGTGCCCTTGCCCTCGTTGCAAGTTTCGTACACGTCAGGGAAAGGATGATATGATTAAACACCTCTTCTCTCGTGGGTATATGCCGAACTTCGTGACGACAGTCAACTTTGATGAGTACGAGCGCGAGAGTGGCAGGGTGATGCGGCAGCGGATCAATGGCAATGAAGATGATGGGATTAGAAACTGGCTAGATGATCTCCGTGCTGGCGACATGCCAGATTCGCCACCATCACAGGAGGAACCGGAGGAACCTCCAGAACCGGAGGAACCGCGTGAACCAGAGGACCCAGAGCCAACCGCGAAGGCCTTCTTTGATATGATGGCCTCGTCTCAGAGGCCTCTGTACGAGGGTGCAAAAGTTTCTCAGCTCGATGCCATCTCGCAAGCACTAGCCAACAAGCTCCAGTATGGCAGCACCCGTTCATGCTTTGAAGCGCATCTGCAAACAACTGGTAACCTGTTGCCTGAAGGGCATTGTCTGCCTCAAAGCATGTACGAAACGAAGAAAATCCTGCGAGATCTCAGCATGGATTATCAGAAGATAGATTGTTGTCCAAAAGGATGCCTTTTGTTTTGGAAACAGTTTGCCAATGACAAGTACTGTATCTTGTGTAAGGCCTCTAGGTATCATGTGGTAAAAGGACCCGATGGTACGAAGACGCAGTCAAATGTCGCCATTAAGATTCTTCGTTACCTCCCATTCATACAAAGAATCAAGCGGCTTTACATGAACAAAGAGTCTGCCACACAGATGCAATGGCACAAAACGGGGAAGAGATACAAGGATGAGCACGACCGGGAATTGATGGGACATCCATCTGATGGTACGGCATGGAAGAACTTTGATGCGAACCACCCCGATGAGGCAGCAGATGCTCGAAACGTGAGAATCGCGATAGCAACCGATGGATTCAATCCATATGGTTTGTCGACTACCTCGTACAGCTGCTGGCCCGTGTTTGTTATTCCGCTCAATCTCCCTCCTGGAGCCCTAATGCAAAGAAGACCATATTCCTCTCGCTGATCATTCCAGGTCCTGAATATCCGGGGAAGAATTTAAGTGTGTACATGCAGCCAATTGTGGATGATCTGAACCACTCTTGGCACCACGGGACGTTGACATATGATCGTGCATCGAAGACAAACTTCTTGATGAAAGTTTGGTATCACAATTCCATGCATGACATGCCCGGGTACGCCCTATTCTGCGGATGGTGTACAGCTGGTAAGTGGCCATGCCCAGTGTGCAGGAACCGACTTGAGTTCATGTGGCTAACGGCGGGACGGAAGTATTCCGCGTTTGACACACATCGAAAGTTCCTCAAAAGAGGGCATCGTTTAGAGAAGACAAAAAGAACTTCAAGAAGGGCAGAGTTGAGCGTGAAGAAAAAGCGATACCAACTTTCGATGGTGCAGCTGTTGACGCCGAGCTAAGTGCTCTCGTGCCTGCTGAGGGAAAAGGCCCACGATATGTGGGATATGGTGTGTCGCACAACTGGACTCACGTGGCAGGCTTGACGCAACTCGAATATTACAAGGACCTCGAACTTCCCCATAGCATCGATGTGATGCACACCGAAAAAATGTTGGAGAGTCCCTCTTTCACACAATCCTGAACATTCCTGAGAAGTCGAAGGATAATGTTAAGGCTAGAGTTGATGTTAAGAAGCTCTGTGATAGGGAGAGAATGCACATGAAGCCTCCTGAAGGCCGTCAAAAGAACTGGTTCAAGCCGCATGCTGACTTCTGCCTTAATAGTATGCAAAGTCTGAGGCATTCCATTGGCTCAAATTCGTCGTGATGTTCCCTGATGGCTATTGTTCGAATATAAGTAAGGGAGTCAATATACAATCGGAAAAGTCACCGGGCTCAAGAGTCACGACTATCATATATGGATTGAGCGGCTGCTACCGGTGATGGTTCGAGGGTATCTCCCCGACAGTGTCTGGCGAGTGCTCGCGGAGTTGAGCCATTTCTTCCGCACGCTCTGTGCTAAGCAAGTATGTCCCCTGATTATTCAGAAGCTGCATGAACTAGTGCCGGAGTTGCTGTGCAACTTAGAGACGATATTTCCGCCAGGCTTCTTTACTCCGATGGCACATCTTGTTGTGCATCTTGCGAACGAGGTACTCTTGGGTGGACCGGTGCAGTTTCGTTGGCAGTTTTGTATTGAGAGAGAGTTTAAGTATATTCGAACCAAATGTGGAAACAAAAATAAGATTGAGTCATGCATAGCCGAGGCAACTATCCTTCAGGAGATGGCAGACGCCAGGCTAACGTACTACCCCGATGATGTTCCCACTATGCATAACCAGGCCTCTCGGTACAATGTCGACGAGCCCAAGCGAGACCCCAAGCTCGTCCTCTTCCAGTGTCCCGGTGGCAAGAGCGGTGGCCCAACAAGGTATAACTTGACCAATGATGAGCTGGAGTGCATAATGCTCTATGTGCTTATGAACATGAAGGAAGTGACCCACGACGAGCAGGGAGAAGAGGGCAGTTTCCTTAGGTAAAATGGGGAACAAATTACTTTGCAACTACTAACATGATTTCGTTCTAATACGTATTTTCTCCTTTTAGTCAATTCACGGATGAAATGTGGTCGGGAACATCAGATGGACCCAATGAAGCCGCGTTGGACACTCTTTTGAAAGAGCCTGCCCCCGGAAAGAAAAAATTCACGGTTTGGTTCAGGGAAAAGGTAATTTCAAACCTGTCCCTTCTACCTTGCAATCGTGTCTTGTCCCTCTTACTAATGCACAAAACAATTTGTACTTGTAGGGAGCTGATCCCAACGTTGTGATGTCAGATGAGTTGAGATGTGTCTCCCAAGGTTGTAACCGTAGAGTCGAGAAGTATGAGAAGTATGATGTGAATGGGTACCGCTTCCATACAGAGCATCACCAGAACAGTCGGCCTAATGCAAAGACTATAAATACCGGGGTCTTCACCAAAGGAGCCGGTAATTATGATTACTACGGAAGGTTACAGAACGTATAGAGCTGACGTTCAATAACACGAAATAGAACTCAAGCTTGTTGTGTTCAAATGCCACTGGTTCGACCCTGAGCATGGAACCAAAAGTACCCCTTCCATTGGGTTAGTTGAAGTTAAGCCTTCAACCACCTACCATGGATCCGATGTCTTTGTTGTGGCTCACCAAGCCTTTCAAGTTTATTATTTGCCCTACCCATGCAAGAAAGAGGGACTCATTGGTTGGGAAGTCGTGTTCCATGTATCGCCACGTGG
Organism: Poa pratensis; assembly: GCA_947311845.1. NCBI lineage: Eukaryota > Viridiplantae > Streptophyta > Magnoliopsida > Poales > Poaceae > Poa > Poa pratensis. The sequence continues at coordinate 71,877,434 of CAMZMU010000042.1, forward strand.
TAAGCTACCCATGCCCTCCGAAGACGATTACAACAACATTGACCCTAAAACATACGAGGGGATTTTCTATCAAGAGGAACAAACCTTTGGGGACTTTGGCATACAAGGTCTTGAGACCGCGAGGACAATGCACAAACAGGTGGTACGTAGTGGTGAATCTAAAGGATATAGATATGCTCAACAAGTTACAAAGTGATAGTGATGACGATGATGAGCCTCCATCGTGCGAGGAGGTTCCAATATACAACACTCGTGATAGTGATGTTGATAGTGATGATGAGAACCCAGGACTTAACTATGAGAGTGATGATTAGGGGTGAGGGTCTTTTATGTTCTTTTGCGTAGTATTTACTTTTCAACATGCTTAGTCTTTCAACATGCTTAGTCTTTCAACATGCTTATGATCTTTACGACGACCTCGTCACGCCCCTCTCGGAAGCACGACGTTGCCCTCTCGGGATCTCATGGGGTGCCCGAACCACGGGACTATCCTCGGTCCTCAACGAACCTCGCCGGAGTACGACAAGTCACGTTGGACCAACTCGACAGTCGACGTAAGCCATCCACTACGTTCCTCGGCCGACATCGACATCAACACTAGTCTGCCGTCGTCAAAAGTTCCGCACGCAACAAGTGTTCCTCGACAAGCACCCTTGAGCCATGTCACGCCTTTCGGAAGCGCGACACGACAATGACAGCCCACACATAGGACATGTCTTCTTCCACATGTGAGTCACGGAGAAGATCAAGCCGAGCATCAAGGTCGTGAAGGAGCGTCCCGACCCTAAGCCAATAGTTGAGGTTATAGTTATCACCATGAAATCGATATAGTTATCTTACTCTATAGGTAATAGTTACTCACCCAAGTATTGATAGAGTTACCCATATGTTATAGTTGCCCTGCTCTCTAGACAATAGTTACCCACCAAGTTTTGATGAAGTAACCATGTGTTCACCAATATAGTTATCACCACAGTATTGATCAGGGCCGGCTTTGGCCCAGTGCGAGAAGTGCGACCGCCCGGGGCCCCGACGAAAAGGGGGCCCATATTTTATATACAGTATGTATACATTTCAGAGTAGAGTAAAAAAAGTCAGCCCGTCCAGGCCCGATAGGCTGAGCCCAGCCCAGCAAGCAGGCAGCAGCAAGCACGGAAACACGCCCAGGCTGCCGCTTCGTTTCCTACGCTAGCGCTGCCGCTTCGTTTCTCAATCACTCACCTTCCTCTCCAGTCTCGATCAATCAGCGGCGACGAATAGAGACCAGGGCCCTGACAGAGACGCAGCTGCCACCGTCTCTACGCCTCCGATCTATTGCAATCGACATGGGTGTAACATGGGTGTACAGCCTTTATTTCCTGTAAAAAGACGTATTACCAGAAAAAGACAATTTGATGAAATTAGTGGCAGTGATGAAAATGACCAGCATGAAGAAACGCAAGCAAGTGAGGTGGAATCATTTCGAGTTAAATACTTCCTGGTGATTATTGATGTTGCAATTGCTTCCCTGACTACTAGATTTGAGAAACTGAAGACATTTGGGAGCATATTTGGCTTCTTGTTCAACTCGAATGCATTGAAATCCTTGAGTGATAATGATCTAAGAAGATGCTGCACTACTTTTGTCAACAAATTCACTCATGGTAAGTCATCAGATGTTGATCTAGATGATTTTGTTCTGAACTAAAAGTATTGCAGATGACATGGCCAAACACATTCATGTCAGCGGATCAGATATTTGAGTTTGTCAGAACTGCAGATTGTTATTTAAATGTCTCAATTGCTTATCTTATCCTTTTGACTGTACCTGTGACCGTTGCATCAGCGGAAAGAAGTTTCTCAAAACTGAAGCTACTGAAAAATTATTGAGATCAACAATGTCTCAAGAAAGACTGAATGGTTTGGCCATGTGCTGCATTGAGAAAAATATGCTGGATAGTATTGATCTTGACACTCTCATTGATGATTTTGCGTCAAAAAATGCACGAAAGTCTCGTTTCTCATGATTATCGAAGGTTAGCATGCAATTTCTATTTGTTTTTTCGCTGTAACCTCTATGATACTTGGTTTGGAACAAGACAAGAAAAATTATCTTTTATGACTTTATAGCAATTGTATCTACTTATGTATCGAATTAGATTTTTTTTTGTTGGGCCCATCGGTGAAGTTCGCACCGGGCCTTTGAAATCATAGAGCCGGCCCTGGTATTGATACAGTTACCCTGGTAATAGTCACCCGCCCAATATCGATGGAGTTACCAATGTGTTTATGATATAGCTATCACCACACTATTGATACACTTAACCTACTATCTAGGTAATATTACCCACAAAGTACATATATAAAGTTAGTTCATGATATAGTTAGCACCATTGTATCACCACCAAATCGATTTAGCTACCCTACTCTCCAGTTAAAAGTTACCCACCCAGTACTTATGGAGTTAACCATGTGTTCATGATATAATTATCTACCATGAAAATGATTACTTCTACTTCACCCTACTCTCCAGTTAATAGTTACCCCCCAGTACTTATGGAGTTACCCATGCGTTCATGATATATTTATCCACCATGAAATCGAATTATTTATCCTACCCTCTAGTTAATAGTTACCCACGCATTAATTATAGAGTTACTCATGTGTTCATGATATAACTACCGACCACAAAATCGTTATAGTAACCTTACTCTGTCGGTAATAGTTATCCATCCAGTACTGATGAAGTTACCCACTCTATTTATGGAGTTACCCATGTGTTAATGATATAGTTATGCACCATTATCGATTTAGTAAACCACTCTCTTGATAATAGTTATCCCCCAAATACTGATGAAGTTACCCTCCGAGCACTTATGAATTTACCCATGTTTATGAAATAATTATCCACCCATGAAATCGATGTAGTTACCCAGTACTTATGAATTTACCCATGTAGTTTTCACCATGATATCGATATAGTTATTACCCTAATACTTATGGAATTGCACGGATATTTTTAGTGTATAGTGATTCACTTGTTTATGATACATTTACCATCCTAAAATGATTACTCACTTATGTAACTAGATGACAACTTCAAAATTCGAAAAAGTAAAAAAGAACAAGAAAAAAGGGATATAATATCAAGCCGAAAACTAATCGTTAATATGCTGGGTAACGTACATACAATAGCTTGGATAACCCACGTGTTATAGGTGGGTAATTTTTAGGTAAAAAAAAAGTTATTGAAACATGTCAACATGGGATCTAGTTTTGAAGATCTCGTCGCGACTAGTCCAACGGTGAAAACAGATCTTAAATTAGATAAACAGTTTGGTCTATAAAACTTTTTGAATTTTGGATTTTCGCATTGAATTTTAATGACGTGACTATTTTTTTCCCTTCTAGCTTTTACGTACTGTACGTGTTCGGCCGCACGTGCTCGCGGGAAAACTTCCGATCGATCGATGGGTGCTAATTTTGTCGTTTGCGCTTAATCGATCAGCTGTTCGCATGTCTATCGGAAAGGATCGCTGGACGTTCTATGGTTAACACTAACCATCGACCGTTCTGAACGTAGTCGTGTCCTAAAAAAAACTCTCTTTAAAGTGCATCCAACAAGATAGTTCGCTAGCATTGGCAAGGTAATCTAACTTCTGACGCCCTAAACGGACAACACATCTGAACCCTAGACAATTCGACCTACAAATCAACCCCTAACAAAATTGGCCTCGGGGGGGAGAAGGAGACACCAATTTCGTTTGCGATGATGGGGTTTGGTGAACTGGCCTGTCACACCACCCTCGAATCACCAACCGATGCCGTCGATCATGCAGCATCGCCGCCGTCGAGACAAAGGGGTCTCGGTTGTGATACATAAGAGGTGAAGCGTCTAGAGTGAAAGGGTAAGGTCAGACGGGTGGCATGGATGATTTAGACCAAGCCAACCAAACTTAGTCAGCGTGGCGCCACATCATCACGTGTGCAAAACCGTCTTATGAAAAGCTTAAGATGAGTTAGGGATAATGTGAGCCGATTTAGACCTCTGTCCGTTTTCCAAAACTAGTGAGGTATCGTATACCTTTTTTATATACTCCCATTTTTCTGTTCCTTCATGCGGAAAATGTTTTTTTTGCTCCCGAGCTCTAGTGCTCCCTCCATTTAAAAAAAAAAAAAAAAAAAAATCATATTTCTGAGTTTCAAAAAATTCTGAAAAAATCCGGATGTAACCATGGTGTATCGCACAACCGTGCAAAAAAATCAGGTTCAAATATTTTATATTATGGGCTACAAAATGATAAATTTAGAGATTTGAAAGTATGTATATTCAAATGCACACTTTGTCATTTTTGTAGCTCAAAATACATAGCATTGGAAATTGATATTTTGCAGGGATACACCATTGAATACATTTGGATTTTCTTTTTAGAATTTTATGCTCATAAACATGATTTTCGATTTTTATTAAACAGAGGGATCACTAGAGCTCCGGAACTACAAATCTCCACGTTCTGTCACGAAGTAATCTAACCCTAGTTCATTTTAAAAAAAATCTAAACCCTACTTGTGTCGAATAGAGTCGCGCACAATCCTGTCGAGAACAACTACTCAGATATGGAGGACGGCCGCCGGCGACCTGGGGGTGAGAAGGACTGCATCAGCGGCCTCCCCGACGAGCTGCTGCACGACATCCTCAGGCGCCTCCGCTCTGCCCCGCCGCCGCGCGCACCAGCGCGCTCTCGCGCCGCTGGCTTCGCGTCTGGGCGCACATCCCGATCTCGTCTTTGGGGACGACCTAATCCATGGCGTGGACGCCGTGGAGGGGGCAGGGACTCGTTCCTCAACGCCGTCGACGGTGCCCTCGCCGCCTACTGACGACCGGGCCGTCCACCTCGGCGGCCTCCATATCACCGTTCCCTACAGACGGGGGAAGGACGTCCCCGCCCACCGCGTCGCGTCGTGGCTGCGTTTCGCTTCGCGGCGCCTCGCGGGCGCGTTTACCTCTCCCTGCCTTATCAGATGAAGTCATGCCCGCAGGTCAAGGACGAGCTAGAGCTTCCCCGTGCCGGGAGCAACGAAGATAGTGCTCCACCTCAGGAGAGAATTCCTCCTCCGCATTCCGCCGGCCGGCATTTCCCAGCGAGGCCGACTTGGCGATACACCGAACGACCATGGATGGCTGGAGCTGGGGGTCATCTTGTCCTCGCATTGCCCCGGCTACGGAATCTCACCCTCAGTGTCACCCTGGTGGCCGCTTCCGACGTAGCCGTGCGCTCGACCTCGCTCCGGAGTTTGAGATTCTATGCCCGGAACACCCGCCGGCTCGACATCGCGGCTCTATGCTCGAAATTCTGGAAGCATCCCACGTCACCAGTGCCCACATCGCTGCTCAAACCTGGCCGAGGTCGTCGTGAGCTACATTCGCTCCCAGGTTGTCTTTGCGGACACTGGGCGCCATCTCCGGCGGTTAAACGTCACACGGTGCTCTGTGCTGGCACCGCTGATGCGGCGGTTCGACTCGGTTACAGTTTGCGACTTGAAAACCCAATGTGTGATTCATGGCTTGACATCAGTTTTGTGGATCGATTCATGTAACTGACTCGTTCTGCGTATGTTGATCATTTGATCCATGGCTAATTCTTT